>CM038218.1:65740459-66340459 GCA_021442155.1 Cymbidium sinense | reverse complement strand
CTTAATGAAACTCTCTCATTAAAACTTAAATCAACTCAATCATCACCTTTTCCACATTTGCTTATTGGGGGAGTGACAAATTAAAATTCTAGCTCACAAAAAATTTAAAATAAGTGTTCTCCACTGTCCTTTGTGAGGCGCTATCTCACTCGTGGCAGCGATAGACTCCACGATGAAGTAATTTTGACCAAAATCTCACGATGGTGGTTTTTTTTGCCGGTCAGAAACCATTATGCAATCCAGAATGAATACTGATACTTGCAGGAATCATAGAATGCTTGGTGGCGACAACCTGTGAAACCAGGTGAAGCTTAATGCCATCTCCTTGAACAAACCTGCAGGACTACAAGATTTCTGATGGCGTAATGTGGTGCGTGGATCATTACATGGGGTTGGGTCACCTCCTCATTTAAGTAGGCAAGGATCATGACTTCTGAGGGATAGAACCATGGGATTAATTAGACATCACCATTTTCAGCCAGGTTTAGGCTGAAATGATGAATTTCAAATGTTTCCAAAACTCCCATGTTGCTACCATACTCTCATTCAATGATCTAATGACTGCTTTAATTGAAAGTTCATCCTCTTCTTTGGAGGGTAATTAATATAGAGGCTTACTTTAGAAACAGAACTAGATAAAATCCATGCAAAATGAGGAAAATCTAGGTATTATACTTATTATCTGCCTTCGAAAATTACATCCTCTTCTCAAACCCTCATCAACAAGAATTATCTCAGGGGTGGTAATTTTTTTTTTGGAGCCTGATTTTGGCAACTCCAGCTGGGATAAGATTCTCTTTCCATCACATTTGATCATATATATAAGTAATGACAAATTTTTGAAAATTCAAAACAAAAATTCTTGAAATATAAGAATGTGAATCATCACAGTATCTTTATTCCATTATTATTTGTCCTCTACCTCTGAAGTGTAAATAAAGACTAATCTTACAATCATTTTCACTTTTGCATAATGGATGAACTTAAGCACTCACTGCAGTTATTAGTCATGGTGAACATCCACCTTTGTGATGTCATCACACAAAGTTGTCGGAGGCTACCATTCAATTTAGTAGGTTGAATTCCCGATATAATCACGATACCCCTTGTTTGTCCCAGAAGGCTCACATCTTGGAGGCGCAAGACTCCTGTGCCAGTTCTAATTCTGTAGGCATGTAGCTGCTCTCAGATGGATTCCTGACAGAACTTCAATTACAAAGGCTAGATGAATACAGACTCCATGATGAAAAAGAATCATCGAGAGACATGTCTCTTAGTAATTCTTCATTATTTTAATGTTGCCGGTTTAATTGAACTTTTAATGGAAGCATGCCGAAGCTTCTCTTCGATAAACATTAACTTAGAGATGAAGAAGGAAAAATGCGGTTTCATTAAATCCTTTTGAATGACTGTGAACAATACTACCACCCAGGCGTGTCCTTTCCCAACTTTGGCAATCTAAAGAGCAGAGAAATAGTTGTCTGCAAAATAAGTAATAGAACCAAACTAATCAATTTCAAGGAGACTCAATCTGCCGGATATAAGGTTCTCAAAGTAGCTATAATAAAGACCTACTAAAAGAAGATTTTGGGAAGCATGTGGTGGAAAATGCGTTTCATCTCCATCTTCAGCGCGGCAGTGATGATCGTACTTGGTGAGCAGGGACACTTGGACCCTCGTGTCCCAGAATCCCTATCAGAAAGGTCTTCAAGAATTATAAGCAAATATTGATCTCAATGCTTCATAATGAAACTTTGAGATTGGAAGAGGTGTGACATTGACACATATATAAAGTCACTTCAAAATTAACTCATCAAAGTGGATACCAAGAAGAGGATATCTTGTGAAAATATGAAATAGATACTACGGAGATCCTCAGGGATCATCGACAATTCACCTAGAGAAGGTTGATGTTGATCATGGTCACTTTAGAGAAAGCATAGTACCAAGAATTAAAGATCCGCTAGATAATAGTATTGCGAGAAAAATAATGAAGAGGATTCTATGGAAGTAAAGTTGTCTGTATGGTGAGAGATATAGATGAACTCTCGACTCAACATCAATAGCAACATGGATCAAGGGAAGGCTTTGGGTGACACATATGAAGAAGAGTCTTCGAAGCAACTAGAAAGGCGGATCTTTGATCTTTCTTTGCGAAGATGAGAAGAAGAAGATAATGAGAATATGAGATCATGGTGTCCTTTGTGGTTGAACGAAAATGATACTGGTGCACATATATAAATTAGCATCATCATACAACCCCAGCAACAACTTTCTCTGCAAATGCACAAGAAGAAGGATAGTCAAGTTCTTCCCCTAAAATTGAAGGAGCGAGTATAATAAGAGAAGAAGAAAGAAAACTTTGCGATTGGCGTATGGCTGGTTAGAGATCAAAGAGAAATCGACATTAAATGGAGGTCAAAGATATAGGAGAAGAGCATGCCAAAATGAATGATATGATGGTACAAATGAACATCATGATGGAGATGTTGAAGAAGAATATCAACTCCGTCAGGCTTTATTTTGTACGCTTAATGATCAAATTAATGTAATATACCATTATGTGCCTCAAATCTGATACACTGCTATGCGCGATGTGAGAATGAAGTTAAACCCACTACCTCTCCAGCTGACAATTCAAAATTTGGTTATCAACAAAACTAAATACTCGGTAGAAACAATAATCAATAAAAAGATCAAAAGAATATGTATAGCCTCAGAAGCATTTATGTAAGGATCCATAAATAAATGAAATGAAAATTGTCCGCAGAAAGGATCAGTATCAAATTTAATACTTTCTGGGCTTGGTAATCCAAAACAACATCTAGTTTAAAGCTACTTGTGGTGGGAGGGAATGCGCTTTTCCATCAATTCAGTAGCTGACTGACCACTTTTGAATGATATATGGAATCGTCAAATGATTCAGTTAAAATATTTATTGAATTAGAAACTATATTTGTAAAGAGGTTCATCAGTGCAACCAAGAAAATCATAATCACTGACCTGAGTATGAAGTGTGAGCAAATTTGTTAGTTCATAAGTCGCTTGGGTGCTGAGTATGAAGTGTGAGCAACAATTGGAAGAACATATGTAATTCTAATGGAAATATGGATGATAAAATGGCACCATTTTATGCATGGCGTTGATTGTAACATTCAGGGATTGCATGGTGGCTAAATTTGAAAGTTGAAATTATCCTAGTCCAAGTGCAGATAAAGAATATAGAAACAAACTTTCATACTCAAGAAGAAATGAAATTCATGCCACTTTCTATAGCTTAAATGGCAAAAAGCTAGTGATATACAACGTGGATAAAGGAAAGCGGTAATGATGATAAGGGTAAAAACACATTTATTCTAATCACCAAAATTAGTATTAGAGATAATGACAAACCTCAAACTTTTCTAAGTGGTGGGGAGCATCCAAAATAAGCAATAAGAGATGATGAGCGAATGCGACCATCTCTTAAGGAAAAGATGAACAAAGAATATTTCTTTAGAAGGGATAGTGTGGCTAAATTATTTAAAGGCGGTCAAAGTTGGTCTCTAGCTAGTAAAAGGCCCAAGAAGTCGTCAAGTCAATAATCCAAACTCTCTACATCGTCGGATGATCATTCATCCTATTGATGATTATTATGTCTTCAAAGATGGCTAGAAAGGAAGTATGGTGAAGTGAATTTGTCTGATTCTAGTCAACCCAAAAAGAGAGTCTATAAGAATGATTACATCCTCTTCTGTATCATCCAGCAAAGACAAACAAAAGGAGAAATCAACAAAGACTGAAGAATGGCAAACAGTAGTCTTTAAAAAGACCATGAAAATGTTGAAGCAGCTAAAAGACATCCCTAGTGTTAAGTGGAAATCACCATTTAAACCTATATTGGACTTAAGAGAGATGCCTAGACCAAGTATTTGGGCTTCTCAGTGACTTCTAATAAGGCTACTTTGTCACAGCATGAGAAGCAGTCTACTAAAGGTAGGCCTCATAAATCAAAGAAGGTGACTAAGACAAAGAAGATCAAGAAGAGAAATACAACTCAAAAGATCATTAATAATTTAGAGGAGTATCACCGGCAGAAGACAACCATTTGAAGCTTTCTTCATGCCTAAATTTTGTATTGCTAAATCAGATGAAGAAGATAATGGTGAATCTTGTTCACTAGAGACATGTTGAATCATCTGCGTGATGTTAGATATTCTTCAGCATTAGTTACCCAAACCTTTAGTGATAAACTTATCATTTCTTCATGATTCCTGAGGACTTCTTTGGCTCCACATCTTGCTAAAGATTTGGGTTCTATATTTAGTAGTCCCAATATGAATTCCAAGCTTATGCGTCATTCTTCGTAATTTTTATGGATAATATATTGGTATTCTTCTCGGAACTATCTCAACATAATTTTCATATTGAGTAGGCTAATCAAAGTTGTGAGACTGAGACTCTTCATATTTGTAAAATAGAGTTCCTGTTCCACCACTCTCATTCAATGGCGGGACATAGAATGTTATCAATTCTTCAACATTATTAACCTCCAATGGACTGATTTCTTTGAAGCACTGCTAAGGGATGGGTATAATTTTGAGTGAGTCATCTGACTCTGCCAAGTGAGCTATCCTCCTTCATGCAACCATCTAAACTCTATTTTTATAAGTAGATTCAAAATCATAGTATGAACCAGAATCACTTATTTCATACTTTGCTTTTCTTGAAAGCTTATAAATTTTCTTAGGTTTGACAGAAATATCTTCTCATTCTTTTGTGTCACTTCCCAAATGTGAAACTGATTTTCTTGACTTAGGTGCAGAATCAAGTGCTTTAGGGAGAGTCAGCATTAACTTCATTCTTTCTCTTTGCTTTTGCTCTTTCACTTTGTGAAATTGCTTTTTAGTTCTTGAAGTGGATGTTATCACTTCAAGAGGCTCTATTAGCTTAGGCTCTTTAGAAATGAAATATTTTGCATCTTCATAGATATTTGCTTCATTGACAGAGAATGGTTGTAGGTTACTGAGAATTCCAAATTCTTCTCCTTTATTGAGATACTTCATACATTGATGCATAGTTGATGGGACCATGCCATACTCATGCAACCATGACCGGCCCAAGAGAGCTCTAAATGATGTATCAGCATCGATTTCATAAAACTTGGTATATGTATATAAATCTCTGAACTTGAGCGGGAGAATAAAAGAACCTAGAGTTTTTTGCCTTTTTTCATTGAAGCCATGAACCATCAACTTATCTCTCCTAAGATGTTGGATATCAAGTGATAATCCTCTCAATACCTTTAAACTCATAAGATTGATAGAAGAACCTGGATCAATCAATATTCAATAGATCGAGATGTCATCACTCAAGAACCTATAGAGGGCAGGTTGTGATCTCCCAACATAAGATCTTCTTCAAAAAATGTGATTACTGGGAGATCTTGAGCTTATAATGCTTCAGTCATGCATTTTTCAGTAAAGTAAGCTTCATAACTCTCCGGGTCTTTGAGAATCTGTATTAAAGTTTCTCGGAGATCTTTTCACATCAAGAAAGCCTTTTACACACTTAATTGTACATGGATCTTTCTCAGATGTGATAGAATATTATAATCTATCTTCTCGCTTGATTTAGACTTTATTTTAGGATTTCTATGAATGATATCTTCAATGACTTCAATTTGTTTGCCTTTATCTTTATTTGCATTTCCCTTCTTTGATAAAGGTGATAAGACTTTACCACTTCTCAACTGAACTTGAATAACTTTGTCTTGCTCAGATTCTTCTGAAGAGCTAATTTCATTAAACTTCCTTCTTATTCTGGAGGATTGGCCAAAAAGGCTAGAAACATTTTTTAACTTCATACGTTTAATACGTGATGATATCGATGAGTCTAACTCTTCTCCATCGAGAAAATATAGATCTTCATCTGAACTGTTATTGTCTGGTTAAGTCATTAAACAAAATTCAAACATTATCTCCTGAGGCTCTTCTTGCTTTCCTGATAAAAATTTTGACGGGTTGGTCGAGTCTGTCTAACTTTCCTTATCATTTTTGAGTAGCTGATGCTGAAGAACATCTGGCATCAAGTAGATGATTCGACATATCTCTACTGGACAAGATTCACCATTATCTTCTTCATCTGATTCAGCAATGCGAGGTTTAGGCATGAAGTCTCCAAGCCTTAATGGTTGTCTTGCCTGGTGGTGATACTCTTTTAAATTATTAATGATCTTTTGAGTTGTAGTTCTCTTCTTGATCTTCTTTTTCTTAGCCAGCTTCTTTGATTTATGAGGCCTGCATTTAGTAGACTGCTTCTCATATTGTGACGAATTAGCCTTATCAGAATGCCACTAAGAAGCCCAAATACTTGGTTTAGGTATCTCTCTTAAGTCCAATATAAGTTTAAGTGGTGATTTTCACTTAACACTAAGGACATTTTTTAGCTACTTCAGCATTTTCACAGTCTTTTTGGAGACTACCATTTCCCATTCTTCAGTCTGAACTGATTTCTCTTTCTTTTTTTGGTTTGATGGATGATATGAAAGAAGATGTAATCATCCTTGTAGATTCTCTTTTAGGGTTGACTAGAACACTGTCGGATAGTGTAAATTCACCTCGTCGGTACTTCTTTTCTAGCTAATCATTAAAGACATAATAATCTTCAATAAGATAACTGATCATCTGATGATAGGGACAGTAATTTGGATTATTGACTTGATCATCTTCTTCGCCTTTAATTTCATTATAAACGCCTTAACCGCTTGTCAAATAATTTAGCCACTCCTCTCTAAAGGAATAATCTTTGTTCATCTTTTCTTGAGAGATAGTCACATTCACTCACCATCTCTTGTCGCTTGTTTTGGATGCTCCCCACCACCTGAAAAAGTTCGAGGTTTGTCATTGCCTCCTAATACTAATTTTGGTTATGGATTAGAATAAATAGGCTTCTTTCCCTTATCATCATTGTGCATTAGCTGCTTTCCTTTATCCACATTGTATATCACCCACTTTTTGCCATTTGAGCTATAAGAAATGGCATGAATTTTATTTTTTCTTGAGTCTGAAGGTTTGTTTATCGTTGCTTTATCTGCATAGACCTCAGACTTAGGGTCATTCATCTATTCAAACTTAGCCACCCTATCAAACAAGTCTTGGAATATTGTAATCAACACCATACATAGAAATGATATCATTTTGTCATCTATATTTCCCATTAGCAATTGGATCGTATGTTCTTCTTCCATTTGTTGCTCGCACTTCATACTTAGGTTATGCCAACGACTTATGAATTTTCTCACTGACTCATCTTTCCTATTTTTTAGTATGGCAAGGTCAACGATTGTGATTTTCTCGGTTGCACGGACAAACCTATTCATAAATATTATCTCTAATTCAACAAAGGTTTTAACCGAATCATTTGGCAATTCTGCATACCTTCAAAGTGGGTAGGCGGGAACTCGACAAATCGATGGAAAATGCATGCATCGTTCACTCTTGTGTTACCACAAGTAGCTTAAATTAGCTTGATGTTATTTTGATTATGACCTGCGAAAGTATTAAATTTTGGCAATGAGTAATCTGTGTCTTACTTGGTCATTTGAAAAGGGCACTTATCAAATCACCTACTTTGAGGCTATGACTGCCTTTATATTTTCATTGATTATTATTTCTATCTGAGCAACTGTTATCGTTCTGTGTGCTAGCCAAGATTTTGAATTATCACCGGAGAGGTAGGGGTTAACTTCCTCGCCATGCATAGCATGTAATATAGAGCTTGAGGTACAAGATTTGGTATAGTTATATTATTAGTCATCGATTAGGATAAAATAGGTACTTCACTTGATGTGATATTCTTCTCATCATGATGTTCATTTGTACCATCATATCATTCATTTTGGTACCAAGCTATGAAATCTCCTTGTCTTTGACCTCCATTTGATGTTGCATTTCCCTTTTGTTCTCTTGCTAGCGATATGGCGTCAATCAGTACAGGCTCTTCTTCTTCTTCTATTTCTTGTTACGATTTTGCTCCTTGTACATTTTCAAGGGAAGAACTTGACTATTCTTCTCCATGTGCATTTGCAGAGATAACTGTTGCTGGGGCTATATGATGACACTGAGTATAAAAACATGTACTAGGTTGATCATTTCCTGGTTCAACCATATATGGATTCACACCCATGATCTATTTCTTATTATGGACTTCTTTTCATCATCTTTAGCAAAGATGAAGATTTGTCCTCTATTTGCGTGAAGACTCTTCTTCATAAATGTCAATTGTGTTCAAGTTCCTTAGTTCTGTTGTCGATAGTCAAGTGGAGAGTTCATCTAAATCTCTGACCATTTAGACAACTTCCACTTCCGTAGTGTCCTCTTCATTATTTTTTTCTTGTACATGAATTTTTGCCCTCATTTTGTGAGGACTTTAGATATGGTTCTAGGTTTCTTATTTGCACAAACCCCTATAGTTAATTACTTCTCCCAATAAGTGAGAGAGAATTTTCAATTAAAGGCCGTTACACACTTAATGCGTATAGTAGCAGCATATGGAGTTTTAAAATTTAAAATTATGAAATTCATCATTGTAGCTTAAACCGGATGGGGGGAATGATGACCCCATCTAGAACCCATGGTTTCTTCATCGGAAGTCACGATCCCTAGTCTACTTAGTCGAGGAGGTAGTCACCTAACGAGAAGGATCCTATCGAACACATGGGTTACATCCAAAGAAAATCTTATACACTGGTGTTATTTGTCTAAAGAGAGACTTAAGTCTACCCATGAGAGGTTGTTTGCCCTATCAAGTATACCTTATGATTCACAACTCAAAGGGCAGAGCCATTAGAGAGCATACGGGCTATAGTTAAGATCATAATATAATGGAGCCTGACTAGCCAAACCAATCGGAGGACTTTGGTAATCGCTTCATCTATGGAGCTACTGCCATGAGGACAGGGCCACATCCTACGGTGTGAGATTGATTTAGAGTGAACATAACATAACACTTGATTTGACTTTTGTGAGCTAGAATTTTTTAATTTATCACCCAGATAAATAGTTATGGAAAGTGGATAGATTGAGTTTTAATTTAAGCTTTAATGATAGAATTTCATTTAAACAATTTTAGATTGATATTTGATTTAGATTAATTTGATTAGAAAAATTAATTAGTTTAAATATATTTAAGAGCTTTAGATCTTGTCAACTTTTTTAGCTAAGAATTAGATCTGTCACTTAACATAATAATTTCTATTTCACTAATTTGAAACTCATATTATAGATTTTAGATTTTGTTAACTGACCCAAGACTAAGACTAATTGGGAAGCAACCCACGAAATAACATCCTACACTTGAATTTAAGCATTCAAAGATATGTCGGTGGCCCATGTGTAATATTTAGATTTTTTTGATTAATATTTAATAGATTCCAATTTATTCTACACAATCTTTTAGACATTAAAATTTATACTTTAAATCTCTATGTTTGAGCACATGTGTATTTATAGCTTAGCTAATATCACCTAATTAATGATTTTGATTTTTGAAAATCATAATTTAGAATGAAGTTCCTTAATTTTTGATTGAAGGAAACCCTATGATTTTTGTAGAATTGGATTTAGTATCACCTACTGTATGCTTGTACAATGAATTATAGATCTGGTGGCATAGAAGATATTTTGATTTAGATTATAGTTTAAAACATTACTTGTACTTAGTTTACTTGTTGAGTTTTTGTAATTCTCCCAACTTGATTATGTTCAATTTACATCACTTTTGATAAGTTATGACAATTTTAGTGTTTATTGCTTTAGCCCTACTCATGCTTATTAGCTAGCATAGTAATCACCTTCATATTCATATAAGAGTTATTAAACCCAATTTGGATTCATCCTTAACTCCACATTAAATCACATATTTATTTGAAAACTAGACTTCAAATTTATTATAAGTCTCTTATGAGTTTGGCATTTGTCTCCCCAAGTTTCAATTAAGGCTTGTTTAATTTTGAAAATTTTGAATAAAAGAGAAACACTTTCCGCTTCAATTTAAGTCATAGAGAGTTATAATTAGAGTTAGTGAGTTTAATATTAGCCTCCCCAAATTTTACTTGCATTTTAAATTAGTGTTCTATTCTTTCCAAAATTTTCTTTAACTACTCTTCCCCTATTTCTCTTTGATTTAACATTATCTTCATATTTATCATATATATCCTTTCACTTGACTTAAGTTTAGGTAATTTCTATTTGAATTTATTTATGTCTTAAATTTTAGTCTAAATAGCCTCCAGTCATCCCCATGTAGCTGCATTAATATTTGGCTTACTCGATGCCATCATGAGCGTAACAAGTGGTGTCTTGCCATACCATGATTTTTATCTCAGCGATCTCATGAGCACTAAGAGGCCTTCAATCTGAAGAATACACCAATATATATTCATTTCCCCATTTTTTTAAAGTCTAAAAATTAGGCAAAATTTTGGTAACATTTCTTCTAAGGGAGACATCGGATGTTGGCTTACTACACGCATCATGAGTATAGGAGTGGTGTCAAAATCACATTGATTTTTTCATCTCATCCATGAGCACGACGAGCCTTCAAATGCATAAAAGCAAATATGTATGCAAATATTCTTCTCTTATTTCTTTAAGTCCCGTGATTTAGTCAAAATTTTCGAAGCATTTTGGCTTACTTATGCCTGATGAGCGGAGTGGTGTCTTTGCACCACAATTTCCATGTCGTCACCTGATGAGCATGACGAGGTCTTCAAATCAGAGAGACAAGCATATGCATACAATCTTTTCTTTCAAGCATTTGCCAAACACCTTCCTTGCCTCTTTTACTGATCTTTTTAGCATACATCTTTATAAAATAGTAGACTTAATCAGACGCTAAATAAGCGTGGTATGGTACACCACAACCTTCTTCACCCTCCACGTCCCATGGGTCATTAGTGGGTCTTAAAGCAAATTGCACAAAGTCACACCCTTTTCTGTTGGGATCTTAACATAAACAAGCTCATGAAATTGTGCAAATATCTACATTCTTGCAACATTAGGATCCAACCTACAAATATAGTTGTATTTGTCACCTGACAAAACTGGGAGTAACTGTGGTGCAACATAAGTTGGCATTGGATATGAAACTTTGACAGTTGTATATGTTTGTTGAACCCCATCAGTCTTCTTAGTGTGGCTGCACTAATGCATGTTAGCTCAGTTGAGCAATAAACTCCATTCATTTCAGACATTGTTCTATTCCTTTCTCTGTCTCGTCAATAAATTTAACAAAATCATAGCCCTTTGAATGACCAGTATTAGGATCTGTTACCACTTTGGCACCTCTAATTGATGGATACTGAGAACAGAATGTTTCTTGTAGTAAATAATCAGTGACATTTGTTGCCAAATCACTAATAAAATGGAATGGCCAGGCCCTTCACCCATTTTTCTTCAATGTCAAAAGAAGCCCAATTAAGCCTAAATGTCTGCTCCGTTTGAGGCATCTACATTATATGTCTGTAATATTCTCTTAGCATCTGCATGAGAATGACTCTACAAATCCATAACCTTCATGAAGTTTGGTTATCTTATTACGGATAACGTTAATAGACAGAACCTCACGCGTGAAGCAACTGTGGAGATAACTCTCATCAACCCAATACTGGAGGTCGCCAATCCATAAAAGTTCATATGTCCTAGATCGATGTGGGCTGGTGGTAGGAGGATGAGGCGCTGGTGGACCAATGGTGAAGGAACTGACACTAAGATCGTAAAGGCCTGAGCCTACTTGCTGCAGATGGAGTTCTTCCATATCCAGCAGATGAAGGAGAGGGCGTAATGGAAGGGAAGAAATAGTTGGGGACTATGTAGTATGTGAAGCTTGTGATGAAGATTGTGAGGAAGAACTGTAGCCTGGTCAGGCCTCTCTTGAGTCTCTTCTCATCTTCATGTAGTGCCCTAAATAAGGACACCTGCACCAAATTTGATGGCCACCACATATGAGGTGAATCCACCAAAACTTTCGAAGATCCCAGCCAGCCATACCCCATCATCCGTGTGGTTTGAGTCAGAAGCATGGCTCCAAGAGGATGAAGCTTTCTATGGTAAAAGCCTTGACAATGGTGACGATATTCACAAACAAAATTTGATCCAGAATTAGTAAAGATTATGATCAGAACATGTTCCTTGAGATTGAAGGGTCCTGGGTTTAGCGTGAAGGACCAACCGAGCCATGGGAAGAAAAGGAATTGTAGAAGATGCCCTTGCGGTTGAAGAGTTGTTGTTTTCTCCTTGAACCAGCAAATGAGAGAGTGGAAAAAATGAAAAAGCGAGTGGTTTCTTGCGATTTAGGAGTTGTGAAAATGAAGCTTGGAGGGAATAACTTTTTTTTTTGGAGAATGACTTGCGGTTGAGGAATACCGTAGGGAATGATTGTGCCGAGTGAAATGAGGGGATTTAGGCAAGGTTTTATTATTAAATTGATTTTTTAAGTTGATTAATCAACTTTTTACATCAATAAAATCACTTGGCCAATATATACATCAATATTAGATTTTTTCGATGTTCTGAACCCAACAGAGCAGTCCGTTTCACAATCGGAGGCCGTTTGATTCAAGTCAACATCAAATTGAGTCAATTTTAGCTCAAAATATATGTTGTCACTTTCGATCGCTCGATTTTCATATAGACTTATCTAAATTGAGTGTGAATAGTCTTATTTGATAGATTTTGATATTTCAAAGCTAACGATATAAATAATTTTGTGAACAGAGGTCGTTTGGTCTACGTTGGTGCCTCTTGATCTCGATATACGTGTAAGAGCGTTGATGATTTGATCGCCTGCTCAATTGATTAACAAGTTGTGCAATATCTATATTCTTCTCAGTTTCGATGTTCTGAATATGATGGCAAAGTTTGTTCATCGATCGGAGGTCATTCGGGTTGATTTTGGCTATCTAGTGAATTTCAGCCTCGATTTGTGCGCTGTCACTTTAAATCATTCGATATTTTTACATATTTGTCTGAATTAAGCATGGATAGTCTTATTTGATAGTTTTTGATGTTTCAAAGCTTATGGCATAATCAATTTTATGAATGGAGGTTGTTTGGATATCGTCGTAGCTTCCTGACTTTGATATGTGCATCGACACATTGATAGCTCGATCGTTTTATCGACCGCTCTTTAGATTATGCAATATTTATATTCTGATCAATTTTAACATTTTGAACACGTCGGTGAAGTCCGTTCATCGATCGAAGGTCATTTCAACCATTTCCAGTCAAGTCCAGAGCATTTTGAGCCTCGATTTGCGCACTGTCACCTCCGAAGTCCGTTGAATTCGACTTGTGGGCATAACCCGACTTATGACACAATATGGATGTCAACAACCAAGCTTATAGCTCATAGCCTTAACTTTGTCGTGATTCTAGTAAACCAAAAGAGGTGGAAGCAAGCACAACTAGGATGAGATATCTACCGATTGGTGATACAAAGCCATCCGAGAATGTCAAGTGTTTATGGGATGAATAGTTTATGATCCTAAACAAATGGTAATCGTGAGGGAAGGTGAAGGTTGTTAAGTACCAAAATCTAGATTTCAAGCATATAGAGACTGGGAATGGGTTATGGCTAAACACTACACGGTTGGGTGGTTCCAAGACTGATTTGTGTTCTGTAACAATAGCAATGTAACAAAACTTACCAAGGGAAAATCTACAAAAAGTGCTTGTCAAGGTATTTGAAGAGCTTATGCACATCTTTTTAGATAGGTAGGTTGGAGCTTATACGACAGCAGTGTTGTAAAACATCATCCATGCATGTCTTTTAGATGTGGGCTAATTTTAGTAGAATTTCCCACTAGGGGAGGTCGTTGAATTTTGTTAATTTGGACAGAGAACTTAAACATAATAAAAATGAAATGATTATTTGACATAAATTTGCAACTAAATCAAAATAAATTAAATGTGAAAGTTTAAAGTCCTAAGAGTAAAGTTGTTTTGTAAAAATCAAACTCAAAATAACACTTATGAAGAAATTAATAACTCATCAATATATTTGAAAATGACTTACTCAATGGATGTTGGGATTATTGCATTTTATTCTAGAGGAGTATGATGTGATTTTAACTAAGCACAACTAAATTTGAAGAGCTTACATGGGGATTGATAACTCTCTTAGAGTATAAGCATAAATTGATCATTTTTCAATGAGCATCAACTAGACTCTAATGTGCAATTAGCAACATCACTATTCACATTAAATAGATGAATATAATCAAATGGGTAGGTTGAGATTTGTGTTAAATTTGAAAGCTCCTCGATAAATGTGTCTAATCTAAAATATATGAGCATGTGTGCATTTTAAGCCAAACATGTACTCAAAATTGTTATTTTGGAACTCTCAATAATCAAAATAAAATATTTTTGTGTGTCATAAGATATATTTACATTTGAAATCCTCATATTAAAATATGTTCAAATGATACAAAACATCAAATGATTTAGTTGCACATGCATATTGAAGCCATCGCTCAAATTATTGCATTAAAGGGCAAATAATTTAAAGTTGCAAGTCAATTGAACACATATTTTGATGCAATTATAGACTCCTAACTGCAGCATTGAGTTTTGTGCAAATAATGAGATGATTGTTATATATGCAGATTTTAAGAGAGATTAATTCAAATATAGTACTTGAAAAGAGTCCAATTGTCTCTTGATTAATTAACATGCTTTAAGAGAAGACTATAAAACTAAGTTTCAAATGCCTTTATAAGCATGTACATCTTCTAAATTACACAAAATTCAATGAAATTGAAAATAAATTCAATTGGGATGCTTTATCTATACAGTGAACTCATAAGTCCCACTTAATCAATGCAATCCTCCTCACAAAATAAGAGTTGACAAGATTGATTCTAAATCAAATGCTCAATCACCAAGAAGAGAATTTGATTTATACATTTGTATATGAGCATCAAAAGTCTAAACAAAGAAATTTTATGATCAAACTTTCCCTAGTAATGGTTGTGCTTATTGTAGAATCTAACTGGAGGGGGTTATTATTATCTAGATTTTTAAAGTATTTATGTTAAATCACCTCAAATCTAAATCCATGAATACAAGTCATAGACCCATCCTAGCAAAATGAAAGTCGATAAGGTCTTCCCTGATAATGGCTGTGTTTAATAAAGATTTCAATCAAAGGGGATACTTCTATCAAGTTATATTCAAGATTCAATATCAAATGAGATAAATTCAAATTTCATGCAAATGCAAAAAAATTATAAAAGAAGCTTAGCTTAAATGACTAAATGAAAGTCATCAACCTAAAAACTTAAAGCAAAACTCAATCTATCCACCTTCCGTAATTATTTGTTGGAGGTGATAAATTAAGAAAACTCTAGCTCATAAAAGAGCAAATGTCAAGTCAAGTGTATTCTTATACTCATTCTCAATCAATCTGATGCCAGTAAGGATGCAACATATGTCCTCTAACTACGTGGCTTGGCTAGTAGGCTCCATATATGATACAGTTATGACCAAAGTACTGACAGTGGTTACCAAAATGACACATTATATTACGATCACATTGTATATGCTCCCCAATGGCTCGTTGAGTTTTGAACCATATGGTGCACTTGATAGGAAAAACCTCTATTATCTAAGGTGAACTTATGCTCTCTAGACAAACATCACCAGTCTACAAGTTTTTCTTAGATGCAAACCATGGTTTGGACAAGGATCTTTTCGAGTCGATTATCTCCTCTCGACTAGACAGACCAAGATAGCCTGGGATGATGGAACTATGAGATCTTGATCGGGTGCATCATTATTCCCCTAACCATCCACTTTAAGTTTAAAAGATGATAAATTTCATAAATCTTAATTCTAAAACTCCACATACTGCTACTATATGCTACGCATTTAGCGATCTAATGATTAGCCTTAATTGAAAGTTCTCTCTCAGCATTGAGAGAGGTAATTAACTATAGGTGCTTATGCTTGTAGGAAATCTGGAACTATATCTAAAGTCCTCACAAAATGAGGTTGAAATCCCTTGGAAGTCTCTTATCTACTAATTCATCTACCTTCTGAAAATTTCGTCGACATTAAATCATACTCTCTCATCGAGGTCGGTGGCAAATTTTCTATATATATATATATATATATATATATATATATATATATATATATATATATATATATATATATATATATATATATAAGATTTAGGTTATTTGAACCTTTGAAATAATTATATGAAATAACACCAGTCACCAACCTCTTAGTTCTGCCATAATGTTTAACTTGGTTTAAACTCGCTTGGGTTTTCCTGACTAGAACTAGATTAAACTAGGATTAAATTTAACTAGAAGATGACTTAATGATTCCAAATTTAAAGTCCACTACTCATCATTTTAAAATGACTTTAAAAAGAAGACAGAGATGGCTTTATAATATATCACTTTATCAGTCTCAAAATAAACTTTGTAATTATCACATAAGATGTTGATTGATAATTAAGCAAGGGAAAAGAGAAATAAAGAAAAAGTCATTGTATGAAAGACAAAAGAAAACTTTGGCTAATATCAATCAATGCTACAGTAAGTAACAAAAATATTAAAAATAATTCAAATCATCGAGACAAGCATCCACACTTTATATAAAGCATATATAGCAAATAATGTTATCCTACCCTATTTTAATGGCATCAGCAAGATACACTGAGAAACAATACTAGTCTCATCAATGAATAAAAAGCTAACATTTAAATAGTGCTGATATATCACATAACAATTAATCAAATTATATATATGTAATTAGAAATCATATAAATACTAATTTTAGCATATTTATAGAAAAATTAAATGTATTGATGAGATGAGTCCATCAAAATCAAGAATGTTTCAATTCGAGTCTAAATAGGTTCAGATCAAACATCAAAAGTATAGTTGAAAGCTTCAAGGACTTAATTGAATAATTAAACGATCTAAATTTGGTGAGCTTATGGTCGAATCAAGCGGCTCGATGAGTGGAATGCAAAGAGCTAGAAATCACTTTAATTGGAAGTCATTAAGACACTGGAACTATCAATAAATAATCTACGATCAAAAGAAACAATATGGACCGTCTGATGGAATGTTTTGAGATTTTGACTATAATAACTAAAATGTCTCTCTCAAAATCTTATATCTTAGACTACATTCTCACCATGAGAGAAAGAGATCAAGTTGGAGACTGATATAACTCCATATCCTCAAATAGACAACAGAGGCAAAAGGGAAAGAAGAATTCCAAGTTGGCTAAAGGACTTCATAACATAAACATAAGTAATTACTCAGGACAGTAAGGAGGGACAAATACAGCCATACTTTACAGAGACTAAATAGACAAAATAAGATATGATAACAACAGAGAAGAAAAGATTACAAGTATACTAATTTAGAGCATAAAATAAATACAAATATTACAGAGTATAAATACAACATGTCCAGAATAGCACTAGAACCAAAGATCAGCTAGAATGATAACAGCTGCAACAGCATTAAAATCCCAAAGTAACACCACGTATGACAAAGACAACTAAATATAGATAGTTCGAGCAAAAAAAACCAGTAGTTATCAATAATTTAGATCAACTCAAGAATCAAGAAATAAATAACAAAATAATAGTTTTCTATTTTGTAGTAATGGATGAAACAAGAATCTATCAAGAAATCAAGAAGATCGATGACTAACCAAACCAACTAATATTCCAGAGACGTAAGAAATAGTGAATAAACGATCCATTGTAACAAAAAGTAGTTACTCATGTAGAGAAAGCCTAGCTATAGGATAGACAAATAGTATAAATAGAGGATAAAAAACAAATAGAGGGGTAATCAATATTTTCAGAAAGAACTTATCTTCATCAATCTCCTTGTTCTTCTCTTTCTCCTGCTCATCTTTTCCTCCTAGTTATCTTGTCGGGAACCGCCATCACCGCTGATCTGAAACCCTAGGGTTTCCCCCCTTTCTCCGCTCTCACCTCTCATTCCTTCTCAAGAGCGTCGACGGCTCGAATGGTCGAAGGAAACAAAACAAAAGCAGAAGGAAAGCTTCCTCAGAAGCTTCATCCCACCCAAAGCAACACATAAACCCAATCAAAGGCTCGAATTCCAAGGAGCACTGAAGGATCAAGCGCAGAAAAGCAACGCTGGAACCCACTAACTCTAAAGGAAACAAGAACCACTGATGAAAAAACAAATCCAAGGGCATAAGAGGCCAATCAATGACGTGATTCGGTTCAAAGGAAACTCAATCCAAGTGCTAGATCCAACGGCCAAGAAAAAGGCACAAATCCAACTATTCAGAAAGCACCCTATAAGCTTTCCCGATTATCAATTAACTCAGCCGAGTTCAGACCACTTAGAGTGAGTCAACTCACTGAACCAAACTCAAGCCTCACCCAACTAGACCCTATCATTGGTGCTCTTGTTGATTACCACAAAGAATGGCAGAAGGCACAAGACATACAGAAAAAACACTAGAGGAATGTGTGGAAGACTAAATGATGAACAAATGTCCTCAATTACTATCATATTGAATGAAGTTTCAAGAAGGTTATCGGCTATAGAAGCCAAATTGGAAACAAATTCTCAAGAACAAAGAACAACCCTGTGTGTGTAATTCTTCTTATCAATTTTCTTCCCAAATAGATCACACACACACCAACAAAATACCGCAGTTAAGGTAGATATGCCAAGATTTAATGGAGAAAATCCAAGAGGATGGTCAAAAGAAGATCAATTTTTCAGTACTATAGTTTATCAGAGGACCAAAAATTCATAATAGCCTCAGTATACATGGATGGACCCGCTTTGAGATGGTATCAATGGATGCATTTAAACAAACAATTGCATTCATGGACACAGTTCAAAGAACAAGTCATTCAAAGATTTGGACCCTCTATAGGGACTTGAGAGGAGAATTAGCTAAGTTACAACAAAAAAACACTATACAAGAATTCTACAATCAATTTGAGGAGTTAGCTAACCAAATTTCAGGTATTCCACCTGAATTTCTACAAAGTTGTTTTGAATCAGGGCTTAGACAAGATATTAAGAGGGAAGTAAGAGCCTTACAGCCCAATTCTCTTCAACAAGCCTTTCAAGCTAAACTAATGGAAGATAGGTTAGCAGATGAGGTGTTTATGGCAAGAACAGCAAGATTCAATCAGGTACCAGCCATAAAATATCAACAGTAATGTCAACAACCTCTGCTCCCTACCCCAATAATGCCAATTCACAACAATAATAGTAATAACAAACCAACTATTCCAATACAAAGACTCACACCAACACAGTTAGAAGGAAGAAGAAAAAAAGGACTATATTTTAACTGTGATGAGAAATTCCATATACATCTCAGAATCAAAGCTATTTGCCCTCATGGTGATCAATGAGGAGTAGGATGAAAACCTACAGCAAGAAAATTAAAAAGAAAACCCGTCAATACAAGAAGATATTCCAGAAATTAGCTTCAATGCATTCACAGGTCAGTCAAATCCTAGAACCCTAAGACTACAAGGGATAATTGAAAATAAAAAAGTGTAAGTACTGATTGATAGTGGTTTAACCCACAACTTTATCCAGTCTAAATTAGCCAAGTTATATACCACACAACACCGTGATCGTTTTCAAAGTATTAGAAACGGGAAACTTTAAAGTGTTCAGGAATATGCTCTAATATTCCTATCCAACAACAAGGATACACCTTCATCACTGATTGCTATTTACTGCCAATGCAAGGAGCAGATGTAGTATTAGGTGTTCAGTGGCTAGAACAATTAGGAGAATGTACAACTAATTACAAAAAGCTCACAATGAAATTTAAGTATAAGGACACCTTAGTACAACTATAAGGAGATACAACATCCAAGGTTCAAGGCATTACATTGCACCAGTTCACCAAATTAGAATAAACATGAAATAGCTTACACCGCAAATAACAAGTCCAAAGTTCTCAAGACTACAAAGTAGTGAGTTCCAAAGCACGAAAACATTCAAGCAATATTACAATAATACCAAGACATATTTCAAGCTCCACAGACCTTACCTCCCCAAAGGAGTATTGACCACCATATTAATTTAGCCCCTAGAACTCAACCAATCAAGGTAAAAAGTTATAGATACCCACATTTCTAGAAAATCAAAATTGAGAAACTTATAAAGAAAATGCTGGATAGTGGAATAATCAGAGAAAGCATCAGTCCATTCTCTTCCCCAACACTTTTAATCAGAAAAAAGGATGGAACTTGGAGATTCTGTGTGGATTATAGAGCTCTAAATAAAATAACAATCCAGATTCCCCTACCCCGGAAGAGCTTATGGATGAATTATATGGAGCCACAATATTTTCAAAGTTTTAAGATCGGATATCATCAAATCGAATGGTCAAGAAGATATTTACAAACCGCTTTTAGAACACATGAGGGCACTATGAATTTCTTGCAATGCCATTTGGATTAACAAATGCACCCTCAACATTCCAAGCTATGATGAATACTTCAAAACCTCTCCTAAGGAAATTTGTATTAGTTTTTTTTATGACATCTTAATATACAAAGACTACAATAGAGCAACATCAAATCCATTTACAAACAGTGTTAGAAAAATTGAAATAACACAGTCTGTTTATCAAGCCATCTAAATGCTCATTCATACAAGATAAAATTGAGTATTTAGGACACATTTTATCTACACAGGGTATAGCAGTGGATCCCAGAAAGATTCAAGCAGTACAAGCTTGGCCTTTACCCAATTCAGTCAAAAAGTTAAGAGGTTTTTTGGGTTTAGCTGGCTATTACAGAAAGTTTGTTAAAAACTATGTAGCAATTGCATCCCCATTAACATCAATGCTAGCTAAACAATAATTTCAGTGGATAGAAGAAGCAAAAGTAGCATTCACACAACTAAAATAGGCTATGGTATCCTTACCAGTTTTAGCATTTCCAAATTTTTCTATACCTTTTATTATGGAAATAGATGCCTCAGAATAAGCGATATTTAAAAATAATCATCCTCTTGCTTATTTCAGCAAGAAATTATCTCCAACATTACAGAAAACTTCAACATATGCTAGAGAACTTTATGCTATAACAGAAGCAGTAGGAAGATGGAGACAATATCTGTTAGGCAATAAATTCACTAAGAAGATCAAAAAAAGCATAAGGGAGTTAATGCAAACAATTCACTCGAGAAGAAAGTTTCTTATTAAACTCCTGGGCTTTGATTATACTATTGAATATAAACCAGTGATCACCAATAAGGCAACTGATGCCCTATCTAGAAAAGCATACAATACGATGAAAAGTAATGTAGGGCTCAACACAACACACCTTATATGCTTATACTCAGCAGTTCACAACCTTGCTACAACAGATTAAAGAAGAAACACAATCTAATCTTGAACTACAGCAGTTGCATAAAAAAATTTCAGTAAGTCCAGAATTATTTCCCAATTATAGATGTACTAATGGACTGCTATATTACAAAAATAGAATAGTCATATCAAAAGACTCAAAATAAGAAATATGCTTATAAGAGAATTACATTCAACACCGTAGAGGACATTGGGGAATTAAGAGGACAAAATTACTCAACAATTCTATGGAAAATGAAACAAGATATAAAACACTTCATAGCCACATGTCCAAGATGTCAACATCAAATATGATACTCAAAACGCAGGGTTATTACAACCCTTACTATTCCAAAGACCATTTGGGAGGAAGTATCAATGGATTTTATCATAGGTCTACCCAAATCCCACAACAAAACTGCTATACTAGTAGTAATAGATAGACTTTCAAAGTATGCTCATTTCTCAGCCCTTCCAACTTATTTTATAGCTACCTACATAGCTCAAACTTTCATTTCAGACATAGTTAAACTGCATGGAATTCCACAAGCAATAGTTTCAGACAGAGATCCTATCTTTATGAGCAATTTTTGGCAAGAACTATTCAAATTAAGTGGAACAACATTAAGCCATAGCAGTGCTTATCATCCTCAATCTGATGGCCAAACAGAGGTAATAAATAGAACACTAGAACAATACCTAAGAAGTTTTGTATTGGAGACACCCAGAAATTGGCTACAATTTCTCCCATGGGCAGAGTTTTCCTATAATACATCCATTAACACTTCCACAAAATGACTCCTTTCCAAATAACATATATGACTACCACGAGTTATACCCTATAATGAAAATACAGCTACCAATATAGAAGTAGAAACATTACTACAACAATGGGACACTGTATTACAGCAAACTGAAGAAAACTTACAAGAAGCTCAGAATAGAATGCAACAAATAGCAAATAAAAACAAAAGGGAGCTTAATATATAAATGATCTAGTATTAGTTAAATTACAACCATACGATATATCGGTCAAAGAAACCCTATACAAAGTCTAAAGACAAGATTATGGTCCCTTTAAAGTTCTACAAAGTAGGGACTGTATACAAAGTAGACCTTCTAGAAACAAGAAGGATTCATAATGTCTTCCATGTCTCTAGACTTAGGCAATCTGAGACAAGATTCAAAAAATTCACCACCATATTACCTACTCAATTCTTAGAAGGGCATCCCTGGTGACCGACCAAAATTTTAGATCAAAGGATAAGAATACAAGGAGCAGAACAATCACAGAAGTCTTAGTACAATGGGAAGGTATCCTAGAAACAGAGACATCTTGGGTGGAAATTAAGGAATTCTAGGGAACTTTTCTCGACTTTTGACCTTGAGGACAAGGTCAATGTGTGTATGGGGAGTAATGATATGACTCCATATCCTCAAATAGACTGAGGTAAAAGGGAAAGAAGAATTCCAAGCACAAAAGGACTTCACAACATAAACATAAGTAATTACTGACAATAAGGAGGGACAAATACACCATACTTACTGAGACTAAAGAGAGATAAGATATGATAACAACAAAGAAGAAAAGATTACAAGTATACTAATTCAAAGCATAAAATAAAAATAAATATTACAGAGTACAAATACAACATGTCTAGAATAACACTATAACCAAAGATCAGCTAGAATGATAACAGTTACAACAGCATTAAAATCCCAAAGTAACACCATAAAAGGATAGCACAATTGAATATAGATAGTTCCAGAGCAAAAAAAACCTTGCAGCAGTTATCAATAATAGAATTTAGATCAAAACTCAAGAATTAAGAAATAAACTAATCAATATTTGTATTTTGTAATGTAATGGATGAAATAATAGAATCTATCAAGAAATCAAGAAAATCGATGACTAACAACTGTAAACAACTAATATTCCAGAGAGACAGAAGTAAGAAATAGTGAATAAATGATCCATTGTAACAAAAAGTAGTTACTCATGTAGAGAAAGCTTAGCTATAGGTTAGACAAATAGTATAAATATAGGATAAAAGACAAACAGAGGGGTAATCAATATTTTCAGAAATAACTTATCTTCTTCAATATCCTTCTTCTTCTCTCTCTTCTGCTCAACTTTTCCTCTTGGTTATCTCACCGGGAACCGCCATCACCGCCAATCAAAAACCCTAGGGTTTCCCTTTCTCCGCTCTCGCCTCATTCCTCTCGAGTCGACGCTGAATGGTCAAGGAAACAAAACAAAGCATAGCTTTAAGGAAAGCTTCCTCTAGAAGCTTCATCCCATGGCCCACACATAAACCCCAATCAAAGGCTTAGATTCATTCCAAGGAGAACAGAACAAAGCAAGGAATCAAGCCGCATCGAAAGCAACACGTGGAACCCACTAACGGACAAAAGGGAAACAAGAACCACTGATCAAAACACAAATCCAAGGAAGAGGCAATCCAATCTGACGCTCAGCCAGTTCAAGAGAAACTCAATCCAAGTTAGATCCAATGGCCAAGAACAGCGCAATCCAACAGCTTAAAGCACCATAAGCTTCCATTATCACTAACACCACACTCGAGTGAGTCAACTCATCAACCAAACTCAAGCCTCACCCAACTAGACCCTATCATTGGTGCTCTTGTTGATTACCACAACCAGCAATGGCAGAAGGCACAAGGCATACAGCAAAAACACTAGAGGAATGTGTGGGAAGACTAAATAAAATTGATGAACAAATGTCCTCAATTACTATCATATTGAACAAAGTTTCAAGAAGGTTATCGTATAAGCCAAATTGAAACAAATTCTCAAGAAAAAGAACAATCCTGTGTAATTCTTCTATAATTTCTTCCCCAAATAGATCACACACACAACAAAATACCGCACTGTAAGGTAGATATGCCTAGATTTAATGGAAAAATCCAAGAGGATGGTCCTCAAAGCGATCAATTTTTTCAATACTATGGTTTATCGAGGACCAAAATTCATAATAGCCTAAGATACATGGATGGACCCGCCTTGAGGTATCAATGGATGCATGTAAACAAATTGCATTCATGGACACGCTCAAAGAACAAGTCATTCAAAGATTTGGACCCTCTATATGTGATTGAGAGGAGAATTAGCTAAGTTACAATAAAACCACTACAAGAATTCTACAATCAATTTGAGGAGTTAGCTAACCAAATAGTGTATTCCACCTAAATTTCTACAAAGTTGTTTTGAATCGTCTTAGACAAGATATTAAGAGGGAAGTAAGAGCCTTACGTAATTCTCTTCAACAAGCCTTTCGTTAGCTAAACTAATGGAAGATAGTTAGATGAGGTGTTTATGGCAAGAATAGAAGATTCAATCAAGTACCGCCCATAAAATATCAACAACAATATCAACAACCTCGCCTCCTACACCAACAATGCCAATTCATAACAACAATACTAATAACAAACCAATCATTCCAATACAAAGACTCACACCAACACGTTAGAAGAAAGAAGAAAAGGACTATGTTTTAAGCGTGATGAGAAATTCATAGGGGCCACATCCAGAATCAAAGTTATTTGCCCTCATGGTGATCAATGAGGAGGATGATAACCGCAGAAGAAAATCAAGAAGAAAACCTATCAATACAAGAAGATATTCGTAAATTAGTTTAATGCATTCACAGGTCAGTCAAATCCTAGAACCCTAAGACTACAAGGGATAATTGGAAATAAAAAAGTGCAAGTACTGATTGATAGTGGTTCAACCCACAACTTTATCCAGTCCAAATTAGCCAAGTTTATAGACCACAAGAACACCCATCGCTTTCAAAGTATTAGGAAATGGGAAACTTTAAAATGTTTAGAATATGCTCTAATATTCCTATCCAACTACAAGGATACACCTTCATTACTGATTGCTATTTGCTGCCAATGCAAGGAGCAGATGTAGTATTGGATGTTCAGTGGCTAGAATAATTAGGAGAATGTTCAACTAATTACAAAAAGCTCACAATGAAATTTAAGTATAAGGACACCTTGTACAGGAGAGATACAACATCCAAGGTTCAAGGCATTACATTGCACCAGTTCACCAAATTATAATAAACATGAAATAGCTTCATACCTGCAAATAATAGAAGTCCAAAGTTCTGCAGAAGCTACAGCAAGTGAGTTCCAAAGCCTACCTGAAAACATTCAAGCAATATTACAGCAATACCAAGACATATTTCAAGCTCCACAGACCTTACCTCCCCAAAGGAGTATTGACCACCATATTAATTTAGCCCCTGGAACTCAACCAATCAAGGTAAAAAGTTACAGATACCCACATTTCCAGAAAATCAAAATTGAGAAACTTATAAAGGAAATGTACGGAATAATCAGAGAAAGCATCAATCCATTCTCTTCCCGACTTTAATAAAAAAGGATGAAACTTGGAGATTCTGTGTGGATTATAGAGCTTTAAATAAAATAACAATCCCTGACAGATTCCCAATTCCTACCCCAGAAGAGCTTATGGATGAATTATATGGAGCCACAATATTTTCAAAGCTGGATTTAAGATCAGGATATCATCAAATCAGAATGGCTGAAGAAAATATTTACTAAACTGCTTCTAGAACACATGAGGGGCACTATGAATTTCTTGCAATGCCATTTGGATTAATAAATGCACCCTCAACATTCCAAGCTATGATGAATATAGTTCTGAAACCTCTCCTAAGGAAATTTGTATTAGTTTTTTTTATGACATCTTAATATACAAAGACTACAATGGAGCAACATCAAATCCATTTACAAACAAGTGTTAGAAAATTGAAATAGCATACTTTTATCAAGCCATCTAAATGCTCATTCATACAAGACAAAAGTATTTAGGACACATTTTATCCGCTGTGGTATAGTGGATCCCAAAAGATTCAAGCAAGACAAGCATGGTTTTACCCAATTACCAAACAAAGAGATTTTTTTGGGTTTAACGGCTATTACAAAGTTTGTAAAAACTATGCAAAGAATTGCATCCCCATTAACATCAATGCTAGCTAAACAACAATAATTCGGGACGTAAGAATCAAAAGTAATATTCACAATAACAAAGCTATGGTATCCTTACCAATTTTAGCATTTTCAAATTTTTCTATCCATACCTTTATGGAAACAAATGCCTCGTGAATAGCAATAGAGCGATAGTTCAAAACAATCATCCTCTTGCTTATTTGAAGAAATTATCTCCAACATTACAAAAAAATATCAACATATGCTAGAACTTTATGCTATATGTAAGGAAGATGGAGACAATATTTGTTAGCAATAAATTCACTATAAGATAGATCAAGCATAAAAGGGAGTTAATGCAAATGTAAGACTCAAAGAAAGGTTTCTTATTAAACTCCTGGGCTTTGATTATACTATTGAATATAAACCAGGGATCACCAATAAGGCAGCTGATGCCCTATCCAGAAAAGCATACAATACAGATGAAAAAGTAACAACAGATAAGGCTCAACACAACACACCTTATATGCTTATACTCAGCAGTTCACAACCTTGCTACAACAAATTAAAGAAGAAACACAATCTAATCTTGAACTACAGCAGTTGCATAAACAAATTTCAATAAGTCCAAAATTATTTCCCAATTACAGAGATACTAATGGACGATATATTACAAAAATAGAATAGTCATATCAAAAGACTCAAATAAGAAATAACAATAAGAGAATTACATTCAACACCGAGGAGGACATTGGGGAATTAAGAGGAGGGGCCAAAATTACTCAACAATTCTACTGGAAAAAGATGAAACAAGATATAAAACACTTCATAGCCACATGTCCAATATGTCAACAGATCAAATATGATACTAAAACCAGAGGGTTATTACAACCCTTACCTATTCCAACAGCCATTTGGGAGGAAGTATCAATGGATTTTATCATAGGTCTACCCAAATCCCACAACAAAACAACTATACTAATAGTAGTAGATAGACTTTCAAAGTATGCTCATTTCTCAGCCCTTCCAACTTATTGTACAGCTACCTACATAGCTCAAACTTTCATCTCATACATAGTTAAACTGCATGGAATTCCACAAGTAATTGTTTCAGACAAAGATCCTATCTTTATGAGCAATTTTTGGCAAGAACTATTCAAATTAAGTGAAACAACATTAAGCCATAGAAGGTTTATCATCCTCATGGCCAAACAGAGGTAACAAATAGAACACTAGAACAATACCTAAGAAGTTTTGTATTGAGACACCCAAATTGGCTACAATTCCTCCCATGAGTTTTCCTATAATACATCCATTAACACTTCCACAAAATGACTCCTTTCCAAATAATATATGGCAGACATGAAGTTATACCTATAATGGCAATACTACCAATATAGAAGTAGAAACATTACAACAAAGGGACATCAGATACAATCAAGAAAAACTTATAAGAAGCTTAATAGAATGCAATAGCAAATAAAACACGTAAGGAGCTTCAGCTTTAATATAAATGATCTAGTATTAGTTAAATTACAACCATATAGATCGCAAAGAAACCCTATACAAAGGGCAAGATATGGTCCTTTAAAGTTCTACGTAAAGTAGGACGGCTTATACAAAGTAGACCTTCCAAAACAAAAGGATTCATAATGTCTTCCATGTCTCTAGACTTAGGCAATTTAGACAAGATTCAAAAATTCACCCAACCATATTACCTACTCAATTCTTAGAAGGACATCCCCTGGTCAAACCCATCAAAATTTTAGATCAGAGGATAAAAATACAAGGAGACAGACCAATCACAGAAGTCTTAGTACAATGGGAAGGTATCCTAGAAACAGAGACGTCTTGGGTGGAAATTAAGGAATTCTGGAACTTTTCCTGACTTGAGGACACAATGTGTGTGTGTGGGAGTAATGATATGACTCCATATCCTCAAATAGACAGAGGCAAAAGGAAAGAAGAATTCCAAGTAAAAGGACTTCACAACATAAACATAAGTAATTACTCGTGACAAGGAGGGACAAATACCATACTTTCTGAGATTAAAGACAGAGAGATATGATAACAAAAGAAGAAAAGATTACAAGTATACTAATTCGTATAAAATAAATACAAATATTACAGAGTACAAATACAACATGTCCAGAATAGCACTAGAACCAAAGATCAGCTAGAATGATAGCAAATAAAAGATTAAAATCCTAAAGTAACACCATAGAAAGACAGCACAACTGAATATAGATAGTTCTAGAGCAAAAAAACCCCGCAGTAGCTTATCACAAATAATTTAGATCGAACTCAAGAATCAAGAAATAAATTAAATAAAATAATTTCATTATTTTGTAAATGGATGAAAAATAATAATCTATCAAGAAATCAAGAAGATCGAGACTAACAACTGTAACCAACTAATATTCTAGAGAGACAGAAGCAAGAAATAGTGAATAAATGATCCATTGTAACAAAAAGTAGTTACTCATGTAGAGAAAGCTTAGCTATAGATTAGATAAATAGTATAAATAGAGGATAAAAGACAAACAAAGGGGTAATCAATATTTTCAGAAAGAACTTATCTTCTTCAATCTCCTTCTTCTTCTCTTTCTCCTGCTCATCTTTTCCTCCTGGTTATCTCACCGGAACGCCATCATCACGATCGAAACCCTAGGGTTTTCTCCGTTCTCGCCTCTCATTCCCTCGAGCCGGCTCGAATGGTCGAAGGAAACAAAACAAAAGCACAGCTTAAGGAAAGCTTCCTCTAGAAGCTTCATCCCACGGCCCCAAAGCAGACACATAAACCCCAATCAAAGGCTCAGATTCATTCCAAGGAGCACAGAACAAAGCAAGGAATCAAGCTGCAGAAAGCAACGCGTGGAACCCACTAACAGACAAAAGGGAAACAAGAACCACTCGATTGGAACACAAATCCAAGGCGAAAGAGGCGCAATCAATCGCCGAGCAGCTCAAAAGAAACTCAATCCAAGTGCTAGATCCAACGGCCAAGAACAAGGCGTAAATCCAACAGTTCAGAAAGCACCCTATAAGCTTTCCCGGTTATCAATTAACTCAGTCGGGTTCAGACCACTCAGAGTGAGTCAACTCACTGAACCAAACTTAAGCCTCACCCAACTAGACCCTATTAGAAACTTAAAATATGAAGAAAGTTTGAAACTAACGACCGCTGGCATTCATCATCGATCACCATAAAAAATTGTTGTTGTCTACTTATTTTTTTCGAGCTGTTGTTGATTTGATTATTTAATTTGTAATCTCACTTTCTCCAACAAGAAGGAAGAGTGGAATCTTATAATTCTAACTATATAGTGGGTTGTTTTGAATAAGCAAGGCTCCATAATTTTTCTCTCTTTCCTGAGATCTTTTCATGTCAAAATTCTTGTGTTCCTCGTACTCTCTCTATTTATTTATGTGCGTGTTGGATCTTCATGCAAAACTAAGATTTAAAGATAAAATAGCTAATTGCAAATAGAAACATGAGAATGTAAGAGAAAATTACCAGCAGATGAAATGGTAGACTCAATAGAATCCAATCGTAACTAGCAAGTGCCAAATAGGCTATTTAGATCTCCGCAGGTTTATTTAATTAACCGCTCAGTCCATATTATGAATACCTTATTATAATCGTGTCCGCTAAAATTTATATTAGAGATCTGTAAATTAAAAACTAAAAGGTCTACTACTGAGGCAATATATTTCGGTTATATTTCATGACACATGACATAAAAATTATATTAAGAATATGAAATTTAACGGAGAATATATAAAGAGCAAATTCTCAAAATTATATATATATATATATATATATATATATATATATATATATATATATATATATATATATATATATAGGTTCTGAAAACAGCTGTAGCTATAAAAGATGCTTGCTCTTTCTTAGGTCTGTTTGCACAGTTATATGAAGAAGAAATGAAATTACTAGAAAAAGTATTGCTAGAAAGGTAATTCTGATGAAGAAGCTTTAAGGAAGATTGAACTGCATGTCGTATTTGCTATTTTAAAAAAAGTTACAAAACTACCTTTATGAACATACATACTCACAAGATAGCATCAATAGAATAAGAAAAAAAATGGAAGTTAATACATACTCAGAAGTCTTGTGCTTGACATTTGAGTTTAACACATCACATTACACTAAATATTATGAAAATTAAGATGATATTTGCTACTAGTAATGCCGACATAATATTAAGTTTTTTATTCAAATGATTAAATCTTTTTAAAAAATTTATTTTCCAAAGCTCTTCTCCAAACATGATCACTATCTGCAGTTGTCTATTCGTAATCGTCAGCTCATTTAAAAATATTACAATCATCGAGTATTCGATTTCGAGGATCCCTCTAAAATATTCGTCCATAGTTGTCTTCTCAGGGTGAAGTGAATACGCAACATTATAAACTACACTTGCATTGGATAATTCGAGAGCCACTGTAAATCCTTGAGTTCATATTTGTTGAGTCATATTGATGTAAGTAAAGAAAAGTATTAGTATATACAAATTAATAGTTGTGTATATGAAAAATTTAATACATTTAAATGCGAATACTTTTTATCTTATGCCATTAACATATTTAGAAGTTTAGCAAAAACATATCAATCATATATAGATTTTTTATAACAAAAGAAAAGGAATTTTATTACCATAATAAAGAAGTACAAAGTCCTTAAAGAGGATAAATCTATAAACTAATGCTCAAAGAGCTACATTAAATCCCTTTGTTAATATATATATAATCATTTATTATAACTGTTCCTTCTATTGCTTATTCGCATACATTTTTTGTATCAAATACATCGATAATTGTCATAACATATTATCAATGCTATCGTTGTTATTATTATTATTATTATTTACTGCTCGAGCCTATTGAAGGTGAGTTTATATCATCGACTTGGGAGGGTGGATTTTGCCTCACATTTATTCTTATTAAGATAAAATAAATTTTGACATTTTATTTTTTGTAGAGCTCAATTTTTTTTGTCCTTATTTTATATTAAACTCACATCATTTAGTTCATGCAATATTTTGATAAAAATGGAATCTTATCAAATGATCTCACATGATTTAATGGCATTTATTTTAGATCATACAATATCTTAAATGATTTTGTCCACAATCGACATATTTTGAGTTTGCTTCACATGATATTATCTCTCATTGTCTATCGATCTTATAATATTCACCCGCTTCGATTTATGGGGTAGATACGGAGGTCAACAACAGCCAACAAAAGAGACAAACCCAGCAAAGAAAGCCATCAAACCAACCGGCCAACCAAAGAGACAAAGCAAATAAAGCCATCCACCAAGCAACCTCCACCAAACCAACCAAAATAGCGGAGAAATACAAAGAAAAATAGCTAACGAAATCCCAGAATCAGCCTAGGCAGCCAACAAAAGAGACAAATCGGGCGAAGATGGTCATCAAGCTAACTGGCCAACAAATGCATCTAACCAACAAAACCATCCACCCCAACAACCACTAAACTTACCAAAACAGCGAAGAAAGCCAAAGAAAAACTACAAACAGAATTTCAAATTCAGCCACCGACATATTAGAACCAGGCAGCCAACAAAAGAGACAAACCCAACAAAGATGGTCATCAAGCTAACAGGCCAACAAAGCCATCAAGCCAGCAAAACCAGTCCACCAAACAATCCCCACCAATCCAACCAAAGTAACAGAGATGCCAAAGAAAATTAGCCGATAGAACTGTAAAACCAACCACCAACATCCCAGAACTAGGCAGCCAACAAAAGAGACATAACCAACAAATAAATTCATCAAGCTAACGATCCACAAAATTAGAAAACAAACAACCTCCACCAAACCAACCAAAATAGTAGACAAGCTAAAGAAATACAACCAGCAGAACTTTAAAACCAGCCACCAACATCCCAAAACTAGGCAGTCAACATAAGAGACAATGCCAGCCAACCACACCAAAAATAATAATAATAAAGTGAAACATCTTAGCCTTGGCCATAATACAAGGCCCTTTTAGATTGACAACCGGTTGTACCCATTATAATAAAGAAAAGATAGTTGTTTTGATGTATCAAGAACTCCCTTCTCATTGAATAAAGCAAGTATAGTGAATACTTTTCTAACCAAACCAATATATGCATGGAAGACTCACAAATAAGAAGCCATAAAAAAAATTTGCACGTAGACACAAAGCCAACCAGCCACCAAAGACTAAAAAAAGCAACCTTCATAAACCAACCAAGCCACCAGCTAGAAGGACCATCAAACCAACACCAAAACCCAAATACAAAACAATCAAAAGGATAACAGCAGTAGCCACAAGGATAGAGAAAACCTAGAAAGAAGAAATCAAAAAGAGAGAAGTTTAATTGAATGAGTTAATTTCATATCTTTTGCTTCATCTAACATATTGGCTTTGTCACAAAAGGCCTACATTGTAAACTATATAATGTGTCTCACTATCATAGACATTAACTAAAAAATATAAATATGGTAGCATATGTTGTGTACAGTCATCGGCTTAAATAACAAGTCATTCTTAATTCGTTCTACTTATTCATTAAAGCGTTAGCAATGTGTTCTCTCATTTGCTTCATCTCTTCATCCCCTTCCTCATATTATGTTTCACTATCATTCACAACTGAATCACTATCAATAAATGGTTGGGTCATTCAATATCCATATGCTTCAAGATGTACAAATGTTAAATCATTGTCTACCACATTAAAATCAATATCTTCTCAAGATGAATGTCATCGTATATAACTATGTAATGTTATTGTTGCTCCTACTATCTTTACTTTCTTTTGGAATGAATATGTTAGCATATCACAAAGAATAGTCCATCTTTTCTTCCAAACCCCAAAAGTCCTCTCGATAACACCTCGTAATGAAGAGTGTCGTTTGTTAAACATTTCTCTACGCCCTCCTACTATTTGGCTGCTCCTCTCAAAATTGGGGATATGATATTTCGTATCCAAAAATGGCTTAAGAAATCCTCATTGCATTGGATATCCAACATCAACGAGGTAATATTTTCCTGGGGATGATAAAAATATGATTAATTCATATGAATTTCTTTAAACAATGCTTTCTTGCTCAATTACCAACCTAGGGGCGGCATTGGAAAATTACACTCTCGCCTACGTGTTATATATTTGAATATATGACTGTCATGTGCAGTGCCCTCCTATCTAGCCATGATGAAAGTAAAACACATGTTGAAGTCGCATACAGCCAGCATATTTTGCATCAGTGCTCTACAACATCCGATATATGTGACTTTCTCACTGCTAGGAACATGTGCATCAACATGTGTTCCATCGAGTGCTCCAATACAATTATGTGATACGCTTCAATCTACTTAGAAAATATTATTGAAAACAACGACATAACAAGAAAAAAGGCATAACACAAAAAAAAGCCATAAGACGTGTACCTTAAAGAATGACATATATCTAACATCATTGTATATTTTCGGTGTAGTACTTTCAAAAGTTGGATCAATTGGCTTCATAATATTTTTGGCCAAGCTTACTAATGCATCTAAACCCACTGAGAAATACCTACTAATAGTTTTTAACGAATACTGAAAATGTTCACATGTTACTCGTATTGATTCATTGTGTGATAGAATATATAAAGTTAGAGTTAACTCTTCTCTTATATTTATCTTGGATGAACCATGAAGCCCATGAAAAGCTTCAGTTCATGCAGAAGGTCAACAAAAATTGATTTTGACATCTAAAATACATTGTGAAACCTAATAGGGTGACCTCGTAATAGTTCCCCAATTCATTTTTCTCTAATGTGAGATGAGGTCATACATGGATTTTTGTATATATATGTTTCATAAAATTCATTTATGAAGTATGTCGTCATTTCGATAACATATATTTATTGAGCCCTTTCTACTAGCTCATCAGTCTCTATTATCTCCATCAATTTGTAATCTACTACATTATAAGACAACATAAATAATAATATGATGAATAACAATAAAGAGATATGAAGTATAGAGTTTTTAATATTTTACGAGTGTGGAAATATCATCAGATATGATAACTAGCAATGCAGAAATGTAATTAAAACAAATAATCAAAATTAATGTTCAAACATACAATGTCCCACGAGCGTTGATATGTAAATAAAAGATAAATAGTTGAAGGTAGTTATGAATGTTTAGACATCATTATTGTTCATAAAATAGTGAAGGTAATGAACTCTTCGCTCGGGCACCATTGTCAGAAAAGCCTCTCGCTTAGTGGGGTCTTCAACGAGTTTCGCTGAAAATAAATATAAAGACATATTATCAAAAATTTTAGGGGTGCTATCGAGTATCTTAACAGGTTCTAACATTGGTGGACAAACATGCACGGTTCTAGCATTAGAAGTCATGCTTATACATGTTGAAACCAATTGTGATACTTTGTCTCTTATAAATCCAGTATTATTTTTTCTTCTCTTCTGTCTTTGTTGACCGAACCCTGATGTGCATTTTGATTGACTACCTTTACCTCGTTCACCAATATCATGCATTAATCTCTCAGTAAGTTCGTTGGAATTTGCTTCTTCGGGCTCAGTTAAATTATGTGGAATTTCTTGACTTGGAGCCCAAGCATGAGAACCGGTAGCTACAATGCCACTAAACTTCATGTCAAGTTTTTCTTCTAGCTCTGGATCTATGCTACATAGCCTAAATTTTTTTGCATTAGGCACAACTTACAGTTGAGAGTTCTATTTTAGATACAAAACATAATATTTGTTAATGAATCAAATCTACAATAGACTCTAAAGAAATAAAAGGAGTTGGGTAAAATCATTTGCATCACCTGCAATTTATCTTTCCACCATTCATCAGCCTATTATTTTTTTCTTATAGGATCCCACCCTAAGCGGTAGATCCATGTTTGACTTCCTTCCAAGTTTCATCTTTCTTAAGTTGGTCCCATTTGTTCTTTAGCTGTGTTTTTTCATATTGTCTTCCTATTTTTTTCTTGGAAATTTTATTAATATGTTTTGACAGCCATCTTTATTGGAGTTGTTGGTATGTTCCCCAATTTCATCCCTTTTAAACATACATCATAAAATATTATCTTGATTTCCCTCTCCCATGTGACAGATACACCACCATCTCTCGATTTGCCCATTTGGCAAGCTATAATATTCACAGAATAATAATATGTAATATAGAATTTAACATCAATTAAAATTTAACCATCTCAAACAAAATGTCAATACATATAGCTCATAAACTATCGTATTGTTGTTCCATCTTATGTAACGTCAGAAATAATACTTCAGTAAAAATGAAGTGAAGAGCCAAAATAATTATATTATGCTTAGAGCTTCGGAGGATTTCATGGTCACGAATAACAAGCCACCAAAGAGAAATGCATCCACCTAAACAAGAATAAGATTGCTTAATTCACACAGCACAACAAAAGAATCACATAGCATCAAAGCCTCAGAGGTATACTTAATATTAACTTGAAGATTTACAACCATATCAATTCCTCAAAGAAATAATCAGACTATCCAAATGTACAGAAGATTTATGTATATTCGGTTTGTTCAAGGCTCATTTGGAAAGGTGTTACCATTGTGCAGAGCCTCTAACTATAGATATCTATAGGAAAAGCCCAAAAATACAGCATAAGAAATGAAAAAAAATGATGTATTGCAGAGTAGTAAACCACCCACATTAAGGGTTCACCAATGTCATATACGTAACAATCCGAACTTGTTATGAATTGTAAATTCCAGTACAATTCAATATCGTACATTTGAGCATAAAAGAACAAATTAGCAAGATTACTAAAGAAATCGAGAGAATGCAAACAAACCAGGAACACCTTTTTCAGAAAAGAATTACACTTCAAGGAAAATCGAGAGAAAGATTTATCAAAACTGGTAAATCACAAATGCCAACAATTTCTCACTTCATTCTCATTAATGGACCGATTACTAAATAAACCGAGAGATGCACTTAACGGATCATTGCAAAGACATACCCTTAGTTTGTTGTTGGAGTCACGATCGACGGGACAAACTGAGAGATAGTGCTTGTCAACACACAGGAGATTTCAGAGTAGCCGGTGGAGGATTCGAAGGGAGGCCCTCAATTTAGTAAATCCCTAGCTCCAGGCTTTTCAAGGTTCATGGGTTAGGGAATAGGAAAGTACAAATGCGAAAATTTCAAACACGGGAGCTGAAATTATCATGGCTTTTGTTCGATATACTAGGCTAAGAACAAGGGTAAATTTGGAAGATATTTGTTTATGATAGGCGGAATGGGATTTTGCGGTTGGACCGGAGTTCCACTCCTGAGTTGTGAAAATGGCAGTAGCGATTGGGATTTCACACAAAATGGGATTTATAAAGTTTCTCTCAAATCCTTGACTACTAAACGGAAGCAACTAAAATATTACTGGACCCTTAATCTAATTAAATAATCAAACAAAAAGAAGAAGTACATAATCTACTATTCTCGATGTAACTTCACAGATGGCTAAGTTCTCCATAGTATTAAACTTATGTAATGTAAATAATATGAAGACAAATTTCATCGTGAATCCAGGAATGAGAATGGAATGGAAAGTAAGGAGCGACCATGGCCACATTCTAAGTTCTCTTCTTCTTCATCTCCTCCGGTTATGCTCCTTCTTCTTCGCCTTATTAATGTTCTCCTGCTTTAGCTCATCTGCTTCTTTCTCAGAAGATTATTCGTTTGGAGAGATCTTGCCCAATCTCGACATGCAAAAGCTCAGAACAACCATCTCTTGAGCACCTCTCCTTATACAACTTCTACAACAAATCTGGATCTTCCATACGTCCTGATCGAACATTTTATAGTGTTACAAAGAGAGACCATAATAGAATTGGAATTTTCTCTCTCTTTAATGTTTCAATGAATGATTTAACCATGAAGAAGCACATGATCTTTAAGAATTTGCTTAAGATAACTTGGGGACGAAGCACGACTTAATTTTCAAATTAGGCTTAATTAAAATTGTAATTATTAGCCTTTTAAAAAAGTTTAAAATAGCTAGTTGCCCTCGGTTACATCATGAGACTCATTGGCACTGACTAATTTATAAAAAAAATTTAACCAAACAAAAATTGTTTTTTGGCCATATCAGGCTCATCTAGTGTTGAATTTTAGCGTGCTTAGTATCGTTGGAAAGGTAATGAAAAATTTTACAACTTTCATGTTGACAACTTTTGATGAATCTTACTCGGGTAGCCACAGTTTTTGTGAATGTATAAATTTTGAAATTGCAAAAAATAAAGATATTACAGTTGCCCTTGTTTTTGGCCATATCAGGCTCATACGATGTCGGATTTTGGTGTACTTGATATCATTGGAAAGGTAATAAAAAATTCTACAACTTTTATGTTGATAACTTTTGATAAATCTCGCCCAAGTAATCACAATTTTTGCAGTAATATTCTACAAAACAGTGAAATCAAGGAAATTTTTCACTATTAGAAATCAACCAAATGAAGCATTGCATAATTTCTTATATCTCACTACACTAAAATACTCTTATTAAAGTGCAATTAACAAGCTCTTAATAGAAAAAAGATGTATTATCATAAAAAGCATACATTAACACAACCTTATACAATCAAGAGTTATAGAACTGTGAAACTGAATTAGTAACCATAACAAATGAAAAACAGCCACAAGTACATGTCATTTACTGTATAAAAAAGATAACACATCTATCTTCATCGATGCATGTGTGGTGGAATTGCATCACTACCAGTAGATTTTGGTGTACTTGGTATCGTTGGAAGGTAATATTCTCAACTTTTATGTTGACAACTTTTGTGAATCCTGAGTAATGAATGCGGTAATATTCTACAAAATAGTGAAATCAAGGGAAATTTTCGTAAATCAACCAAATGAAGCATTGCATAATTTCTTATATCTCACTACACTAAAATACTCTTATTAAAGTGCAATTAACAAGCTCTTATTAGAAAAATGAATTATCATAAAAGCATACATACACCTTATACAATCAGAGTTATGAAGTGGCGAATTAGTAACCATAACAAATGAAAAACAACCACGTACATGTCATCTCGTATAGATAACACATCTATCTTCGTCGATGCATGTGTGGTGGAATTGCATCACTACCAGGAGTGTAATGGGATGGTGGTCGCCATGGCCGATCGCGTAGATGATGTTGTTGATGGTCATCCTCCTCTTCCACCTCCTCGACAGGTTGTTGCAAATATCCTAAGTCTGTAACATGAGGTATATCAGCCGAATCTTGAGTAGGCAACGAATACCCGTGGTACACTCCGTATGGCGGTGTCATATGGAATGGCGGTGGACCATATTGGTTGAGCTTTGCATGTCATGGGTGCGAGACCATATTGCTTGTATATGAATCGGGGTGGCGGTGTGAATGTATCGAAAATGTTTGACAAGCGGCATAGAGGATGGACCCACATCCATCGACCTTTATAGCTACCGATGCAAGTGCACGGAATGTCGGTATCACATCTCTACTTGTCGAGATATGCATATTTCCCCTCGGTTTCCGCACAATTTCTCATGTCGTTGATAGATTGTTGAAATTCTGTAACATCATCTCTGCCAAAATAACACTGAAATATGTCCTCAGTATTCAAGATGTGCTCATGCTGCAAATAAAGAAATTTAGATCAATTTTTCTTTGTTATAAAGAAAACCAAATTGTAATAGTTTACATATAGACTAACCATCAAACGTTCTCAGATAATAGGTTAGGAATTATTACTTCTTGTAAAGGAAGCCCAAGAACGATACCATCTCATGTATCGGTTGATCGGCTCCGTCTGCGTGATAAATCTACCACTACAACACTCACATGCGTATCCCATGCAACATAAGTAATCAATCAACGTCGACTTTTCCTCGCCATACCATATGAATGATAGATCTATCAACATCAATCATAGGTGGCATCGACTCTCGACACGATCATACCACTTTACCTCTTCCAACATATCATCATACTCTAGCTAACCATATTTCTTCTACAGAACATATATCACATGTACACGGATCTGATGTCCATATGGCTACCATATGACCTGTAAATATAGTAGAAATTATTATTTCAATTGTAAGCACATAATGAGTAAGAAAATAAACATTACATCAATTGATACGACCTATCCGTCAACTAGTCCATATACTCGAGGTTGGATGTTGGCATTTCGAAACCCTTCATTGACATCTGCTCTCCATCAATATCACGTAGGATATGGCATACGTAATGTTGGTCTCCCACATATGTGCTCCCGGACCCATATCGCAATAAAAATGCATCCGGCCATGCGCCTTGGTTTGGTTGCCTCATGTAGTTCCCTATAGGGATGAGCAAGCACAGCTGAACCCAACGACAACTCACTAAATATATCAATATCCTCAAGTAATGACAGATACTGTAGATGAACCTCAGAACCTGAAGTATCTAGCAAAAGAAAAGATCCAATAGCAAATAGTATGTATGCTCTGACATGCATAGTGAACTGAAGCTCTATGAGATCTATGTATGAATCTCTGTAGTATGTCCATCGTAGCCATCGTAAGGGTAAACAAGTGCGTGCATGAGCATATCCCATTCAGAATTCTGATGTGATATGTGGATAGACCGGATCACGGTACATGGTGTGTGGCTCTAGATGTGCTCCAATCAACTCATCACAACAATCTGACCAAGAAGCCCACCGTTTTTCACCACCAACAATAATCCTGCTAATCATAAGTGGGCCATCTATCCGAATACCCAGAATCATCGCAACATCCTGTAGTGTAATCAACATTTCTCCAGTGGCCAAGTGAAAGGTATTGGTCTGAGAACACTATCGCTCCCGAATCTTGTCGGTAAGTGGTGATCCCGAATATCACGCATCAGGAGACCTATCTAGGCTAAGTCATAAATCTAGGACAATTAACAGGTCATTCCCTAAACATCAGTAAGTGTGTAGCAGCCTCAAGTACTGAAACTTGTAACCACAATGAATTATGCTTAGAATGCGATAGTATAACAACTACATCTGTACAAAGCTTTAAATAAAATGTTAAATAAAACTTTCAATTAGGTGCTTTTTGTGCTTACCATGTAGCCGTATGTTAGTGAACTTCCGCGTGGTGAGCGTGATCCACATCATCTCCTTTTTATCGCTCTCCTCTCGTGGGGGCGAGGAGCATCATCCTACATCTTTCCTATAATAATTGTAGCAATCAACAATCAATAATATATAAGTTCTCCTAAACAGCTTAATAAACAAATGTACAACATAATAAGATTTTTTTGTAAGCATAATAAGGTTTGTTTGGCGAAATGAAACTTACTCAAATAAAACTAAATTACGCATCACAAACATACAGTCTTTGTAAGCGAGTCATAAGTTCCCCTGAGCAATTTAATAAATAAGAGCACTGCATAATAAGTTTTTTTATACTTATAAAATAGTTCAGACAATATAGAGTAACATGTTTTTTGTATTGAAAGCCCAAATAATACAGAATCAGCTTACACACAATTCTAAAATAAAACAACTACGTTAGACTTGACGAAACAAGGATTAACACAGAAATCATACAAAACCTAAATCATAATTCAGAACATGGATTGGGAGTCTCAGATAGCATTTGAGAAATGCAAAATTTTACACAAAATGACTAATCCAAACAAAACTAGATTACAACCAACGCACAAACTGAACCATATCACAATCTACGCGATCAAGTTTGATTACAAGTCAATCTATTGTGTCCAACAGTCTTGCACACACTACAGACCCTGGAACTTCTTGAAGTGTTCTCGTCCATAGTATTTTTAAATTTTTTTGTCCTTGGCCGGCCAGACTTTCTTCTAATATTTGGTGGATTATAATCTGGGTATGTGCTAATAATGATGTGTTCTGGCCACTCATCATGATCAGGTATCACATGGAATTCGTCATGGTAAGTGCTAATATAGTTTTGCAAACTATAGTAGGCTGAGACATATTGCACATGGCTTAGATGTCGTTGACCCAAAATGGCAATCACGTGTGCGCATGGCAGATGATAAGATTGTGGTTGTCTACATGTACACCTACATTCATTATTTTCTGAGAGGTCAACCTTGAAGGTTCCGCTTGTGATATCAAACACTTGGTAATCATTCATGCCTATTCTCACTGGTTTAGGAAATCTCCTTGTCTCCTATTCATTAGACTGCAGCGTTGCCTTAGCACGTGGATAGAACAAGGTTTTCTGTTGGTTTGCGAGAGTTGTGGCTGATTCAAGATGTTTCATGAATAGGGATACTATATTATAGTACACCACTGTAATCAAGGCTTGAATTGGCAAACCACGTGCTCGTTTAAGCACACCATTAAAACTTTCAACTGCATTTATGATCATTGTTCCATATTTATAGCCATCATCATGAGTTTGAGACCATTACTGAACATCCCTTGAAACAAGCTAATCGTATGCCTCATGCTTGATATTCTTGATGTCAGTCATGTACCTTTTAAATTTTAAATGTCATCAGAATTTCCTGTAACATACATCTTATGATATATAAAGACAACATCACTTATGCTGAATTATCTAACAGCTCTTTTGAAGTTCTCCCTCAAATGACGTAGGTAGAAGCGATGTGCAGCCTAGGAAAAGATCTCTCTCGACCATGAACTAGACTACATGCCTATCAGAGATGAGGCGAGATCACCCTTATAGACACCAATGGGATTAAGTCCGTAATGTGCAAAAACCAAACCCGACTTCGATGCACTCGATTCCACAAGGCTGAGTGGGAACAAGCGTTATTCGCTCGATCCCAACACCTTGAGTTCATCTACCTAGGAGGAAAGTCCCATCAAGGCATGAAACTAGGCGACAGTATTGACAACCTCTAATTGAGGGTCAAACGGAGTGGTTGGTTATTGGTTGATTATATATCGACCACGGCATAGATGAACATACAACAGCCATGAATTTCCCCAATGAACTGTAAGATTCCTCCCAACTGCCAAATATTACTTTAACTGCCTTTCGACATGCATCCCAGGCCTTCATATAAGGCACTCTTATATTAAACTTGGACTCTATAATTTCTTGGGCTTTAAATCTAGACGTCATTGCGGGTTGGATGAAATAATTAATGAATTATGATGTACATTGCCTGTGTCCAGTATTAAGCACGAATGACTATGTGTAATTGACCCAATTAAATCCTCCAAGCACCAATCTCAATTGAGCTTGCATGTAAGTGCCACAAATAAGGTCTAGCTGGGTGAATGGTGGTTGCACAATACAATGAATTTTAATTGGTTGGAAGCATATATGACATACTCAACATTATTTATGATAACCAACCACATAGAAAATTGTAACTTCTTGTCATGAAAACACATACCTTAAGCAATTCATCGAGATGCAATTCTCCTCCTTAAAGGTTGATTCATCCGGGCCATCAAATGTAAGGTCCTCATCCCATTCTCATTGTTTGGCTTCGCATGTATTCATTATTACATATCAAGTGCTCTGGTATGACTTATTCTAATTGAGTATTCTCTATCAAGTCTCGACCACAGGGATGGTTTTGGCCCTTAAAATAACCTACTCTGCTATCATCCTCCTCCTCATCATCACTACTAGCTCCACTAGGCATAGTTTCATATCCAACATCTTCAGGAGATAGTCGATTCATGTCATCACCTTCTGGGTCACCCATAGCAGCAGAACTTGTCCCATCAAAGTAAGCATGTTTTGTTGGTGCAGACCCATTGCATTCCACCTAAGTACTTAGCTAAGAAGCTGGTGTGATGTACTCAGTACTGGTTTGAGCTCTCTGACATTCCTCAATATTGTTAACCTCCCTATCTCCACACGGCAGTTCCTCAACTTCAACATAAATCACAATAGGCTGTACACATGCTACATTAATTATAGCTTAACATACTTCTTCATCATTAATGTGAGTTGCAATAAATCCAGCACCAATAGGAAAATGACCCACGAGATTAACAAAGAACTTTCTTTGGATCCAACGCGACCTCATTATTCGCTTCTATAATTCCTCGAATTTAATCGCCCGTGGGATCTGACTGGGCGATTTTTCCACCAAAATGTTACATAATCTAAGCAACTTGTAATAGGGCTATGACATTTCAAAAACATTTCTAATTATCAATAAACTTAATCGTCTCATCTGATTAATGTACATAATTCAATTCATGAGAAATAGTAATTCCAACTTCTTAATGTGCATACACAAAATACATTGAATGAGACAACTTATTTAAAAATTCCATTGAATGAGAAATTTGTATTCATGTAATAGGTTTTGGAAATTCAAAAAAACTTTCACACTTAATCTAAGCAAAGATAGTCTTGACATTATCCAAAGTTATTTGTATACATCTTAACAGGTCTTCTTAGGTCTAGACACGAACACTAATCAATAACTCTCGTCATACATAATTAGACAAAACCTATCACTTCAAAATACAAAAGAAGAATATCCAACCACAAAACGTATATTGTTGTTACATAAAACAAAATAAACTAAAGAATTGGTGTCTCGTGAAATGAATATCTAAAGAAACAAAAGTAAAATGGGGGAACTTTTCCACCTCAAGAATAAAAAACAAAATAAAATATAAAAACAAAAAATATCCTTTTCAACTATTTAACATTTCCGCAAATTGAATGTACTAGTAGATACACAATAATTTACAGTGCTTATAAGTAGAAAACTTAACACTGGATGCTACCTTTCTACTCATCTACCAAAATCAAAATACAAAAAAGACAATCGAAAAAGTAATAATAAAAGGCGCCATTAGCAAATTATGATTCCAATGAGAAACAAAAAGGGAAAAACAGGGCAATGGAACATGCCTCTGAACCAATTTGCGAATATGAAGGGTATCATCACAATTAATATGGAGGCATACAAAGACATGATAGTGCTACAAGCACCTTTGCTAAAAGCTTATGTTGTAAAATTTAATACAACACCAAATCATAGGCATTTGCATTTTCCATTCACCAGAAGACTACCAAAAAAAAAAAAAGTTGGTAGTGGAAGATAGAATTTGTGAAATATAACTTAAATGATAGGGCAAAAAAATATACCATTTATCAGCATGAAAAACGACAAAAAAAGATTACATATATTCTCTTTTGTGTTAACAAATTGATTATTTTTATTTTTATGTTATTTGAAAAACATGATTTTTTCAGTATATTTCTTAAGCATTTTTTTATTTTAAAATTTTAAAAACAAATCACATTGCTTAAAACAACTTTTAAATATTTTGAATAGTTTTGAAAAAAATTATCACTGTCAAAAATATTTTATTTGAATCAAAATATAATTAAAGTAAAATAAAAACAAAAAAACTTGAAAAAAATAAAGGTGATTCCAAACAGTCCAAAATAAATGAACATTTTACTAGTTGCCAACTAAAACTGGATAATTTTGAGTGGAAATAGTGGCTATCAAAAAATGATTTGCTCAACGTCGAGAGGAACCAACCTTCCTATCGAGTCTTGGAGAAGGAGCTTAGACTTATTCTAAGAAGATCAAAAGGGATGTTCTGCCTCTTGCTCTTACAGAGTGGATGATGTCTACTATTAATCCCCCTATTGCCCAATTTCTACTTGATTTGTTGTCTCTTGTTGATCCCATAACATTATTGAATCTAAGCAGCCCTTGAGGCAAATTAGTATTATTCTGCAGCTAGTAGAGTTATATATTTGAAATAAAGATGGAGATTTTTTAAAAAACAACTGTTTAATAATTTATTTTTAGGTGAATCGATGGGAGTATGGGTCCCGAGCTCACCCATTCAATGTAAAGCTGCTATAGAGAAAACAATTTTTTGAAAAAATTATTATGTTTATTACAAATATTTTTTTAAAAAAAAATTAAAAAATAGCTCTCTGATAGCAACTACACTCTAACAGCTTTGATTATCAAAAATAGCTTTTTTAACTACAAATTTTTTTTAAAACCAACCAAAAAATCGGTAGTCAAACTGCTTTTCTTTCATTTCTGAAAAAAGCAAAATAATGAAAACCATCTCAAACACTCTAAGCGACTTTTTTTATGTTTTCTTTTAATATTTCTATTTTTTATATTTTAAAATAAATCATATTATTTTAAAAAATACTCAAAATAATTTTTTATGTTGAATATTTTTAAACCATCACCCTCAAATATATTAGGTTTCAAATAAAAATATAAATGAAACAAATAAAAAATAAAAAATAAAAATAAAAGTGATTTCGAGTGGCCCCAAGTTATTTTTGTGGTTAAGTTTTATATTAATTATGTTTAAATGGGTTGTATAACATGAATAGGCATTTAAAAACTGAATAGGATAAACTTTTACATCGTCTAGTAGTTTTTTTGGCATATTTGAATACACATATAATATAATTTGCATTAGTTTTTGAAATTAGGTTGCATTATCTCTTGTGTTTATAATATTTTTATTTTTTTCAATTTAATAATAAATTTAAGGACACAACAGGTACGCGAACATCAAATTTGTGAAGATATATTTTTTTTCTTTTCATCGTTGTAATTTATTTTTTTTTTGATGGCGATGAACTATAACAAAAAAACAAACTTATGGATCATTCATATCCTTCAAATACATGGAGGTAATTAATGTGTTAGAACCTAAAGGGGAACTTGAGAGAAGTTGTGATCAAAAGCTTTTTTTTTTTTTTTTTTGGACAAAAAGCCTTATTTTTACCTTAAATAAAATGTAGTCTATTAAAGAGTAACATAAGTTCATATGATTAGTAATAAATAAACATTTGAATCTTAATGTTGAAGCCTTGTATGACATTAGTTTTGTGAAAACAATAGATATAAATAGGCAAAGAATGTCCATATATAGATAATATTGATCTTAAATGTCAACTCAATAAAATACTAAAGATAGAAGCTGAAATTGTCTCTATCTTTCGGTATCCATTGGATGATATCAGCTGAGTTTTCCAGAATTTGGGAGTCTAGCTTAAAAGAGAGAAAATTAATCCAACATATGCATCCTTTTATCATACCAATTTTTTCTATACTGATCCTGCATCTTCTCGTACATATATAGCACTGTTTTATTCACATACGATGCATCACAAACGATATATTACAGATACAGACTCCATAATTTTATTAAAACGAAAACAAATAATCACAGAAATAAAGGACGAGATTGAACTGGGAAGTGCGGCACCATCATGTTCAACTTCTCATTTGTCATCTTCTTCGCCTTCTTTTTATGTAATTCATGTGGTGGTTCTTTCTTATTAACATTCTCTGACTTCATTGTCTTCACCTTTTCCGCTGGAATGGTATTAGGTGAAGTTTTATTAAATAGTTTCATTGCTTCCATGTACCTGTATTGACACGAAGCTGAAAGCCAACTTGATTTGGCGATCAACTCTGCGAGGTTGAAAACTTTCAGTAAGCTTGTAAGGGTCTGAGGACGCTTCTATTATTTGGTATTTGGATGCCGATAATAGGGGTGATTGAGATCCTCTTATAGTTGAAAGGAGAGGAAGCATTCTTCATCTAAACTCCTACTTGACCTAAATTTGTTTCTGTAAGGTTCAGGTGATCTCGCATTTAAAAATTTTCAACACATCTAAGGCATTGAGATTCCTGCCTAATTGGCTTGGCAATGTATCACTCTTCATAATTGGCTTAATTTTTAAATTAACCCTAATTAATAACGTAATTAGCTAATTAAACCACATAAAAATTTTAAAATAAGTCGTCACATGAGCACATCCTCAATTTAGGGCGAAATGAACCAGAGCTCGCTCTGGTTTTGCCGTCCCTCTCTCCCCTTCCGGATCCCCTTTGTCCGCCGGCCGGGCTCATCCGCCGCCAAGAAGTGTTTTCGTTAGATTTTTTGCCGATTTAAGGTATTTTTCACCCAAATGAAAAAAATTTGTTAAATTTTTATTTTTATGCGTATAGTAGGTATGTTTAAGCTATTTAGTTTGATTTTCATTATAATTTGTGGTAGATCTCATTTTTTATGCGATTTTTATATTTTTGTAGGGAAGGATAATTTGTGGTAGATCTCATTTTTGTAGAGAAGGTTAATTTTTATGCGGTTTTTGTATTCTATGAGGTTGTATGTGGTGTTTAGAAACTTTATTGAACGAAGATTGAATAATGATTGAATAATCTTCGATTATTATTGAACTCAATTGAGGTTGTAAATTTCTTGAGGATAATATGTATCATATTATTGTAATTGGCATGTTTTATTATTATAATGATGTCATATATTGGTATTAGTGTTCAAATTATGTATTGACTTTATTAGGGATGATATACATGACAATTATTATCATGTACTAGTGTTGGTATATAAGATATGCATTAGTCTTATTGACAATGACAATTAATTAATATTAGTAGTGATGACCTTTATCAATCTTATTGACTATGGTGTGTAATGATGTTAGTGTCGATGGAATGCTTCAATCTTATTGATATTAGAGCATCCTTGTTTGAAATATAGTAAATAAATGAGTGATTTAGAGATGAAGTTTTGACAATATCACCAAATGATGATTATTTAATAATGGTAATAGATGATAGTAGATGAGCAAAACTAATTATTAGCTGATAGAGTTTTGAGAATTTTTTAAATATGTGATATCTATCCGGCTCTAAGTCCCTCTCATTTTTAGAAATATAGACTATTTATAGATTTTTGGAGTAATATTTTTATTATTTTGACTTAAATTATAAACACTTTGTTGTTATGACTTAAAATTTGCCAAGACTCATGTTGACTTAACCTAGTCTAGGCACTTTGTGTAGCGAGGTGTGACATGCCATGACTTCTACTGACAAATATCAAGAATAAATTGGGAAAAAGGATGAGAAAAAATAATAAGTTGTTTAATAGCTATTTGAATGAGAATAAAAACTTTAAGAAAAATGTATTTAGGGGCTATTTGTTTTGTTTATTTTTAGAGTAAAGTAATGTAAATACAAGAAAATGAGATTGTATAATAACCGCTTTTGTTGTTCTAAGTTGTGACTTGTTATTCGAGGAGGTCGATTCAATCTTTGTGGTTTTAAATGATTTATGTAAGTTGTTAATGAGTGGATACTTGATGTATCGAATGAGCTATGCGATTTAGATTTATTATGGATATATGATAAATGAGAGTATGACATTTATGATAAAATGTTAATATTCTTTTGTAGTCTTCTATATCATATAATCCATTTTTATGCGTAATAGGTAGCATTTCATTTCGTTTCCTCATTGTATTTCTCCTTAATTAAATTATTTGTATTTATCAGGTGCGGCGAAAAATTATTGTTGTTCTGTTATTAGTACTTAGTGATGAGTTCAATCTCAGATAGTTCTTTATTATGGCGAATCGAGAGTAAATGACGATTTCATTCCAATATATATTGGTGGGAAAAATCGTCAGTCCAAATCCCACCGGATTAGATTCGAAATTATAAACGAATCATGATAATGAAGATAGATCCAATAAAGTTCTTTATGAATGCGGGTCGCTTTTCTATTGGTGCCGGATTTATTGCACGTAATGCCCGATCGGAAGAGTGGGGTGAACAAATGGTAGCATTATAATCCACCAAATAATAAAGACAATACCAAGACAAAGATTTAAAAATACTATAAGAACACTACAAGAAGTTTTAGGTTTTGTAGTAAGACCGTTGGACACAACAGTCGACGTTCCTCAAAATCACGCGATTGTGATACATCATTGGTTGTTGATTATAACAATCTTATTGATATATCATACGATTGTTGTTGTTCCATTTGGATTACACTCGTAGTACATTAATGTGTGTCTTCAACGCCATTGTGTTGGTGTAGTGTTTTTGTTACACTGCTTGAGTGTAATTGAATTGTTGTGTTTGGTTTATTACACTTGGCTGAGTAATTGAATTATTGTGTTTAGTGTTGTTTGTTATGTTGAGTGTAATTGAATTGTGGTATTCAGTGTTGTTTGTTTTACTAGCTCTGTTCAGTCTGATTATATTGTTACACTTGTTATAGTTATTACATTTGGTACGCTTGTTACACTTATTATAGTTGTTACATTTGGTGCGCTTGTTACACTTGTTACTTTTGTTACACTTATTACACTTGTTAAATGTTACGCTTCTTCATATATGTATTCAACATCTTCAAATATAAGAAAAGAAGATTATTTTTTTAAGAATAAGTAAACTCATTAAAGCTCAATTTATATATAGAATATATTGAGAGTATTTGATATTACCAAGAAATTATATGTATTCAACAATCAGATTATGACAAAAAAATGTATAATAACTTTCACTTTCGAACTTCAAAATTTATATATAATAAAATTATGGCTTCCGGGCGAGTTTCGTCAAAAACAACATGAAAGTTGTAGAATTTTTATTACCTTTTCAACGATACCACCAATGAGAAATCCGACACCACGATGAGCTGATATCAAAAAAACTGAGTTAAGTTGATTTTTTTAAAAAAATCATTTCTACCGACCTGACGACTATTTTTAATTTTTTTTATATGATTTAATTAGCTAATTACGTTATTAATTAAGACTAATTTAAAAATTAAGCCTTCATAATTCAAATTATTATCTGTTATGACTCGCATAAACTTAGTAGGCTTCATGGATATTAATCTAGCATCATTTAGCTATAACAAGTTGCAGTTATGAGTGTTTTCAATTGGGAGGATATTATGAAAAAACACCTATAAGAAATTATAGTTCATACAATAATTAAAGCTATTTGGCTGATGCTTTGTTGCGACATCTTTCATGAAAAGTGGTATATTTCTTAATTAGTAGAAGTTAATATATATATATATATATATATATATATATATATATATATATATATATATTATTACATGAACATAAAATGATGGCCAACATAAATACTTTTAAGATTAAAAATTATATATATATATATTTTTAGTTGTTCTTTTATAATTCAACATTATGTTTATTATTGTATGCTATATCATATAAAAAAAAAGTCCCTAAATAAATCTAAATAAATACTTAGCGCTTAATACTGGCAGTTAAAAAACCGCTGCTTTATATCTGTTTTCTCATTGGTTTAAATTACGGTTTCTTGTTTAACATGCACCCGTCCATATATATATTAAAATGGACTTCTTTCTTAATTTTTTACAGCAAAAGGATAATAATTACATGTTATAATTAATCTATTTTTTTCAATTAAATAAAGGAAATACACAATCAACCACAACTGTAACATCACAGCATGGCTACAGCGTCGCCAGAGATTTGAAGAAAATTTATGTAATGTAAGCAATATAGAAATTTAATCAGCGAATCCCAGGACGAGAATGGAATGGGAAGTAAGGCGCAGCCATGGCCGCGTTCTCTAAGTTGCTCTTCTTCTTCCTCCTCCGGTTTCTGCTTCTTTTCTTCGCCTCATTAATGTTCTCCTGCTTTAGCTCATCAGCTTCTTTCTCGGAAGATGATTCTTTAGAGAGATCTTGCCCAAGCTCGGCATGCAAAAGCTCAGAACACCCATCTCTTGCGCGCCTCCCTCGCCTAACTTCTACAATAAATATGGTTCTTCCATATATGTCCTGATGGAGCATTTTATAATCTTCCAACGAGAGCTCAGCTCGTTAGCAGCCAAAGTAGAATTGGAAGTTTCCTTCCTTTAATGTTTGAATGAATTATATCACGACGACGAAGCACGTGATCTCTAAGAAATTGTTTAAAAGATAACTTTGGGACGAAGCACGGACTACGGAACGGTCAATGGCTCTACAACAAATCTGATCTCCATATGTCATGATTGAGCACATCGTAGCTTTCCAACGAGAGCTCAACTCGTTGTCAGCCACGACAGCATTGAATTTGTCCCCCATTCATTGTTTGAATGAAGAATTGATTAATTTCGCCATGACGAAGTCTGTGGAAACGATAGCTTGGAGACGAAGCACGGACTGCAAAACGGTCAACGATGCTGATCTTCACCTGGAAAATGAACCTGCTCCGATGTGGACATTACTAGCAGAAGTTTAAGATTTATATAATTTTTATGTAATTATATATTTAATATCTAAAATTAAATATTTATTTATCTAAAATTTTTTTATTCTTATAATGATATTGATATGACTCTCAAAATACCACTAAAAACAAATCTATAAAATATATTTTGAAATAAATATATCAAGATAAATATATAAATCTATATCAATTAAATCTCAAAAAAACTCTCAAATATGGAGTGTTTATAGTCGAATCTCGACGATATCTAATAGCCTAAGATCTCATAATTAGCCATTTGGGCATCTAAATGCTCAAAATACATCAAATGATCAAGGAATCATACCGTCATCGAGGAATAATTACATGAATTTACAAGAATCCTATCTATAAATATCTCATTCCTATGAAGTTGAAGAGGATCAAACAAGTAAATAAGATTTATACAACCACCACAGTACGATAATAATAAAGGAAGATAAGAGTCCAAGCAAGGAAGAAGAGAAGAAAGCAAAAGAAGAGGAAGAGTCCAAGAAAAAAAAGAGTAAAGAAAAGAAGGAATAAGAAGATAAGGATGAGAGATGCTCAAGATCCTAAAAAGATCGAAAGCAAGATGCACTCTCCATCAACCATCATAGGCGCCACTAAATAATAAATTACATCTCCACCATGATAATTACAACGATCATTGTTACATGCTATTCCTCTCATATGCAATTCTGTAATCCCGTTATCGGAAGATTTTGTACTCAAACAGACATAGTGGAAGCTTTATTTATTTTTTCTTTCTAATAATAGTCTTGTATTCTTTAATTCTTATGATTTTATACAACATAAGATGTAACTTTATTAAGTTTTTTCTAGACGCAGATATATTTAACCTTAAAAGTAAATGATTATGTTATTTTATATGATATTAAAATATATATATATATATATATATATATATATATATATATATATAAATTAATATTTAAATATTAGATACATAAATATATAAGAATTATATTATATGCATATAAATCTCTCTAATTTTAAAAATATTTTTAATATTTTTATTTAGACTCAAAATTTTATGTTATAATAAAACATATTTGAGAATTTTAAAACATATTATTCAGCAAGATATATCACCTTTTTTATAAAAATTAAAAAATGAAATATAATAAAAAATTGAAGAAGGATTAAAAAATTATTATATAGAGAAGTAAAAAAAAAGCTTTTACAGATCAAAAGTTAATTTGCTATAAAAATTTTAATTAAAATACTATTTTAATTTTAAGTGAATTAGAAAAATAAGTAAAATATGAAAACAATTTTTATATATTTTCTAATATGTAGCAAATAATCAAAATATTAAATAATAAGAAATAAATGATTAATTTTGTTGGAAATTCAAATTCATAAATTAAAATATTGATAAATACTTATATTTTTTCTATTAAGCAAATATTTTTAAAAGTAAAAAAAAAAATATACTAAAAAAGTAAAAATAGTGAAACGGTGACTTCCAGTAGGTTGAAATAGTCGAGCACGAGAAAATCCGAGAGAGAGAGAGAGAGAGAGAGAGAGAGAGAGAGAGAGAAGCTTTAAAGAGAAACAGTGTTTTTCAACATTAAATCATGAGGTTTTTATATACACAGATACCCTATTTTTTATAATTACAAATTAAAGATTTTCAATTTTAATTTTTTAAATTGACTTTAAAATATTAAAATATTAAAATTTATAAAAAAAATTAAACTCATATTTTTTATTTTTTAAAATTCTTAATGATTTGATCATATCATAGACAAATATATAAATCTCATAATTCACAAAAATAATAAAAATGATTAAATTATAAAAATATATATATTAGATGATTAATTTGTAAAAATCTTTTAAAATATTTTAGTTACAAGAACTCTTAGTATTTAAGTTAGTCATAAAAAGATAATTTAGTTGGATTGAGTCAATGAAGGCATGGGCTTACTATATATATGAATAAAATCTGATTATGATTATTGTCTTTATTCGAGAGATTTTTTTTTATTTGTATCCTATTTTGCTCTGTTTTATTTATTTTTAGATCTTATAATTTTAGACTATGAATCTTCTTTCCCAACGGCTCTGTAGAGTAAGCAACCTGGGCTGGAAGGAATAAACCTATATCATATTTTTATCAAGATAATTCAAAATCAGTTCATATATATATATATATATATATATATACATTTATCTTTTCCTAAAAAAATTTTTTTGTCCTTTATTTTTATCTTAAAATATAAATTTATCCCTCTTAAAAATAATATTGATTCTGCCCCTAATTTGGAGGAGAGAGAGAGTGAGAGAGAGAGCTTAGAGGTCCTAAGTTATTATACTTGAGCATCATCATTGAACAACCATCATCAAAATGGGACTATTACAATTGAATCCCTATCTATATAATATTTGTTGGCAAACTGGTGCCATGGGACTAAGGAGTATAAATAATAGTAAAAGTAAATACTGCAGTTCAAATAATAGTTATCAGGTCTTAGATGCATTATAGTTCTCAAAGACGAAGCCTTTTATAGATGAAAATGGGGAGTGATGACTTATTTTGGCGAAATTTTAAAATGAGATCAGCCTTTAATTTTTTTTCATTTTTAAAAATAAATTTTTGGCCAAGTCGTCCTTTTATAGGGCACACTGGCAAGTTCTTTAATTGAATTCGATTTTCTAATTAAAATCAAATTTTTAATATTTTATGTGTAAAGTAAATAAAAAAATTAAGTTTTTCTAAAGTTAAATTTTTATGTTTATTTTTAAAATTCTAGTATAATTTGAGTAATGCAATTTAAAATTAAGGCTGTCAATAAATCATGCGGAGCCGAGCTTGAATTTGTTCGAGTTCTGTTGACCTTCATATATCTGTCATAAGTCAAGTCATGCTCACAAGTCGGATTTGACGGACTTCAGAAGTGACAGTGCACAAATCGGGTCTCAAAATATACTAGACATCACCAAAAATGGTCGGAACGACCTCCGATCGACGAACGGACTTCACCATCACGGTCAAAATATCGAAATTGGTTAAAATATAAATATTGCATAATCTAAAGAGTAACCGATCAAGCGATCGAACTTTCAATGTGTCGACACGATATTTGAAATGGAAGTCGCGATGACGATGTCGAACGATCTGCTCATAAATTGATCGACGGCTTTGAAACATCAAAAACTATCAAATGAGACTGTCCACCCTTAATTCAGACGAGTCTGCAAATGTCGAATGATCGGAAGTGACAATGCGCAAATCGAGGCTAAAATACACTGGATGCCGCTAAAATCAGCCCAAATGACCTCTGATCGATGAACGGACTTCACCATTGCGTTCATAACGTAGAAACTGGTCAGAATATAAATATTGCACAACTTGATGATTAACCGATCAAGTAATCGAGTCGTCAATGCTCCTACACGTATATCGAGGTCAAGAGGCATCGATGCAAACCAAACGACTCCGTTCATAAAATTGGTTGCATCGTTAACTTCAAAATGTCAAAATTTATCGAGTAAGACTGTTCGACCTTAATTCGGACAAGTCTGCATGAAAATCGAGTGATTGAAAATCATAGCGCATATTTGGAATACTCAATTGACAATTTGAACCAAAGGTCTCGACCAAACGGACTACGTCGCTAACATTGGAATAACCTTGATTGGATATATATATATATATGATATATATATATATATATATATATATATATATATATATATATATATATATATATATATATATATATTAACTACCTAATTGTCGGCATAAAATTTGCATTAAAGTCAATTAAGCACTTAGTAGATTAAATTAAAAAATCAATTTAAGAACCTAAATCTAATCCTAGCCCTAAGTGACCCGAACCGGCCCTATTCTTCCATTCACGTGCCTTGGTTCTCCCTCACGTAAATGGCTCGACCCACTCCTCTTCACGCGCGTAGGAAACCGAACGCTCTCCCTTCACATGCGATCCGACGTCGAATGCTCCTCCCCGTTCGAACGCATGATCCCGCTCGACCTCCCCTTCACGCGCGCTCCACGTTCCAACCGTTCCCTATTCTTCCCTTCTGCTTCTTCTCAACCACAAGCCACAAAGGTTTTCTTCTTTGGAAATCGAAAAGTGGCCCATTTTTTTCCTCTTCCACTTCCCTCTCATCCAAACCAAAAAAAGGAACTCTTCCCCTCTCTGATCTTTCCTCCCCTCATCAAAACCGAAAAGGCAAGTTCTCTTCCTTTCCTTTTCTTCTTCTTCCTTCCACTTTTCTCCTCACAACACACCAACAGAAATCCTTCAAGCTCTAGCCGAAAATCCTTCCCATTCCTCATTTCCTAGAACCATTTGAAATTCCAAATTAAGTTGAAAATCCTTCCCATTTCTCTAATCTCCTTTTGCCACAATCGGAGGAACACCATCATTAGTTCTTCTTTGATTTTCGATGCCGCCTTTCCATTACCTTTCCACTTTTCAGAACCGAGGAATATAATCATGTGTTCTTCTCTCGCAGCATCTTTCTTTTCCCGACATTTTCCTTCATCGAAACCAGAGAGGAATACCACCATTAGGTGGCCAACTTCATCTCTTTGTCAATCATTGCAACGCACAGAAGAAATAAGTAATAACATGTGTGATGTGAATGTATATATGCTTGTATTTCTTTGCATATTTGAAGGCCTCTTTGTGCTCATTAGGCCGAGATGAGATTGAATTATGCGGTCGAAGACACCGCTATGCTCAGGGTGTAAAAAGCCAACATCCATTAGATGTCGCTCCCCATATAAATCTGTCAAATTTCATCAAATCTTTGACTTAGAAAACATGGAAAATTAAAAGAACCGCCTAAGAATGTTAAGCAAAGAAACCTAAAGATAAATTCAAATTAAAACTTCAAACATAAAAAAGGTGGGGGTGGGGGTAGGGGGGGAGGGGGAAGAATATACAATGAATACAAAAGTAAAACAAACAAAGAGAGGTGAAAAGCACTTACAAAATTTATCTTAGCGGTGTTGAAAGCCCTCTAAAATTTCTAACATTTCTCTTTCAAACACTCCAACTCTTCAAACAAATAGAATGAAATGTAAGACCTGCTCTTGACCTTATTTATATAAATTGGAGAGAGTAATGAAGGACCCAGTCTCACAAAAAAAAAAAAGGGAGAACATGAATGTAGGAGAGTTTGAATAAGTTTCCTATATACCATAACATAACTAACTTCAAAGTACTTAAAATTTTGGTATTTGAAGTTTTGGTGTAATACCTAATTGAAAATAAACATTTGCATGGAGGAATCCTATGAGTTAAAGGTTTAAATGAAAAAAGAGAAGAATATGTATATATTCATAACATGGGTTGACCCATTTATGAGATGGAGATATCTAAGGATGTTTCATTAAAATGCAAAAATCCATAGGCTTATTAATGAAAACAAGAAACAAGTCAAATGAGGAACCTTCAAAAAGAGGAGGAATCAACTTGAATAGTATACTCCATTGATTCACTGAAGTATCTATGAGGGATTGAATTTTCATATAAAATAATAAATTAAACTGTCTTTTGAATTTATAGCTTCAAGACATGTGTAAATACTTAAATAAAGTGAACTCTTTATATTCACTTTCAAATAAACACAATATTCAAGCACTTCAATTTACGTGAGCTCGCAAATATAAAAGAATGATCTTTTTAATAGCTTAACTTTAGCGTTGAAAGATATATTCAAGCTTTTAAATGAATGAAACATATATTTTATGCCACTAGATCTTCAATTCTTTGTACAAGCAGACAGAATGTGACACTAAATTAAATCGACAAATGAAGAAACTTTCCTTCAATTTAAAAATAAAAGAAATTTCATTCTAATTATGATTTTTAATGTCTGATTTCATTTATTGGGATGAAATTATCTGTATAAATATGTGCATGGACATAGAGATTAAAAGTGCAAATTTTAATGTCTTAAAAGGCTGTGTAGGCTAAATTGGAATTAAATGAAAATACAAAATCAATCTCATAATTCAGAAATAAAATTATCTAAATTACTAATCACCCGTATGTGCCCTCACACTATGTTGAATATTTTGATTCAAGTGTCTGAGGATGTTGCGTGGGTTGCTTCTCAGTTTAGTCTTAGTACTGGGTCCGGGTTAACAAAATCTAAAAATCTATTATATAAATTTCAACTTAGTAAAATATCTGAGAAGCTAATTATGTCATGTGACAGTAGATCCGATCCTCTATTAGGAGCTAAATAAAGTTGATAGGATCTAAAGTTCTCAAATATATTCAAATTAATCAAGTAACTACTCCGATGATGGCTGTGTTAAATAGTGATTTCAACTAGAGGAAATACTTTCATCAAAATATGATTCTAATTTCAAATCAAATATCAATCTAAACGGCTTAAATGAAATTCAATAATTAAAAGCTTAAAGCAAACCTCTATCAATCCACCTTCCGTAATAGTTTGTCGGATGTGACAAATTAAGAAAACTTTAGCTCACAAAAGAGCCAATGTCAAATCAAGTGTTCTACTATGTTCATTCTCAATCAATCTCACGCTAGTAAGGATGTGACTCGTATCTTCTGATTGTGTGGCTTGGCCAGTAGGCTCCACAGATGATGCAGTTACAACAAGAATCCTCTGATCGGATGGTTTGGCCAGTCAGACTCCATTATATTACGATGTGACCGTGGCAGTATCTCCAATAGTTACGCCATGAGTTGTGAATCATAGGTATACTTGATAAGCAAAAGCCCTCTGTCAGATAGACTTAAGATTGTCCCAAATACCACCCCAAGTCTGATTTCTTAGATGATGTAACCCATTCTTTGATAAAATCCCTTCTTGGGTCACTACCTCCTCTAAAGTAGGCTAGGACACATGATAATGATGATATCTAGATCGACGCGTCATCATTCCCCAACCATCCGGTTTAAGAAATGATGAATTTCATAATCTTAAATTCAAAATTCCATATCTTCTTCTTGTCTCTAATTTAGCGATCTACTTTAATCACGTTCTCTCTCACTTATTAAGAGGTAATTAACTATGGGCTTGCAGGAAGCCTGAACTAGATCTAAAGTTCTCACCAAATGAGATGAAATCTGGGTAGTGTCTTATCTACTTTTATCGCATTCGGAAATTACATCGATACTTTAATCACCTCTCTTATTGTGAGAGGTATGGCAATTTTGGAACCACAAGTTCAAGCTTGTTTATCATTATTGAGCTCGAGCTTCATTCGACTTTTAAGATAGTATTCAAGTTTAAGCTCGTTTAAAGAAATCTTGATCGAGCTCGGCTCGAGTTCGTTCACGAGCTTGATTCAAATTCGAATTATCGAGCCTATTAATGAGCAACTAATTTAATAAAATAAATAAGCTCTTTAATCAAGCCTAAATAGAGCTTGCTCATGAGCATCTAGTTGAGAAATATATAAGACCTGATCAATTAAAGCTTATTAAACCTAAAAAAAAAAATTAAATAATATTGTCATGAATAAACCTAATTTGAGCTCCTAAATGAGCTTTAAACGATATTGTTATGAACATAAATGAACCAAAGAACAAGTTATTCAATAATGTTCATTTAGTAATCAAGTATTTACATAAAAAAAAATGTACTGCCAAATGGGAGGAGGGGAATATGGTAAAAAAAGCAAGTTGGCGAGTGGAAATTCGGATAAAAAATGAGTTTCTTTAAATGTCAAGAATTTTATAATTCATAATATTTTCTAATTCATGTTTGAAATATCTACGGAGAAATAATATTTTACATTTCGGCTCAATTTAAGAACAATTACGCTGTCAAAATAAACTTGTATTGCCTAAGGCTTCATGTCGTATAGAACTACTACTTTTCAGTGCGACAATTGTATTTCGTTGTATGAGTTGAAGGTCGACAAGCATTGCGTCTATGCTTTATACTTATAAATAAATAAATAAACTAAATCTAATAAAAACTAAGAATTTGAAAGTCAAATCAGATATTAAATAAAAAAAAGTTTATGATTTGAATAAGAGATTACATTAGATGATATAATAAATATTAAATCATTTAACTATAATTTAAATGATATAATAAAAATATAATAAGATATATTTTTTAAAAATATATATAAATCATATGTAAAAATATATTTTATTATTAAATAAAATCTTATCAGTATCTTTGATACAATTTATTCCGTTTCTGTAGGAGCATAAATCATTTATAAAAATAAAATTCGTAATTGTCCATTCAATTCAACTAAAGCACCGCAACATCCATTTATTTTGTGTGGGGGCCGAATTTTAAGAAGGAGCATTTGATTATAATAATTAGGTATGAGAAGAATCATTTTATTTTAATTTTGATCAGTCTGTTAGTTTAACTTCAAAAATTGAATTGAAATTTGGATAGAATTGAAATTAAAATCGAATCAAATATACTGAGCTGAACATTTTTTCAAGTCGATCACAAGCCAGCCATACCTCGAATCGAGCTAGCTCGAGATGAGATCAATTTTACTTACTATTAAAAAAAATTAAATTTATATATAATATTTATAACTTTGTAATAATAAAAGTATTTCTAAAATTAAGTGCATATAGTTTTTAATTTTTTAAAAATATATAATATATTTAGAAGTATAAATATTATCTCTTTGAAAATCATATTTTTCTTATATTTTATGCACTCTATTTAATTTTATAAATTTTTAATAATTATTTTTATTAAATTCGAGCTAATTTGATCAAAATGAGTCAACTCCATCCGAATTAGATTAAAAAAAAATTGAAAAAGTTTAATTCGAGCGTCTCAAAATCAATTAGAAAAAATGCTAACAGAAATCAAATAATTCGAGCCATGAGCCGATCTCAAGCTGCTCAAAAATATTTAGAGCCATTCTAGAGGCCTCAAATCAGTTCAAAATCAGCTCGTTAACATTAAATTTAAGAAGTGAAACAAGATTTTATATCCCGTTTAGTAGTTATCAATGAAAACTCATAAGTAATTTACATTTATAGAAAATGCAAATTCAATTTTGTATTTCTATTTTTTTAATTAAATTATGTTGAGAATTTTGAATGTGGACTCACATATAAATTTAATTATACATTAGGTATTATCTTATTTTTAAGCCTATTAATTTTTTGATCAAATAAAGATTAATTAATTTTGCTTTTAAGACATCTTATTAATTTTGTATAATTATCATGCATAGAGATATATATTTTTTTATTTTATTTTAATGATAGTGAAATAAAATGAAATCTCAAGTATAAATAGGGTGTTCATTCTAAGGGTTAGTTCTTATTTTCCTCACATCTGTCTTGAGTGAAAAGAAGGCTCTCTCTCTCTCTCTCTCTCTCTCTCTCTCTCTCTCTCTCTCAGAACATTTAGAAGTGGTAGGCTAAAATCTCGCGTTAGCTCTTGTAGATTGGATATATTTTTAACACGATGATTTGATATGAGATCCGCAAGATAAATGTATTTTATCTTCTTATATTTTTCAACAAGTAGTATCAGATCCTCGATCATGTTGAATCAATGAATAGATTTCTCTTAATCTTTCATATTGATTATTTGAGAATTTTATATTAAAGTATATGATTCAAAATTTTTGTGCATATAGAATCAATATTTTTTAGATCGTTTTCATTCTTGATTTGAATAAAAGAATATAGCAAAATTTTTACTTTTTTTACTTTGCTCGTAATTTTAATTTTTATGTGACCAATATATTTATTCTCGTCATTGTGATTTTAATTTTAGAAATAAAAATCATATTCAGTCATATGAATTTGATTCAAGCATGCTTCATCTTTCATTTTTTTTTTTAAATTTTGAGAATTTTGTAAAATTATGGTTAATGCTTATAATTAATTTTCTTATTATTATATATTAAAAAAATGAAAGAAGATGATCCATTTTTTTGAAATTGATGCAATAAATCTTGTAAAGATGAATTCTGCATTTGCTTTGTTTTATGAGTAATTAATGATAATTAATTATGGTGCATCTTAAGTATTTTTTTTATTGCATTAAGATAATTATAAATATTGTATTTAATGCTTTTATAAAATAAAATATTTTATTGTATTAAGATAGTTATAAATATTACATTTAATGCTTTTATAAAATAAAATATTTTACTATAAAGTCATAAAAATAATAGTTAAAATGTAAACATTTTAGATTATAATTATGAAATATTATGTATAACACATTTCATTTAGAACAATTATATCTTTATATTAAACGTTTCAATGAAACCTTTCTTTAATATTTGATAGTAACGTTAGAAATATTAAATATTATTTTTATGTATTTTATAAATATTTGTATATAACTACTTAAAGACAAGCTTATCCGTTATTATATTTAATACTTATGTCTCTTAATTGAATTTATGTGATCTTATTGCAAAATATAATTAAATTAATTAATATAAACTCAAATTAAATGTTTTGATTGGGACAATTATTAAAGTTTATATTATTGTCAAATTATTTGAAGTTAAGTATAAATTGAAATAATTTCTAGAATGACATAGTTGATATTCATTATTTCAAAATAATTTAGATTGAAAAAATATGCCACCAAAGTGACCTATATCATATCAATTTATTTAATTTTAAAATATATAAATATTACATAAATATTATATTTAAATCTATGAGAAAAATAATCAGCCCAAAGGAAGATTATTTTTTGGCCAGATTTTGTGTAGTTATAAATATGTGATAAATTTATATTAATCATGCATACAATATGTCGATCAAAAGATAGACATATCGTTGACAGAATTTATTATCAATATTTATTGACTATTGATATGATCCTGAAAATTTCACTTGGTCGACGAATCTTGTTGTCGGCAATCGATTACGTATCGAGTACAGAATCAGTCTTATTATCAATCAACACTTGGTGATTATAGTCAAATCGGCGTCTTGGAGGATCTAACAAGCTAAGATCTAATTCGACTTCATTTGAGCATTCAAATGCACGAAATACATCATATGATCAAAGGAATCATTTTGAGCCGTCCAGATGGAGGAGTGGTTGATTTTGCATGTATTTATAGAGCGCTCGCCAATCTATAAATAGCCTCATTCTTCATATGAGAGGAGGCCAAGCAGAGAGGAGAGAGCTCTAAAGCTTGAAAATCCTCCAAACATAATCGTTGCCACCACTCACGGTTGTCAACCACCCCCGCCGACCGCGCCGCCGATCCTCGCTGTCGTCAATCTTCATCAGTCTCCATCATGACGACCTTCATCGTTAGTGGCTGTTCCCCGATGTTCACCATCATCTGTTACCACTAGCAACCATTACAACTGAGCGTATATGTATATGTTTTGTTCGATTTTGGGATTCCATTGTTAGCCTTCTCATATCTGATTATGTAATCCGTTAAGGAAAACTTGTACTCAAAACAAATATATAGTGGAAGCTTTTCTTGGGCTGGGCAGGTGATTTTTCTCTCTTTTGAGGTTTTCACGTTAAAATTTCTGAGTTTTCTTATTTACTCTTTAAATATGTGTGTCTTTGGATTTTATGAGCTAAAGCGTAAGTTTTACTCTAGGTTTTAGCCTTAGCATTTGGCACCATCATTGGGAAAAGCGATTCCCATTATTTCATCTTGTATGATGACCAAGTTTCCCAACAAGATCAAAACCACCATCAGGTGGAGCATTTCAAGCTTTAAGGCATGGCGAAGAATGAAGATTCATCAAACTTCGTTCCTTCAGATTTTGTCGAAAACTGGGTGAAAACTCTTAATCTCAAAAGATTATCCAAATCAATATTCTGGATATCTAATTGATTATCAGTTAGAGAAGCAAGCCAACAATACCAATGAAAAAGACCAAGGTTAAGGAGCAACTTTAGCCACAACCACAAACGGATGTTTTGATTCGACCTCTTCCATACAGGTTAACGTCATCAAGTAATACTTTGACAAATAACCTCGGATGGGTCAAAAATTCTCAGCGGATTTAATTCAATCTCTTCCATACAGGTTATCGTCATCGAGCAAAGACTCTGACAAATAACCTCGGATAGATCAAAACTTCGCACCTACTCCATGCAGGTTAACGTCATCGAGCAAAGACTCTGACAAACAACCTAGAATAGGTTAAAAGGTCCTTGGTGGACTTCCCACGACCTCATCCATACAGGTTAACATCATCGGGTAACACCCTGACAAACAACCTCGGATAGGTCAAAATTCTCAGCGGATTCAATTTGACCTCTTCCATACATGTGCGTCGCCGGGTAACACTCGACAAACAATCGATAGGTCAAAATCTTAGCGGATTCAATTCAACATCTTCCATACAGGTTAACATCATCGGGTAACATCCTGACAAATAACCTCGAATAGGTCAAAATTCTCTGATTTAATTCCCTCTTTACAGTTAACGTCATGAGCAGACTCGACAAACAACCTATGATAAGTCAAAAGGTCCTTGGTGGACTTCCATAGCCTCTTCCACCGCGTTAACATCATGGGTAACACTCGAAAAACCTCGGATGGGTCAAAATTCTCAAGATTCAATTCAACCTCTTCCAGTTAATGTCATCGGCTAACACTCTGATAAACAACCTTGGATGGGTCAAAATCCTCAGCGGATTCAATTCAACCTCTTCCATACAGGTTAACGTCATTGAGTCACACTCTAACAAACAACCTCGGATATATCAAAAATCATCACCGTCGCCGGTCACTATCGCCAATCTCCGTCGATCACCGCTGCCGACTATCATCGCCGGTCACCGTTGCCGACCATCATCGGCCATCTCCGACAGTCAGCACCATCGTCACCGGTCATCGCCGCCGACCATTGTCGACCATCTCCGCCGGTCACCACCATCGTCGCTAGTTATCCCGGGACTACGAGCCAATCGTGCGTGTACTACATCTCCGATTCTTCTGCTGACCACCGTTGGCGGTCATCCGTCGCTATCACCGCCATTCTTGTCGCCGATTACGCGCCATCTCCGCGTTAGAACCATCATCGCCGATCACCGCCGCCGACCATCGCCGGCCATCTCCGCCGGTCACCACCATCGTCGGCCATCTCCATCGATCACCACCATCATCACCGGTTATCTCGCGCTGCGCTGTTCGTTCATCACCGCGTTGGCTGACCACTCTCGTCGGCCGTAATCACGTCGCCGGTGCGCCAGACCATCTCCGACCATCTCTCGGTGACCATGCGCCGTCGTCATTATCCGCGCTTCACCGGCGTCGGTCATCACGTCGCCGCCATGATTCGATTCGCGACCACCCGTCGGCCAACCACCTCCGGCGGCTTCCGCCGTCGACCCGCCGTCATCACCATCAGGTCACGCGCCGACCATCGTCTCCGCTGGTCACGCCATCGATCATCCCCTATCGATCGTCGCTACGTCGACTCCGTTGTTGCGGTCGGTCAAAAGGCGGTTGACTTCGAGGGAACACCAGAGTCTCGCCGTATGAACTACGGGCCTAGATCGCCTGCAAACTCGGTCGATCCGACAAGGGCAGTTGACGTCTCTTTCGAGGGAAAACCGGAGCCTTGCCGTATGAACTACGGGCCATGATCGCCTCCAAACTCGGTCGGTCCGACAAGGGCAGTTAATGCCTCTTTCGAGAGAAAACTGGAGCCTCGCCATATGAACTATGGGCCTTGATCACCTCCGAACCCGGTCGGTCCGACAAGGGGAATTGACACCTCTTTCGAGGGAAAACTGGAGCCTCGCAGATGACTCGCTGATCGCAACAACTTCCTCTTAAGAAGAAGAGGGACACTCAACCATATGAAGAGTGTTCCTTCTGCCTTGGCCATAGGGGGGTTTTTATAGACCCCTATAGGGGCAAAAAGGTCAAAAATAGTCAAACACCACAAAAACCCGCTTAAAATTGCCCAAACCGAGCGAAAACGGGCAAAAACGGAAAAAAGAACCCTCATGGGCCTCTCGCTGTGGCCTCGTCCATTTCGCTGTCTGGCCGTAGCCCGTCGTTCAGCGTGACCACATTCCCGTCGTTCAGCGCCACCGAACCGGCCCACAAACAAGAACCGTCAGCAGCGCATTCGGCCGCCTGCCTCAGGACCATTCCAGCGTTCCGTGCGACCGAACCGCGACCCGTCTTGCGCGGAGGTGCGCTTCATGACGCCCATGAAGCGGCGTCGTAGCCTTGCGCGCCATCTTGAGCGCCGCAGTGCACCGCACAAATGCTCATAACTGCTCGAATGGGTCCATAACTCTGAAATCTTGTGCCCACGCGTATCCACATACATCCGCGACCCTGCGCCCGCTTCCGTGATCATAATATTGTGCTCTCATGAAGATCTGTTCTCTTAAAATATATGGTTGATGGACCCGCAAATTTCATTAAAGAATCTGCTATTTTCAAGTATTCATCATATATATTTTTAGATGATTGAGATAATATGATCCAAAAATAGGGGCAATTGATATGACCCTGAAATTTCCACTAGTCGAAGCACGAATCTTGATGTCAAAAGCAATCTGATTCTGAACCAAGACTAACCGAGATCAAGTGCTTATTATCAATTGACTCTTAAACATTGAGTGTTTATAATCAAATCGAGCATCTTGACGAGCCGGATCTAACGAGCCCAAGATCTCATAATTCTGACTTCATTTGAGCATTCAAATGCACGAAATACATCATATGATCAAAGGAATCATTTTGAGCCGTCCGATGGAGGAGTGTTTCAGATTTTGCATATATTTCTAGAGACGCCAATCCTCCAATCTATAAATAACCCCTCATTCTTCATATGAGAGGAGGCCAAGCAAGAGAGAGGAGAGAGCTCTAAAGCTTGAAAATCCTCCAAACACAATTTTGCCACCACTGGATGGTTGTCAACCACCGCGTCACCCGATCCTCACCGCGTTGATCTGCCGTCGTCTGGTCTCCATCATGATGACCTTCATCTTAGTGGATGTTCCCATTGTTCACCATCATCTGCTACCACTTGAAGCTACAACGAGCGTGACTATATGACTTTATGTCGATTTTGGGATTTCCATTGTTAGCCCTTCTCATATACAATTATGTAATCCCGTTATCGGGAAAACTTGTACTCCAAAACAAATATATAGTGAAAGTTTTTTACTGGGCTAGGCCCCGTGGTTTTTTCCCTCTTTTCGAGATTTGTCATGTTAAAATTTCTGGAGTTTCTTGTTTACTCTTTAAATACCTATGTATGTGTGTGTGTGCTGGATTTCGTAACAAGGGTAAGACGTAAACTTTTACTCTACCGCAACTGGTTTTCTAGCACGCAATATTTATAATTTTAAGAGTACCATTTATAAATTATTATTTTTGTCTAAAAACTAAAATTGAAATGTTGTGTTTGGTATCTTATATGTGCCCATCTTATTGAACATTTTATTTCAAGCATGTATTTTATTGATATTTTTATTTATATTATATATACATAAGAAAATTATAATGTTATTAATTGTGAGTATTATTTTTATTCTTTTTAGTTAATTTTTCTTCTATATCTGTTAATTTGAATAACATTCCTATGCTCAACAGCACTAACTTTAAGAAATAGAAAGAGCATATCGTCATTGTTCATGGGTGTATGGATCTTGACTATGCGATTATTTGAACACCCGCCTCTACGAGATAATACTTTGGAACAAAGGGCTAATTTTGAAAAATGAGAGTGTTCTAACCGCATGAGTCTTATGATCATGAAACATTTCATTTTAGAAATCACATGAAGCGCAATGCCTGAAGAGGAATATGCTAAAAAGGTTCTAAGACAAATAGCAAACTATTTCTTTAGTTCTGAAAAGGTCGAAGCGAGTATTATTCTTAATAAACTCATTTCAATGTGATATAAATGCAATGAAAACATAAGGGAGTACATTATGAAGATGTTAATTTTGTCATTAGATTGAGAGTACTAAAATTATAGATGTCTGATGACATTCTTGTGCACTTTGTTTTGATCTATCTTCCTACACAATTTAATCCTTTTAAGATAAGTTTTAATATTCAAAAGAAAAAATGGACTCTTAATGAGTTCATTGCTCAATGTGTGCAAGCAGAAGAGAGATTAAAACATGACAAAATAGAAAGTGCTCATTTAGCTACCTCCTCTCGTGACATTATTACTAAAAGAAAAGGAACTTATAAAGGCAAAGAAGCTGCAGACAAAGGTACTTCACAGCATAAGGTGCAATAGAAACAAGATAATACTGTACGTGTTGATGGCAAACTATACTGTCTCGTTCCCTGGGCCATCTTCTTCACTAGCTTCTATTATATTCTTCTCTTTATTTCTCTCAAATTCTCTGGGTGAAGAAGAGAAGCTGAAGGGCAATGGGGTTTGCTCTCATTCACTGTTGTCTTCACATCAATGTCGATCAACTCCTTTCACTTCCGGTCTCGTCATCATTCTATAATGATAGGCGCAATTATTGTTTTCAGTCCCCTATTTCTTCTTTCAAGATTTAGAATAATCTTTATTCCATGTCTTCTATGTGTTTTGATGGTACCAAGTGCAAGATGTGTAGTCAGTAGAGCAAGAACCTTCCAGGAAGTCTCTGAATTGGTAGACATAAACTAGGATGAAATTGCATTTTCACTGACACCAACTGATTTTATGTATCCTTCCAAATCTTTGGAGGATGGAACTTTTATGAAAGGTGAATTGTAGCATTTTGGGCCCATTCATATGGGCCCATGTGCCGGGGTCTTAAATTATGGACATGGAGTATTTGAATGTATGAAAGCATATAGAAAATAAGATGGATCTATTCTTCTCTTTCGTCGAGAGGAAAATGTGTGGAGATTGAGGATGGGTGCTGAGCGCATGTGCATGCCTACACCGACTGTTGAGCATTTTGTGGATTCTGTAAAACAAACAGTTCTGGCTAACACTTTCCTTTTTCCGCAGTCAGAGAGGAACACCATAATTAGGCGGGTTCTTCTCTCGGTTTTACATCTCTCTCTCAGTTCTAGAATGCGAACATGTATGAATGTGAAGTATATATATATATATATATATATATATATATATATATATATATATATATATATATATATATATATATCTCTTCTTGAGGTTTGAAGGCCTCCTCATGCTCATTAGAGGCGTGATGTAAAATGTGCAGAAGACACCACTATTCTCATTAGTGCCAGTAAATAACATCTGCTAGATGTCGCTCCCCTAGCCAAAATGCTGCCAAAATTTTGTCAGACATTGTTTTATCCTAATCCCTATGTTTCCCTATGTTTGGACACCAATGCAGGTTTCAAGACCCCGTAAATGCCCATTAGGGAATAGTAGGTGTGAAGATGGCTGTGGTGTTGCAAACACTAGCTATGCTCATTAGGGCATACCGAGAAAGCCAATACAGTTCCGATGCAGCTCCCAACGCGAGGATGACGTTGGAATACTGCTGAAACTCTTCCAAATTTTTGATTAAATTTGAGATTTAAATGAATCAAAATTCATCTAAAATCAAATTTAAATATATTAAATTGAAATTCCAACAAGACAAACATAAAAGATGAATATCAAATTGAAATAAAAAGAGGGGGAAGATTATAATGAACTTTAAAAGGACTTGAACCAAAAGATTTTAATTTAAAATTAAGTTAAATATAAGATATAAAGTCTTAAGAAAATTTATAAAATCCAAATTGAACAGGCATAACAAGTATTATTATCATATGAGAATATGTTAAGTAAGGAAATTAATTCATTCACTTAGTTTATAGCCAAAGAAATGCTTTGAGTCTATTGCTTTATATATTGAAATAAAGGGGAGTGTTTAAATAGAATACAAGTGAGGCTTAAAGCTAACTCCAAACGCATAAGAGACTTGCGATAAATTTGAAATTTAATTATATGGTTGGTCTTGATGTGGAATTAAAAAAATAAAGTCAAATAGAATTTGATCGCTCCTACATAAGGGAGATGAAGAACGTGACTTATATATTCACCAATGAATGGTCTTTTCAATAAACATTACGATTATCATAACTTATGCTAGGTGAATTAAAAGTGATTTAAATTGAACATAATCAAGCTTGGAGAATGAAGACGAAGCTTGATAACTCACTTACATTCCATAGTTAGTCAGCTCAGAAGAACTAATTGAACTTTGTAGCTTACATTATATCATGCATGAATGTGGTTGAAAGAGAATAAGCCAAATGCAAGTGTAACTCTTGAATTCATATTATATTCATGGGAAGGTTACATGAAGCTATAAGGCTTTCTTTTAAAATGAGATAAAGCTTCTAAAGTGAGATTCAAAAAGAATAAACCTTCTTATTTAATCCACATATCAGAATGTCTAATTTAGAATAGACTAAAGAAGGCTTTAATTAAACATGAAATTGATACATATGAGATTTATTAAGTGCTATTTTCAAGTTGAGGTGAAAATCAAATAAAATTCATAAAAGATTTTTACTATAACTGAATAGCTTATTAACAAGCATAATTGAGACTTCTTACTGAATAATCCGCTTGTATTCAAAAGAAGCTTGAATTCAAATAAGCTCACTTAAAGGAGGTATAGCAGCTCGTATGAGCGAACATTAAATTTGAATGTCAAATTTTGCGAAAATCTAACTGGTCTTTAATGAGCGTAAGCCAACCATTGAAGTTTAGAAAACTCTATGAATAAATTAAATACAAAACAAAGCTGCAATATTTTGGATTCAAAAATATAAAGTAAAATGCCACCAGATTTGCAACACTTTGTACAAACGAATAGAATGTGTAAATTAAGGCATTCTTAAGTACACTCGCATGACTCCCTTCACGCTGGTGGCATGAAGAGGCAATGCCTTCATTGGCTTAACCCTAAAATATGTCATTAAAATTTAGGATTTCAATAATATTTTATGACATGTGAAATAAAAAATTTCATAAAATACAGAAAATATATATTAAAATGAACTTGTTTCTTAATTTTTTATTAAGGCAAAAAAAGATAATTAAATGTTCTAATGAATCAAATTAAGAAAGCAAATACATAAAGGAAATACGTACACATGCAACTACTCCAATTGTAGCATCACAGTGTGGAAACTACTACTCTACAACCTTAAGCCATCTTGACAGTATAGAGACAAATTTAATGATCAAATCCCAGGACGATAATGGAATGGGAAGTAAGGCACAACCATGGCCGCATTCTCTAAATTGCTCTTCTTCTCCTCCTCCTCCTCCGGTTTACGGTATTAATGTTCTCACCTTTAGCTCATCCGCTTCTTTCTGATGATGATTCCTTTGGTGTAATTTTGTGGTTCGGTAAAAAAAGCTCAGTACACCCATCTCTTGTGCGCTTCTCTTTTCCCCAGTTCTACTACGGAATCAGATATCTTCATACAATCTAGTAATTTAAAAGATATTCTTAACTTTTTTATTTAGAATATATTTAAAAGAAAAAATAATATTATATATATATATGAATAAAAATTATAATTAATAATATTTGCTCTTCATATCTTAAAGTGTTATAAAATTACCAAATGAGGGCAAAATATCTGGGTATTGTCTTATTTACTATTTCATCTACCTTCTGAAAATTATATTGACACATTTAAATCATACTCTTCATTTATTTATCAAGAGGTTAGTGGCAATGCCCACAGATTCAATTGCTGATAGTTTTCCATCTTTGGATAGTAGAATTTGAGCTATAGCAGTAGTGGAGCATGATAAAAATTAAAATTTGAAATCAATTATCATTGAAATTAAAGTTAAATCAGTCATCTCATTATGACTAATCTGCTTGTTCTCTATATCAATGGATCTTCAGAATACATTATTCATCTTGCAGCTAGGTCGCAGAGCCACATCTTTTGCTAGCGTAATTAATACTGGAGATGTCAAGCTACCATCCAAAGTAGTGTAAACTTTCCAACTATCATGTAAAATAATCCTCTCAAAACACATGCATATTGTACACACCAACCTATGCATGGGAGGAGAACGACTAGAATGGTCGCTACTATTGTAGAGGTATCTCAAGAGAAAGCTTCTGTATTTGATGTATTAGGTCATTCTGAAGCGCCAGTCATGAAAAGAACCCTCACTGATAGAAAGTTTCAATCATGCCTGTGAATTCGACCACTCTGCGAGTTGAACCTTTCACACTAAGAAGGTATAATGCTGAAGCCTCCTTTTCTGGAGGAAAATTGAGTAGAAAGAAAATGAGAAAAAAATACTAAACTCCCAAGACTACAATTAATCGCGAATCATGCGACACTTGATGATAAGCAGTGTTCCCATTCACGAAAATCTCAAGTAGGTGAAAAGGAATATGTCTGCTGGTGATATCAAATAATCGTTCTAGGGACAACGACACCAAGCTATAATCCCATAATGGAGGCAGCCCAAGACTCTATCCTCTAGAGTGCACATGGTGCTAAAAGTTATCAAGGAGAAGGGTTTTATGAAGAAAATGTATCAGTGCTTGATTATCAGAGAAAATGAGAAAGCTTCACTAATAAGGCTACTCTTAGTGGGTAATGCTCAAGACCATTCTAGGAAATTCCTGTACGATGAACATCGAGGCGTGACACCTGAACCGCATGTCCAGGAATCTGCCATCGAAAGATCCTGGAAAAAAGGTAAGAAAATATGGAGGTCAATGTCTCAAAGTGAAACTACCTTAAAGAAAGACAACAATGTGACATCTGGACTACACTCCCACAAAATCCACTCCTTATGCACTAGTATTTGGAGTTGAAGCCTGCTGGAAGTTGAATGGAAGAGCTTGATGCATGATTTAGCTTCAAGAAAAATTTAGAAGTCTACCTAGCGAGGATGTCCAAAGCATTCGATCATATAGTGCTTCCTTGAACTTTTCATGAAGGAGAAATGGTCCTAGTGTTGAGAAGACCAATTAATCGTCACCACAAAATTGGTGATAATTTGAGCCTGATTAGAAAGGGTCCTTCATCATTGAAAATGTATATTAGGGAAGAGCCTACCAGCCAATCAATAGTTGATATTTGAAATAATATTACACATAAAAATATAATCACTAGAATGCATTTGATCATATAGTGTGACCTCGAACATTCCAAAAAGGGGAATTGGTCTTGGTGCTTAGAAGACCAATTATCCCTAATCAAAGAATTGGTGGTAAATTTGAGCTTAATTGTGAGGGCCCCTTAGTCATTGAAAATGTGTATCGAGGAGGGGCATACCAACTCATTGACCTAAATGGTGAAAGACCAATGTCACCAATTAATGTTCGATACCTGAAAAAGTATTATACATGATAAATACATTCTCAAAGTAAAATAGAAATCCCCCTGCAAGACAGGGGGCATTTTTTTAGTACATCTATTTAGGTTGACATCGTGCTTCACGTTGAGATCCCTAAAAAAATATACCTACTCAAGACAATGAAGAAATTTTCCCTGAAAAGTTCCTTATTACACAGGGGGCATGTTTAGATCTCTATATATAGATTAAGTCAATGTTACATATTAAAATCTTCTTAAGAACAAATATATCAACTCAAATATTGATATATTTTCTTAAATTATTTCAGAGTTTTTTCAAAGTGCTTTAGAATTTTCTCTGCAAGATAGGGGACATTTTTACATATTTATCTGAGTTGACATCATGCTACAAACTAAGATCCTTAGATAAATATAAATGATAATCAGAATGAGCTATGCTTATTTATATTAAAGATGTTCAAATTCTGTTATACATTTCTGAGCTAATCTACAACCCTCCTATATATAGATGAAGTCAATGTTACATGCTAAATTTGAGCCTGATTGGAAAGGGTCCTTCATCATTGAAAATGTATATTAGGGCAGAGCCTACCAGCCAATCAATAGTTGATATTTGAAATAATATTACACATAAAAATGTAATCACAAGAATGCATTTGATCATATAGTGTGACCTCAAACATTCCAAAAAGGGGAATTGGTCTTGGTGCTTAGAAGACCAATTATCCTTAATCGAAGAATTGGTGGTAAATTTGAGCTTCATTGTGAGGGCCCTTTTGTCATTGAAAATGTGTATCAAGGAGGGGCATACCAACTCATTGACCTAAATGGTGAAAGACCAATGTCGCCAATTAATGGTCGATACCTGAAAAAGTATTATACATGATAAATACATTCTCAAAGTAAAATTGAAATCCCCTTGCAAGACAGGGGGCATTTTTTTAGTACATCTATTTAGGTTGACATCATGCTTCATGTTGAGATCCCTAAATAAATATACCTGCTCAAGACAATAAAGAAATTTTCCCTAAAAAGTTTCTTGTTACACAAGGGGCATGTTTAGATCTCTATATATAGATGAAGTCAATGTTACATGTTAAAATCTTCTTAAGAACAAATATATCAACTCAAATATTGATATATTTTCTTAAATTATTTTAGAGTTTTTTCAAAGTGCTTTAGAATTTTCTCTACAAGATAGGGGACATTTTTACATATTTATCTGAGTTGACATCATGCTATAAACTGAAATCCTTAGATAAATATACATGATAATCAGAATGAGTTATGCTTATTTATATTAAAGAAGTTCAAACTCTGTGATACATTTCTGAGCTAATCTACAACCCTCTTGTTAGACAGGAGCCCCTTTTTATGATTAAAGTTGTTCAATTCTCTCCTGTGAAATAGGGGGCCTTTTTGTATACATATTCAAGTTGACATCGAGCTTTATGCCGAGATCGCTGAATATATCCATAATTTTTATGATTAAGTGGCTCTTACAATGAACAAAAGAATCTATTTCTATAAAAAGGATAACCCTAAATATCAAAGTTTATCTCCCATATTTATCAAATTTCATCGTAAGAACTCCCAATTATTCTTCAAAGTTGGAAAACATCAACCTCTACATACTGAAGTCTAAGACATAGATGGGCCCTAAAGATCAAACTCAACAAGCCTACAATTGGTCGAGTTGCTAATGCTCTCCTCACTCAACAAGCCGCAAGGAAAGGCCACAGTGAAAGAGCCCCTGTTCATTAGTCCAATGACCAAATCACCAACCTATCATAGCTTAAGTTAAAGACTCGAGTATGTTCTAAAGGTCAACTTCGTAGTTTTATAAGAAGTTTATGCTCTCCTTACTCAACAAGCCACAAAGGAAAGAACCCCTGTTAGTCCAATGATGATAATTGTTCAATATTAAATTAGATTTAGCTTAGTGACTTCAAGTAACCAGAATCCAAGAGATCTTTGTACTTGGTCGATAGAACAAGACAATCTGAGGAAACTCTCAAATCAGAGTTGCCTCAAATCAATCTATATATTATTTACAGGTGATATTTCAACCTATTCTCAAATGATCTGATCAAGCACAAAGCATATATCAAAGCTAATCTCCTCACCAAGTCCACTGAGCGAAAAGCACATCACCGAGAAAATAATTTCATACATACAAAGCGATACTAAAGGAATTGGCTATTCGATGTTAAAGCGCAAATTGCTAGACAAATAACTCAACATTGATCCAATATAAGCGGGGAGGCTGGGTCATTTGTATGTACCCTTCAGCGAATCCATCAAAGCAGCAAGCACATGATTCAGGGCATACATACACTTCCCGACAAGTCAACATGGACAAATAAGGTCAATCCTTCATCAAGTCCATTAAGCATAAAGCTAGGACAGATGAAATTCCAAATCTCAAGATAAGCAGACCAATTCCCCCACCAAACCCAATCAATCACGAAGCTAGGGTTGGAGGAAATTCAAATTTGTAATGACATAAAAGAAAGAGATCTTCTGCAAAGCTGTTGACGTCACTTTTGGAGTGAGCTCTCAACCTCATCCTCTTAGACTTAGGAATCTTCTAGACACTAAGAACTCCTTAGTCATAAGACATTTCTAGTGATTAGGTAAACACTTAACCTAAGCCTAGAGACTTAGAAGGGTTAATCATATGATTAGGCTATGCCTTAGGGCTTAAGAAAATCATCTATCCTATAACCTAAACCCAATCTGGATACACTTTCTCAAATCAAACCCAGATTCAAATCTCAAACTAAAACTCAAATTCAAATTCAAATTCTAAATATAATTTTAAATTTGACTCCAAATGATTGAAACCCAAAATCAAATTCAAATCACCCTTCCTAAGCCATATGAACCACATTCATAAGCTTAGCCAAAACTCCCTTTAGATTAAATCAAACTCAATTGATTTCTTTATAAATCAATTATTACTTCATGTATATTCACAAATAGAAATGAAATCCAAATTCAAATGACCAAAATTATATCGAAAATCAAATCCAAACTCATTTTAAGCCCTTTAAGCCAATGCTTTGGACTTAGCCAAATTATATCCAAATCAAGTCAAAACCAATGGATTTTCTCTCAAATCAATCATTCATTCGATCATTTATCCAAATATAAATAAAACCTACAATCATCAAATCAAATTCAAGTCAACCAAGTCAAGCCTAACTTAACCCTTTTGACTTAAAACTTTCAATTGAACCAAAACCTATTGGACTCCAAATTGAGTGTCGTTAAATTTATATTTCAATCCATGGCTCATTTATAAATTCAACTAAACTCGAATCAGACCAAAACCAAACTAATTGACCCACTTAGGTCCACTTGACCCAAAGTGATCTAAAGGACCCATTTGAGCTAACTTCCAATCCAACCCAATTTGGATTGAGCCAAGCTCACCAAAACCTTCCACCATGATTGTTGATCACCCCAGGATGATCAATCAATCAATTAGGTCAAACTAAGTCAACTTAGTCATTTGACTAAGTCAGCCCTTAGCCCAAATGAACCAAAATTAGCCAAAACTCATCCTACATCAAATTGATTGAAACTAATGATTTGACTCAATCCAAAATAAATATTTAAATATGACTTGACCACCAATTGAGCCAAACCAAGCCCAATTGACAATTTGATCCAAGTTGACCCAAATTAGCCTATAGGACTAAATTAGGTCAAATCATGATCTAGCCTAATTTGATTGCAATCGATAGCTCAAGTTCATTCTAAATTGATTATTGAACTTGACCAAAGCTATAATTAAGTCTAATTTGACCAATTGGTCAAGTTGACCCAACCTAGCCCAAATTGGCCTATAGGGTCAATTTGGCCTAAATCTAAATTAAATCCCAAAATTCACACATTCATCTTCAATTAGCCAATTGAACATGAATCAACCCATAACCCAAGCTAATTTGGCCAATTTTGGTCAAATGGGTTAATTTGACCCAATATGACCCATATGACCCAAATTGGGCCAAATCCCTTGAAACCAAGCCAAGACCCATTGGGGGCTGATCAAATTTGATCCAAAACCATTTGGGATTTGCCCAAAATCAACCCAACTCAGTTAAAGCCCTCATGGATCCTCCCCCACATAGGATTCCACTCAACCTCATTTAATTCTCCCCCATCACATGCACTTAACTCCTCCCCAATATTTGCATTGAATAGAACTGATCATATGGCAGCAAGAGAGAACTTCGAAGCAAAAATCCAAAGTTCTCAATCAATCCATCATCCATCCCAACCACCCCAAGCAAGATAATAATACTTTGGAGCTAAAAAAACAAAAAATGATGGATTTTTGGCCATTATAAAAGGAGGGGAAAATGAGGCTTCATTCCTCTTCCTCCTACCTCTATTCATCCCCCAAGAGCTCCCCACAGCAACTAACCACCACTTCCCCACCTCTCTTAAGCCAAAAACATTAAAATCGGGTGGATTCCGACGAAGAAATGGCAAGCACCAGAAAATACTTCATTTCGATGTGAAGGCAAAGAACTAAGCTCAGTCCAAGGCATCTTCTCTCACTCGACTACGTGCTCAAGTAAACACTACCGCCAAAAATCATCCCTGGTGAGAAAACCTTCAAAAGGTCATAGTCGCCTTAGGATCCCTCATTTTGTGATGTTTTGTTTTTGCACAATTTTTAGGAATCTACCCTAGATAATCCAACATTTTTTACTTTAAATTATCCCAATTAGAAAATAGAATTTTTTTGTGTGAAGCGACATAAAAATGAGTCCATTTGGAGAAGGTTTTACTTATAAGTTAACATTTTTCTAAAAAAAATCCCATTTTTCGCTCATCGCGGTTATAGCCGTCGATCCGTGATTCACGCAGGATCGGACGGATCGTGTGGATCGTATGCCGGCCTTTGGATTGCCTTCGCGCGATCGACCATTTGATCATGTAGTTCGTGATGATTGATGGATTGCCATCGACGCATCGATCCCCGGATCACATGATCCGATGACCATCCATCGATGACGGTCGAGCGAACCGCAAGTGACTACGCCCATCTTGCTCACCACATGCACGTTGCATGATCGCCATGCGCATCACACGCACGCTATGTTGCCATGTCACACGATGAATTTTTTTGATTTAAAAAATTAATTTAAATCACCTAAAATTTTAAAAATTCATAAAAAATAAAATACTTAATCAAAAATTTAAAACAATGGCTCGTTGGATTTGTCTTTCTGAGAGGATTTCAACAAATCCAAAATCCTCAAATTTCACTGAGTATTTTGAGCTCAATTTGAGTTTTAATGAAAATCAAAATTTATTAATTAAACCAAAAATATATGTTAGATTAAGTTGAAATTTTCAGGGAATGAAACTAAATTTAAAACACACCTACCATAAAAATTTGAAGTGAAAAGGACTTCTGGATTGGGAAAAATTATTTTGAAGTTCAGATTATCCATTTCAATAAAATAAATCAAAAAAATTTACAAAAATCTTTAAAATCTTAAATCACTTCAATTGACATCTAGGACTATTAAGAAATAATGTGATTTTTTTGAATCCTAATGAACCCCAAACAAACACTTAAGATTAAAGTTTAATCAATTAAGAACTTAATTAAAAATATAAAAAAATAATTTAAATATCAAAATCAAAATCAAATGAAATAACACTAAAGTAATCATTAATCAAACCTCAAATCAAAAAAAATATCATCCTTAGAAATTAAATTAAATATGATTAAACTTATTTAAGTTAATAAAAACTCAATTAAATGATTAAATCTTAAATCAAACTTAAAATTAAACAAATCTAGGAAACTTTAACATGGGTCAAACTATTATAACTAAACCTACACTAAGCATGGAATCTTAATCTTATGAAACTCCTTAATGAATATAAAAATAAATTAATCATTAAATAAACTAAAAATCAAATTGATTAACAAACCAATTCAACATAATCATTTGATCAAATTAAACTAAATAAAGTTAAAGTAAACTTAATTAACATATGATTAAATCACATCTATTTGGAATAAGATAATTAATTAGCCATTAATACATAAACCTAACAACTAAATCAAACATGAATGATATCTAATGAACATAATGAATGAAGAAAATCAAACCTAACTATCATTATGAATAATCAAGTTTAATTGAAAAAAAAAATAAACAATTAAATCAATTAATCTAATCAAATGATAATAACAATAATCTTTTAATCAAATCAAACTTAAGTAAAATACTTAACTAAATCAAATCACTCATATGCGAGAAATTAAGTCATTAACTAGATAAATATTTCATTAATCTAATGATTTAAAAAAGTTTAATTACCTTAATCAAACTTAATTAATTAAACATTTAATTAATGCAAACTTAATGAATTAATCTATCATCTTAATGAACCAAATTAATTTTATAAATCACATTACAATTAATTCAAATCAAACACTTAATTAATCTACTAATTAATTTAATCACATATATTAAATAAATAAATTATGTCAATTAAATTAATCATATTAAACCTAAGGTTAATCAAACATAAATGTAATTAAATACCAATCAAATCCTAAATTAAACATAAATAATTAATTCATTAATTACATCATTAATCTAAATAAATATAAAACCAAATTAAAAATTAAATAAATCTTTATATAATTTGTTAATTAATTTAAACAGACTTCTTAATTAAACTAATTACCCTTAAGCTAATCCAATTGAAAAAACACCTAATTAATGCAAACCTAATGAATTAATCTATCATCTTAATGAATCAAATTAACTTTTTAAAATCAAATTCAAATCAAACACTTAATTAATCTACTAATTAATTTGATCACACATCTTAAATAAATAATTAAATCAATCAAATTAATCATATTAAACTTAAACTTAATCTAACATAAATGCAATTAAATACTAATCAAAACCTAAATTAAACCTAAATTATTAAGTCATTAATTACATCATTAACCTAAACAAATATAAAAGAAAATTGAAAATTAAACAAACCTTTATAATTAACATAAATACACTTCTTAATTAAACTAATCACATTATCACATTAAATTTAAGCAAACCCATAGACTAATAATGCTAATCAAATCAAATTAAATCAAATTAAATTAAATTAAGAAAGACTCTCATCAATTTAATATGTAATCAAATCAAATCTCATTCAGCCTACGTAAATAAGATAAACTAATTAACTATCCAATATATGGAATCAAAATACAAACCAAAACTTTAATAAACATGATAAATTGATGAGATTAAAAATAAAATCCTAATTACAAAGAATCAAACTCAATTAAAATTAAAATAGAATCTTAATTAATCTAATTCGATCAAACTACAAATAAATGTACCACAATCAAATCAAATAAGCATAAAGTTAAGTCACATAACCATAATCAAAGAAAATAATTAAATATTAATTTAAAAGAATATTGAATTATCAAGATTTAATTAAACAAAGCGTCTAATCTAAAATTAATCAATCAAAAACACATGAATTTAAACAAACTTAAACTTCATTAGAGATCAAGGATATTGAATTATCAAGATTAAATTAAATTAAAATATCTAATATAAAATTAATCGATAAAAAACACATTAATTTAAACAAACTTAAACTTCATTAGATATTAAGGATATTGAATTATCAAGATGTAATTAATCAAAAACATTTAATCCAAAATCAATCAATCAAATACTTAAACAAACTCAAATTATAAACTCTAAATCAAATCGGATAAATCAAATCAAATGAATTAAACAAATTCAAATGGGCTAATTAAGATATTTAAGGACCTTAGTTAGATTCTTTAGGAGTTAGGATGCAGAATAGGGTGAGTTCTATCTACAAATGGAATTCATTCTACTCTTCATTCTTGAAAACCTAAACATCATTTTAATCAAGTAATAGTGAAATAAAAATTAAAAATAAATCATTAAATTATTTAAATTGAAATCTCCCAAAGGTAAAATTTAAATAAATTCAAACTCCAAAGTGAAACTTAAACTAAAGAAGCCTAAAGTTTTACCACACAAGCCTTAAGCACATATTAGAATACTAAGTCACCACTTCTGCTAAGTTAGGGCATTATATTGATGTTGTGTTTTATTTGTGATGTAATACTTTAAATTGGATGTTGGGTGTATGCCTCATAGACTAGGTGATTAGCCTAATCATATTTTGGGGTTGTGCTTAAGGGTCATTGTAATAAAAATATATACTTTTGTAGTTGCCCCCTAAGCATAACCCATATTAGGACAGGTGAGCTTGGTTACCTATGTGTGGGGTGCTAAGTCCAAATTATTCATATAACTGCTTAAGGTATATGGTGTGCTTAGCTAACATTTATTTTGCAGGTGTAGTTAAATTTACTTTTTATATTTTTAATATAATTTTGTATTAGGAATTAGGATTCATGTTATGGGGGATTAGGATGACCAGTGGCCAGAAGGCTTAGTCCCTAGGGAGCCCTGTGATGACTTTGGAGCAAATCAAAATCAAAAGGAAGAGAAGGAAGAAATGAAGAAATGAAGACCTCCATAGTAAATATTATTTTTTTTAATCCAGGTTGTATAAGGGTAGAGCTCGGCTACCCATCTTTTTCTTCTCTTTTTGGGGTGTACGAGGGAACCATCAGAGTGGCATTTTATCATTTTATGGTAATCTATAAAATTGTTTGATGTTGTGTTTAGATTGTGCACTAGAATTGCATACTTTTTCTAGTTTCTTCATGATTGATGTTTGAATCTGTGACCTAGATGCGGTAGGCTCTTAGGATAAAATTAACTTTTCTACTCTAATTAATAACTCATAACTAAAATTTTAAAATAACTCATAACCTCACATAAAAGCCTAGGAATTAAATCAATATAATTAAATTTTTAGCAAACCCTTAGCTGGATGAATGAATGTATAATATCATGCATGTCATATTATTCCACTCTTGTTAAGAGGAGGCTTCTATCTTTGCCAGAGAATGAAGGCTTAACCTGTAAGAGCCTTTGATAGAATAACACCCCTTTCTCTCTTGATTTGGCCCATAATCAAGTTCTCATGCATTTAGGCATATAAAATCCCATAGCCTGTGTCAAAATAAAGAGTCCAAAAGAATCAAATAAATTTGATAAAATTTACATTAGATTGTCATGGTTTCATACCACTCATGCTCTAGTCTCTTAGGACGTGAGTTTAAGGACTTTATTTCCTCTCTAAATAAACAACAACCTAACCATCTTACAAAATATAAGACTTGCCTACATGGATTTAAAGCGTAGGAGTTAATAGCCACTCAGTAATAAGTCTAGCGATTTATTCTCTCTTATGGAGGTAAACCATATACCCATTTTTGCCTTAGATTTAGGTCGTGCTTTGGCCCTTGCCGAAGCTCCCTCTCTTAGAATCTAGGTAGCTATTTCCTTTGGGCTATAAGTATAAATTCTCACCTCTTAGAAATTTCCACAATTTTATTTTATGGGATTATAAGTCCTACTATTCTAATAAAATGTTAACTCAAATAATTAACTCTCTCTAATTTCAAAAATATAAAGCCCAACCATAGGATAGATTGGATTGCTCACTAGGCTTCCTAGTATTATGAGCATTCCCTACCCATCTCCCTTTGAATTCCAATAATAAGTCTTCTCTTCGATCTATCCCATTTGATTTTCTTAAATAGGCAATCCTTTGATAATCTTAACCTTGAAATCTTTAGAGACCCTAATTGTCTACTTTAATCGAGAGTATTCCTAAGGAATCCCCATTCCTTAGGATGTAATTAACTATGGGGGCTTGCCTCCATAGGAAACTTAACGAACTAGGCTTAAAATAAACCCTACTTTACTTTTTCATGTAAAGTAGGGGAAAGATCTCTGGTATATTTGAAGAGCCATCATGCCTTAGGAGTCCTTGTTAGGTGATTAGGTCCATTATAGGGTGGTGATTTCTATTTTTTGAGATAGTACATCATTCCTTAATGTCGTACCCAATCACTTCAAAAGTACACCCTAAGACCTGCGCGGTGTCCCACATCTCAAAAAATAAACACCATAAATTTTTTTGGCGACTCCATTAGGGAGAATTCCTCTCTCCATCTTTAGTAGACAATTATTATCTCCAAGCATCGATAGTGGACTTATATTTTATATAGGCCAGAGACTATCATTCTTTCCATTGGCACTTAGCTTATTTCATTCTTAAGCAAAGCTTGTCAACATCCTTTAGGTTTTAGGACCTCACTCCGTGTAGGTCTTAAAATCCCTATTGGATTCCCCCAATAAGTGAAAATTAAAATTAATCAAATAAAGGAGATGATCAAAATTAAGAACCTCTTCACCATCTTGATGGTGGGGCAAGGTTCATCCCATGAAAAATAAGAAAATAAAACTCTTCTACAAAATAACATGTCTTTCCAAAAGCCCTTTTTCAAAATCCACATAAAAAGAGATCTTTACACACAAATTTGTGAGGAATTTTCAAAAATGTACAAAACACATATAACCAAACCTCGCTTAACAAATCCTATGATTGTTACATGGAGGTTCTTTTCAAAATCAAAATCAAACATTTTTAATGTCTTTTTCAAAAGCACATTTTCTTTGGAAATAGCTATCCTCATCCCACACACTCAAATTTGTTGGATGGATATTTTATTTTCAAATTAAATCATAATATAAAATTGAAACTCCACTTAGCATACTTCACATATGCTAGAGTTGAAGTTCCCCTCTTTCAAAAAGCAATAAACCATACACACATAAAAGAGAAGTCAAGACATATTTGAACCCCCCACTTGACATACCCAAATTTGTCAAATGGGACTTCCCTTCCCCTTGGAGAAAGGTAGAGCAAATTGAATTCTATTTGCATTTGTGATAAAACTCCTTCTTTCTAAGTCTTGGACTTCAAAACACATTGGAAGCTCATTTGACATGTCAAGTATATCAAAGAGAACCCCTTTTTGAAAATCATAAGAACAAATTGAACTCCATTTAACATACCTAAGTTTGTTAAATAAGTTTTTCTTTCAAAATCATAAACATTTTACTTTCACTTAACATACCAAATTTGTTAAGTGTGAGTTTCATTTTAAATCATAAACACATTTGAATTTCACTTAACATACAAAATTTTTTAAGTGAGAGTTTCATCTCAAAAATCATAAACACATTTTACTTTCACTTAACATAGAAAATTTGTTAAGTGAGAGTTTCATTTTCAAAAAAAAAAAAATCATAAACATATTTAACTTCAATCAACATATCAAATTTGTTAAATGAGAGTTTTATCTTCAAAATGATAAACACATATGACTTTCACTTAGCATACCAAATTTGTTAAGTGAGAGTTTCATTTTCAAAAATCATAAGCACATTTGACTTTCACTTGACATACCAAATTTGTTAAGTGAGAGTTTCATTGTCAAAATCATAAACACATTTGACCTTCACTTAACATACCAAATTTGTTAAGTGAGGGTCTCTTTTCAACACACAGTTGATCCCTATTTTAACATACCAAATTTGTTAAATAAGGATCCAATTTTTCATGTCGAACCACAATTGAGCTTTCACTTAACATACCAAATTTGTTCAGTGGGAGTCTCATTCTCAAAGAAAAAAAAAACAAACACATCTCAAACACATTTGGGGCTTTCACTTAGCATATCAAATTTGTTAAGTGGGGATCCTATCTTTAAAGAAAATTAAATCTATCTCACAATCACATTTGACTTCCATTTAACATATGAAATTTGTTAAGTGAAAGTCTCATCATCAAGCACAAATAAAACACATGTGCCCTTTACTTAACATACCAAATTTGTTAAGTAAGAAGCCCCATTTTCAAATCAAAATATCACACAATCAAATCTTCACATGCATAAATATTTCAAATACACAATCACAAACTCTTCTTAGCATACCCAAATTTGCTAAGTAGAGGTCTTTCAAACTATCAATATTTTCAAACAAGATGCACAAAACATAAATATCTCCAAGAAAACCTCTCCTCAAAATTTAGAACCCCACCCATCCTACCTAAATCGGTTGAGTATGGGTTCTAAATCAAAATCAAATGGCAAAGACTCTCCTCAATATCCAAATATCTCCAACGAACCCCACTTAACACATTTGAATCATTGAGTGTGGGTTCAAGGATCCAAACTTTTGTTACTTGCATGGAACAAATATCAAGGCAAAAATCTAATACAAATTATATTTCCATAAACACATACTCATTAGCTACTTGCGTTTTCACACACATGGAAGCTCAAGTATGTGTTTACTTTTCCTTTGAGATGGATTTGGCCTTGATCGCCAGCCTCCCACAGACCGACTTCCCACCTCATTCTTTTGGAGGTTTGAGGGCTAGGATCACTTATGAGGGGACCACCCTCACAACCTCTAGCAGTGTGGTAAGGGAGTCTGCATCCAGGTTGAGATGTCGACTGAGTTTCCCACTAAAGGAAGTGGCGTTTCACGAGTTGCAATTCAGTGCCGCACTCTGGTTCTCTTTTTTGCGATGCAAGACCCACTCTTGGCTCCTTCCAAAGGAAGGCCCCCTATCTTCGGGGTAATCTCCCACCTATGGGTTGGGTCTAGTTCTTGCCGCCTCCCTAGGACTCAAGCCACAAGATCAAGTGGCATCATGACCGCATAGCCAATGAGCTAGAGGCAGCTTCCCAGTCTACACCAGAGGAGTTACCTAGGATAGTGTCTCCTCTTATCACAGAGAACAAGTTTCACCCCTCTCTTCTCGGAGAGGAAAACATTAGGATCTCGCCACCTCATCCCGCTCATTTTGAGGCTCTATGGCGAAGAAGGTCATGCGCCTTGACCGCTTAATCGAAGCAGCGAGCTTAAGGACGATCGAGTCAGTTCAATTTAATTTATGTTCTATCATCCATCATAGTGTGTAACAAGGAGAGGGCCGTGGTGATCAAGACTAGAAAGAGAGCGTAGTAGACATGGCAGCAACCTGTGGACTTTCCCGACGCATACTACCCACGATCATATGATAGAATTCTACCGATGGGTACTACCCACCATAGAGAGGAGCTCCTATCGAGAGAGGTTGCCTCCACCACATCGATCCACTCACTCACCCACCATCACATGTTCAAGTCCCGCCATCCATCGTGCCTACAAAGGCACGGAAGATAACATCCGGAGAAGAAATCCCATTGGTGATCCGGTTATGGCCAAAAGATCCCACTTCATCTACTCCACTGAATGAGGTGAGGGCGAGTTCCCCTACTTGACCTCTACTTAGCCTTGGTGAAGAAGGAGTGACCGCAAGATCATGGTCGCACCACCACAACCATCCACCATCGAGAGCAGATAAAGATGTGGGGAAGGGGACAGTTGTCCCCATGGTGTGGGATCTCCTTAGGGACACTACTCCACCCATGAGCAGCCACGAGCATGTCTCTTCCAAGTCATGACCCTCCCGTGAGCCAGGCACTCCAAAGGATAAAGTGCATGTTACTCGAAGTCTTCACAGCCAAACATATTTGTATATGACACTAGATCATTAGCAATACGTACCGAACGAAGTATATAGAGAAGAGAGAGGAGTGACCGATCAAATTGTGAGAAGGGAAAGGTCAGCTTTGATTTAGATGAGGATGATCTCCTTGAGGATTCGATCGAGGTTCACATGGTCGATACTAGGAGCTCCTTTCATAGAGACCAGCATAGTCAGGAAGGTATTGTGGTTGAGGAAGACAACACCGTCCATTCAACCCAACACCTACATTAGCAGCTTAACAGAAGGATGATCAGATCAACAGAATAAAGAAGAGGATGGAAGACTTGTTAGTAGCCCTCCATGCACTTCAAAACCAGACCTCAATACCACATCATATACCGATAAAGATAGATCATCCTGAGTTAGCGCATATCCTAGATCAGCCCAAAAGCACTTCTCCAATAGATCAGGATAGTGGTAGCTTGCATAGGAAGGTGGTGGATAGCACCTCCATGCAATAAAAAGATATCAAATAGTTGGTGGAGCAGCAAGTTAAGGATGTGTTGGCGCAAGCCCGAGGTGGCTCATCTATTCCAAAGGGTAGACCCTACCTAGAGGAATTTGATGGCGTCCAATATACTAAAGGTTTTGTGCCTCATTCCTTCAAAAATTTTGATGGCAGTGGGAACCCTCGTCAGCACATAGCACACTTCAGGGTAGGATGTTGCAATGTCGGGGCAGCGATGCACTCTTATTCAGTCTCTTTATTAGTAGTTTGATAGGAATTGCATTTGATTGGTACACTAAACTACCCAATGGTTCATTGAAGATATTTGCTGAGTTAGAGCACCTCTTTATTAAAAGATTTGCTGGGCCTCATCAAAGGGTAACTGTGGGCGATCTCGTTGTAGCTCAACAACACCCCAATGAGTCACTTTTTGATTACATTCTTAGATGACACAATTTAAGTATGAAATGCGAACCACGGCTGTCCGAACAACATGTCATTGAAATTCTACTCAAGAATATTCATGGTCCGGTCCCCTTCATGCTTAAAGGGTTTACCATTAAGACATTTGAGAAATTAATCAACAAAGCGGCTAGTCTACAAGGAGAAGTCAAATAGTTACCTTTCCAAGATCAGTCAGCCAAACCTAAATTACATAAGGCATTTGAGAAAAAGCTAGGGGTAGTCACAACAGTTGACAAGGGAAGCTGAGCAAAGACAAACCTCGAATAATATCCATTCTACCACCTCCTTTACCACCACTCCATCATCGACCCACTTTAATTTTCATACCTCCACCACCACCGCCTGAGATCCCCATCCACAACATCGAATAGTATCCCCACCATAGCATGTAGTACTCTATCCACCACTGTAGCCATTTATCCTACTCTTGAAAAATTGAATAAGCCTTATTCATTCAAGAGGGAGGTAGTCGGAAAATCTTTAAGAACCTCTTAAAGAAGCTGATGCCACTAGCCTAGAGGCGGGGATGTGGGCAAGAGTCATGATCCAAAATTTTATCCCTACCATCGCATGCTAGGTCATGTCTTTGAAGATTGCTTTAACTTTATGGACTGGCTTGAGCGTAGTTATAAGTCGGGTGCCATTGTCATCCCCAAGGAATATTTACTAGAACAACCCTCTAGTTCTATTAGGGTAATCCTTGGGGATACAAGAAATCTTCTTAAGATAAAGAAAGGTTGGGATATCTCCCTATCCTGAACCTCTAAGAAAATCATCTCTAAGATCAGAAAGTTACCCTTGCAGGTGTTTAAAGTAGCTCAAACCTCCAACTCTAAGGAAGGTTTCCAAGTTTCTAAGGATAACTTGAAGGAGGTAGATGCCTAAGAGTAGCAGCAGCATCAATCTACCTTACTTGCCCGGGATAGCATAGTAGCATAACTACAGTCTGAGTGCAACACTTCATCCATCGTTGTAGCCACTACTTCTTCTACCACTAGCTCCTCTTTTGCCAATAGGAGCATTGTATCAGTGGACAAGGGCACTAAACCCCTTACCCCGCTTATTTTATTAGATTTCTATCATGTCCATCTAAGAAGAAATCAATGAAGAAAGCTTTCACTTATATATTATCTACTTTTGATACTCTAGATTTTATTCCTCTCAAAAACTCTTCAAGTCTATAAAATAATAATGATAACTCTAATTCTGATCATTCCTTTTCTAATTTAGAAATGGATTTTCCATTCCTGAATCTATTGGGTTGACCCATTGGGATTGATTTAGAGTCATCAAGCTCCAATGATCCCATAGGAGAAGCTGTAGGTGAAATTGATGAGCAGGTAGAACTTTCCACTAAATCATCTCAAGTCAAGTCAACCTCAAGTGGCAAAGTTCTAAGCCTCAGATAAGGGTAAACAAATCATTGGTTCTAGTGATCAAGAAACCCCTACAAGATGCTCATGATATGCTTATGGAGGATCAAGTTGACTACACCCTCCCACTTAAGAAAGCTCTAAACAAAGCATATATGATGATCTTATCCAAAGAGTGAGTCATTGATCAAAGCCATGATCCATAAATATGCTTAGCTCCTTGACCGCTAAGAGAAGGCATGCTATTGAAGCTCAGGATTCGATGAAGACTAAGATGAAAGCCTCTTACATCATTGATTCAGCTCTATTAGTTGATCGGTGCATGCATTATTAGTCTAAAATCCTGCTGGAGTTGATATCTCTAGGAGAGATGGATGATGTTGAGAGGATTCAATGAATAAGGCGAGAGGGCTTTAGGCTCCACACAACCATCCCCTCTACATCACAGTGGACATGAGCAGATTCAAGCTTTCCAGGGTATTAGTTGATCAAGGTGCATCAGTGAACATTATTTGTCTAAAAATCCTTGCCTACTTGAGGATTGATATCTCTAAACTCTGAGGAGATCAGATGATGTTGAGAGGATTCAATGAATAAGGCGAGAGGGCTTTAGGCTCCATAGTGTTACCACTAGTGATAGATGATTGGAAGACAGAAGCCAAGTTCTACATAGTAGACTCAGATATATCTTTCACTACTTTGCTCGGTAGGCCTTGGATACATGCAAACAACATGGTTCCATCTTTTTTGCACAAGTGCATCAAATTTAGAAAAGGTGGAATTGAGTATTGTGTTAAAGGAGACTTGAAGCCATTCTCAGTTAGAGAGGTTAAGATTAATGAGGATGTAGCCTACTATCTTCCTCCAAATCAGAAAGTATATTCTCATGAGCTTGGTGAATGTTCAAAAACAAAAGAAAAGAAATAAAAAGAAAAAGAAAAAGAAAAAAAAAAGAAAAAGAAAAGAAAAGAAAAAGGAAGAGAAAATGAAAATATAAGTGAGCGAGAATCAAACACCGAGGAAGAGGTAGAGCCAGATGTTACATTCCGCCCATAGTTTGTTCCTCCATATGAACACATGGGTAGGATGACTCAACCCCCACCAAGTAGAGGAAGAGGTGTGAGGCTAGAGGTGGAAGAGCTCCTTGCTGGTGGCCAACCAGTAGAAGCTATGTTCCACCTCAGAGGGATACCCCTACTATCCACATAGACTTAGAGTCTAGTTCGGAGGAAGAGTCTCACGTGGTTAGCGCACCAACCAACCCCTCTCAGCGGGTCCCTTTGAAGGTGACATTCGAGCCAGACATTGATGAAGACTAGGCCTCTAAGAAAAGCATGAATGTATCTGAATCAATTTTATGTAGAATAGTCATGCAGCAGTTGGAAATTTTAGCTCTAACCTCACTTTCTTTCCAGAAAGTTGAAGATTTAGTAGTTAAGGAGGCCCCCAAGTCATCCACAGATGTCAAGACAAAGATATTTTTGTTGGGAGCATCATCCTCAAGTTAGGAAGCCGATGTAGAACTTGAGGATGATTCATATAAAGATTTAATAGAATTACCTTTTTATTAGTTCTCACCTTTTGTTCTTAACTTAGCAAAGAAGGGATTAATCTCACATACTTGGTCTAAACACAGGTCAGACTACTTTTAAAGGCAATGGGGCAACCAAAGCACACATCCTCAATCAAGACTAGGATTAGGATTCAACACGGTGGGTCCAGTCGATGATGACAACCATTGCCTAATCATCATAAATCATTTGGAGTCTAATAGGTTCTTCTCAAATCATGCTAACTCTTATAAGGAGGTATGTTTATAAACTTCAGATGACCCAAGTGAGCCTAAAGTTAAAGATACACTACTAGAGTTTGAAGAAGAGATCAGATCTATCATCGATGAGCTCAAAGAAATTAACTTAGGAACCGAAGACAATCTACATCCGACATACATTAGTTCCTTATTAAATGAAGAAAAAACTAATGACATAGTTAGGTTATTAGCTGAGTTTAAGGACTGCTTTTCATGGAGTTATGAAGAGATGCCCGATCTATCTCTAATGTAGCAATCCACAAACTAGCAATAGAACCTAATGCTAACCCTATAAAGCAAGCTCCTAAATGCAAGCGATTAGACATTGAATAACAGGTCACTTCTGAAATCAAGAAACTAATCGATGCTGGTTTTATTAAGGAAGAAAAATATCCTACCTGGTTGGCCAGTGTCATCCCAGTTAAGAAAAAGAATGGCCAAATTCACATATGTGTCAATTTTAGGGATCTAAATAAGGCATGTCCTAAGGATGAATTTCCACTTCCTATACCAGAATTAATGGTGGACATTGCCTCGTCTCATGCAGTATTCTCTTTTGCTGATGGGTCATCCGGCTACAACCAAATCAAGATGGCCCCCGAGGATGAAAGAAACACTACTTTTCAAACCTCGATCAGAATTTATTATTATAAGGTCATGCTTTTCAGCCTAAAAAATGCTGGTGCTACATATCAGCGGGCCATGACTTGAATCTTTGATGAACTCATTCATCATCAAGTTGAATGCTACGTCAATGATCTCATTGTCAAAAGTAAAGAAAAGGAAAACCATCTCTTTGACTTGAGAGTAGTTTTTAACCAAGTTAAGATAATACAACCTCAAAATGAACCGGTGCATTGAGAAGCTTCAAGAAAATTTCTTGGGCTTTGTTGTCACACCGGGAATTGAAATTGACCCGAAGAAGATCAATGCTATCTTAGAAATGCCACCCCCTAAAAGTCTAACTCAACTTAAATCATTCTAAGGTCGGTTGGCGTATCTAAGACGCTTCATATCCAACCTATCAGGAAGATGCTAACCATTCTCAGTACTTGTCAAAAAAATGCTAAGTTCAAGTAGGATGATAAGTGTCAGCTATTTTTGAAGACATTAAGCACTACTTGATGACACCGGTCTTCAGCCTCTATCTCAAGCTACATATTATATACTATTGATGACTCCCTTGGTGCTTTATTGGCTCAAACCAATGATGAAGGGAAGGAGAACACTCTCTATTATCTTAGAAGGAGAACACTCTCTATTATCTTAGTCATTATCTAATCCCTGCTGAGGAAAACTATCCACCTATTGAAAAGCATTGCCTAGCTTTAATATTTGCATACCAAAAGTTACGACACTACATGCTTTCTCATAAGGTAAATCTGATCTCTAGAGTCAATCCACTGCAATATCTCATGACACGGCCGACCTTATTTAGACGGTTGGCGCATTGGTCCATGATTATCTCTCAGTTTGACATAACATTCGTACCCCTCCGTGCCATAAAAAGATAAATACTTGTGGATTTCTTAGCAGCGCATCCACTCCCTATTGATTCTCTGCTTAATGATGATCTCCGATGAACAAATCATGAACTTAGGGGATACTAGTGCTCACCGCTGGGAGATGTACTTTGATGGTGCAACTTCCTCTCAAAGAGGAGAAGAACCATAATTTACTATCTCAGGGAAGGCAGGGGTAGGAATAGTTCTCCTAACTCTGGACCGCAATGTGATGAGATTCTCATATCATTTGTCTAATCCATGCACCAACAATGAAGCTGAATATGAGGCTCGATTATCGCCGAGTTAGTCATTATACTATGCATCCAGAGTATCAACATCTTTGGGGATTCTCAGTTAGTCCTCAACCAAATTGCTGAGTCCTAGAAAATTCTAAAGCCTAAGCTCCATCATTACCACAAGTACACTATGGAGTTATTGGCCCAAATTCTAGAAGTTAACATCTACAAGATTCCTCAAGGAGAGAAAAAGAAAGCGCATCATTAGCCAAGCTTGCCAAAGAGTTATGTCCGGAAGATGAGTCCATTCCAATAAGGTCCAAAATAGTCTTATCCTTATTGATGAAAACTCATCGAGATCCTCTCGGGGAGGTTGCCATTGCCAAAAGGATGGAGTCGATAGAGGAAACCATTCATGGATTATCTATACACTGGCAAACTACTTCAAGAGAAATCACTAACACACCAAGTGAAGCAGAGAGCCCTTTCCTACGCTCTTGTGGATGACACCTTGTACCAGTGGTACTTTGATCATATGTGGTTACATTGTCTGGACAAACACGAAGCCCATAGGATCATGATCAAGGTACACTCAGGTTTTTGCGGAGCACATCAATCCAGTCCTAAGATGAAAGCAAATATCAAGAGACTAGGATACTACTGGCCATCGATGATCACATACTGCATGAACGTAGCTAGGAGATGCCACCAATGTTAGGTACACGGTGTGGTCCTACATCAACCACCCAACATTCTACATCATGCATTGGCTTCATGGTAATTTGAGTGTTGGGGTAACGACATAGTAGGTCCGATCGATCCACCTTCTTCCAAGGATCATCGGTTCATTCTAACTGCCATTGACTACTTTTCCAAGTGGGCAGAGGCAATCCCACTTAGAGAGGTCACAACTCAGCATGTGTGTAATGTTTATTTTCGGATGGCGGACACCATGCAAATCTAAGGTGGTACTTATTGAAGTGATTGGGTAAATTAAGGAATGATGTACTATATCAAAAGATAGAAATCACCGCCCTATAATGGACCTAGTCACCTAATAAGGACTCCTAAGGCATAATGGGTCTTCAAATACACCAAAGATATTTCCCCTACTTCATATGGAAAAGTAAAGTAGGATTTATTTTAAGTCGGGTTCATTAAGTTCCCTATTGAGGCAAGCCCACATAGTTAATTACATCTTAAGGAATGAGAATTCCTTAAGAATACTCAATTAAAGTAGACAATTAAGGTTCCAAAGATTTCAAGGATAAGACTATCAAAGGATTGGCTATTATTTTAGAAAATCAAATGGGATAGATTAAAGAAAAGACTTATTTTTGGAATCCAAAGGGGGAAAGTAGGAAATGCTCAAGATACTAGGAAGCCTAGTGTGCATTCCAATCTACCCTATAATTGGGCTTTATATTTATTTTGAAATTTGAAGAGAGTTAATTATTTGAGTTGATATTTTATTAGATTGCTAGGGCTTATAATTCTACAACATAAGATTATGGAAATGCTTAAGAGGTGAGGATTTATACTTATAGCTCGAAGGAAACAACTACCTTAGATTCCTAAACTAAGGAGCCTTGGTAAAAAATAAAGGCACGACCTAAATCTAAGGCAAAAATGGGTATATGGTTTATCTCCACAAGAGAGAATAAATCACCCGACTATTGAACTTATTATCGCTCGAGTGGCGCCTAACTCCCACGCTTTAAATCCATGTAGGCAAAGTCTTATGCTTTGCAAGATGGCTAGGTTGTTGTTCATTTAAAAAAGAAACTAAGTCCTTAGACTCACTCCCTAAGAGACTAGAGCATGAGTGGTATGAATCCATGACTTAATTTAATGCAAATTTTATCAAATTTATTTGATTATTTTGAACTTTTTGCTTTGACACAGGCTATGGGATTTTGTATGCCTAAATGCATGAGAATTTAATTATGGGTGAAATAAAGAGAGAAAGGGGTGTTCTTCCATCAAAGGCTCTCACAGGTTAAGACTTGATTCTCTGGAAAGGATGGAAACCCCCTCTTAATAAGAGTGGAAGAATATGACATGCATGATATTATACATTCATCCATCCAGCTAAGGGGTTGCTAAAAATTTTATTATCTTGATTTAATTCCTAAGCTTTCATGTGAGGTTATGAGTTATTTTAAAATTTTAGTTATGAGTTGTTAATTGGGGTAGAAAAATTAATTTTTATCCTAAGAGCCTATTGCATCCAGGCCATACATTCAAGCATCAATCATAAAGAAATTATGAAAAGCATGTTGTTCTAATGCACAATCTAACCATAACATCAAATAATTTTTATAGACTATCGTAAAAGAATAAAAGACCAATCAATGTTCTAGACACCCAGAAAAGAGAAAAAAATAGAAGCTCCCCTTATAAAACCCAGATTACAAAAAAAATACATGTTATGGGGATCTTTTGTTCTTCATTTCTTCTTTCTCTTTCTTTTGATTTGATTTGCTTCAAAGGCATCATAGGGCATCTCAGGGACTAAGCTTTCTGGCCACTGCTCATCCTAATCTCCCATAACACAAATATTAATTTCTAATGCAAAATTACATCAAAAATAGGAAAAGTAAATCTAGCTACACTTGCAAAACAAATGTTAGCCAAACACACCATACAACCCAAGCAGTTATATGAATAATTTGGACTTAGCACCACATGGTAACTCCCACTGTCCTAACATGGTTATTAGGGCTAAGCAACTGCATAGCAAAAGCATTTATATTTTTTATTATAGCGCTCCTTTAAGCACAATGCAAAATATGATTAGAATAATGACCTAACATCAGTCTAAACATACACCCTAACATCCAATCTAAAATATTACATCACAAAACAAAACACAACATCATACATACAACGCCTAACTTAACACTAGAAGTGGGACTTAGTATTCTATGTGTGCTGGGTAGCAAGACTTTACTAGGCTTCTTTAGTTTAAGTTTTAATTTAGAGTTCGAACTTAAATTTTATTTTTGGGTAATTTCAATTTAAATGATTTATTTTTCATTTTTATTTCACTTTTATTTTGTTAAAGTGATATTTAAGTTTTCAAGAATGAAGAGTAGAATGAATTCTTTGTAGAACTCACACCCAACATCCTAACTCCTAAAGAGTATAACAAGATCCCTATCTTAATTGCCCATTTAAATTTATGTAATTGATTTGATTTAGAATTTAGAATTTGAGTTTGTTTAATTTGATTGATTGATTTTGAATTAGATGTTTGGTTTAATTACATCTTGATAATTCAATATCCTTATATCAATGAAGTTTAAGTTTAAATTCAGGTTTTGATTGATTAATTTTATATTAGATGTTTGGTTTAATTAAATCTTGATAATTCAATATCCTTAATCTCTAATGAAGTTTAAGTTTGTTTGAATTCATGTGTTTTTGATTGATTAATTTTAGATTAGATGTTTTGGTTTAATTAAATCTTAATAATTCAATATCCTTTTAAATTAATATCTAACTTTTCTTTGATTATGGTTATGTGACTTAATTTCATGCTTATTTGATTATGGTTATGGGTCATTCATTTGTAGTTTAATCATATTAGATTAATTGAGATTTTATTTTGATTTGTAATTGAGTTTGATTCCTTGTAATTAGGATTTTATCTTTTAATCTTATCCATTTGTCATGTTTATCAAAGTTTGGCTTGCATTTTGATTTCATACATTAGATAGTTAATTAGTTTATCTTATTTAAGTAGGTTGAATGAGATTTGATTTGATTGTATATTAAATTGATGAGAGTCTTTCTTAATTTAACTTAATTTGATTTAATTAGCTTTATTGGTCTCTTTTAGGTTCAATGTGATTATGTGATTAGTTTAATTAAGTGATTTATGTTAATTATAAAGGTTTATTTAATTTTCAATTTGGTTTCATATTTGTTTAGACTAATGATGTAATTAATGACTTAATGGGTTTAGGTTTAATTTAGGTTTTGATTATTATTTAATTTCATTTTTGTTTGATTAAGCTTAAACTTAATATGATTAATTTAATTAACTTAAATAGTTTATTTAAGCAGTGTAATTAATTATTAAATTAAATAAAGATTTGTTTAATTTTTAATTTGATTTCATATTTATTTAGGTTAATGATGTATTAATGAGTTAATGATATAAGTATAAATTAGATTTGACAAGCATTTAATTGCATTTTATGTTTGATTAAGCTTAAGTTTAATATGATTAATTTAATTGACTTAATTAGTTTATTTAATAGTTGTGATTAAATTAATTAGTAGATTAATTAAGTGTTTGATTTGGATTAATTTTAATGTGATTTATAAAATTAATTTAATTTTATAAGAGGATGGATTAATTTATTAAGTTTGCATTAATTAGATGTTTGATTAAAGTTTGAAAGGTAATAAAATTTTAAATTATTAGATTATTAAGGGTTTGTTTTAATTAGAGATAATTATTGATTTAATTTAGTTAGGTTTTGATTAGTGTTAATACATCTTATATTGATTAAGACATTTATTATGATTAATTTGATTCTAATTATTTACTTGAGTTGATTATTAAATATTAGGGGTTTGATTTAAGCTTAATTTAAGAGTTATTTTAATGTAACTTATTTAAATTAATTTGATTAATTAAGATGATAATTTATTAAATTTGCATTAATTAGATGTTTGATTAATTAAGTTTGATTATAAAAAATTTTAAATTATTAGATTAATTTAATTTGTTTAATTAGAGATAAATGACTTAATGATTTACATGTGAATGATGATTTAGTATGTTTTACTTAAGTTTAATTTGATTAAAGTATTATTGTTATTACCATCATTGTTATTAAGTGAATTAATTGTTTATTTTATTTCAATTAAGTTTGATTATTTATGGTTAGAGTTTTATTGATTTGATTTACCCATTATGTTTTTTTGATTTCATTAACATGTTTGATTTAGTTACTAGGTTGAAATGTTTAATGGTTAATTAATTATCTTATTCCAAATGGATGTGATTTAATCATATGTTAATCAAGTTTACTTTAAATTTATTTGGTTTAATTTGATTAGTATCAAATGATTAATGTTTCCTAAATTTGTTGAATTTTGAGTTTTATTTAAGATTTAATCATTTAATTGAATTTTATTAGCTTAAATAGGTTTAATCATATTTAATTTAATTTTCTCTAAAGATGATTTTTTTTATTTGATTAATGATTGCTTAATGCTATTTCATTTTTTTGATTTTTGATTTAATATTTAAATTGTTTTTAGATTATATTTTTATTAACTCCTTAATTGATTAAACTCAATCTAAGTGTTTTTTTGGGGTTTATTAAGATTGAAGAAACATTATTTTCTTAAGAGTTATAGATGTCAATCAAATGCTATTTTGAAAATTTTTTGTAAATTTTTGAATTTTTATTTGATTTATTTTATTAAAATAGACAATCTAAACTTTAAAATTTAATTTCTCCCAATCCAAAAATTCTTTTCACTTGAAATTTTTATGGTATATGTGTTTTAAATTTAATATCAATCGCTGAAAATTTCAACTTAATCCAATGATGAGCTATCCGATCATGCAATAAACGATCGGATGGTCTAGATCGCATCATCAAGATGATCACGCGATCACCGATCTAATCAAGTGAACATTATTTTCAGGCTTTTTTTGAAAAAATGAGGGTTTCTAAGCCAAAACTTGTCCAAATGGATAAATTTTCATTCCTAGTCAAACCGAAAAAATTATATTTCCTAATTGGGATGATTTAAAGTAAAAATGTAAGATTATCTACGCAAATTTTTTTAAATCATGAGAAAATTAATACAAAATGCAAATCTAGGTCTTTGTTTGGTGAAATTTACCTCGTGGGATGATTTTGTACCAAGAGAAGATGAGAACTCTAGGTATAAAGCTTTAGAGTGATCTTTAGCCTTTGCCTCCCTTCAGAATGTCACCTTCTGCGATGTCTACCATTGCCTCGCTAGAAGATCAATTATTTGTGTTTTTGAGCTCAAAAATGGCTCGAAGAAGTGGGGGATAGGTTCTTTTTTTTGCTTTGGAAAGCTTTTGGGGGCTAAATGGTGGTGGGGGGAAGAGATCTAATGCCTCATCTCCCCCTCTTTTTATAATGGCCAAAAACTCATTAGTTTTCTGAATTTTTTGCTCCAAATTGATTTCCATCTTGCTTGGGGTGGTTGGGGTGGATGATAGATTGATTGAAGACTTTAGATTTTTGCTATAAAGTCATCTCTTGTTGCCATATGATCAGTAATATTCAATACAAATATTAGGGAGGAGTTAAGTGCATGTGATGTGGGAGAATTAAATGAGGTTGGGTGGAATCCTATGTGGGGGAGGATCCATGTGGGATTTAAATGGGTTGGGTTGGTTTTGGGCTGATCTCAAATGCTTTGTGTCAATTTTGATTAGCCCCCAATGAGTCTTGGCTCAGTTTCAAGGGATTTGGCCCAATTTGGGTCATATGGGTCATATTAGGTCAAATTGACTCATTTGACCAAATTTGGCCAAATTAGCTAGTTGATTCATATTAAATTAAATAAGATGAACGTGATCTTTGGTTTTAATTAATTATTTAATTTAGATGAATTTAAATCAAAAGTTGATGGGCTCGATTGATCAAATTGGTTTTAATTATGGCTTTGGTCAAGTTCAATAATCAATTTGGAATGAACTCCATTGGTTGCAATCAATTTGTATTAATTTGATTTAGTCCTTTTGGCAATTTAAATTTGGATCAAATGGCCAATTTTTGGTTTAACCAATTGATTGCAATTGATCATCCCAAGATAACAATCATGGTGGCGAGTTTTGTGAGCTTGGTTCAATCCAATTTGGATTTTGGGTTCAAATGGGTCCTTTAGGTCACTTTTCAAGTGGACCTAAGTGGGTCAATTGGTTTGGTTTTGGTTTGATTCAAGTTTAGTGAACTTATATGAGCCCTAGATTTCAAATATAAATTCAACGAATCAATTTAGAGTCCAATAGGTTTGGCAATTGAAAGTAAGTCAAAATGTAGTTGACTTGGGTTGACTTGAATTTGGTTTGATGATTGTAGGTTTTATTTATATTTTGATAAATGATCAAATGAATGATTTATTCAAGAGAAAATTCATTGGTTTTGACTTGATCTAGATAAAATTTGGTTAAGTCCAAAGAATTGGCTTAAAGTTTTTAGATTGAGTTTGGATTTGATTTTCGATATAGTTTTGGTCATTTGAATTTGGATTGCATTTATATTTATGAATATAAATGAAGGAATAATTGATTTATAAAGAGATCAATTGAGTTTGATTTGATTTAAGGAGTTTTGGCTGCTTATGAATGTCGCTCATGGCTAGTGGAAGGGTTTGGATTTGAATTTAATTTTGGGTTTCAATCATTTGGAGTCAAATTTTGAAATTAGATTTGGAATTTGAATTTAAATTTGAGATTTGAAATGAGTCTGAGTTTGATTTGAGAAAGTGTATCTAGATTGGGTTTAAAATTAATCCATAAACCCTAAGGCATATCAATTATAATACTTTTCTGGCTAGCAGTGGTGTTCATTAATCACTAGAAGTGTCTTATGACTAAAGAGTTCTTAGTTTCTAGAAGAGTCCTAAGTCTAATGTTTATATATCTGGGATGCCTCGACAAATTATATCCGATAATGTACTGCATTCAAGAGCATTAAAATCAATAGTTTTTCTCAGAGACACAACATAGATTGTAGATATTCTACTATCTACTATCCAAGGGAAAATGGCTTAGAAGAAGCCTTCAACAAAACTCTCATCCAAATATTAAAGAAGACACTAGATGACAACAAACGATGATGGCATGAACAGTTGGTTGAAGCCTTGTGGGCATACCACACCACATATAGAACTCCAACTCAATCTACCCCATTCTCCTTAGTGTATGGGTCCGAAGCTGTTCTACCATTAGAAGTCCAACTCTTATCACTAAGGATATCCGTGGGTAGTAAAATTACAATGGAGCAGAATGCCAAGTTGCATAAGAGCTGGTTTAGAGAGAGACACCGACATAAGATGATTTGAACCCACTTGGGAAGACCCTTATGCCATAGAGAAGGCCTACCAAAGAGAATCTTATCAACTCATAAATTGTAAAGGAGAGCGTCCAATGCTTCTAATCAATGGGCTCTACTTGAAGATATACTATCCATAAATCTTGTTTGAAAATAATTATCACTAAAAAACTTCTTTTCATCTCAAATTTCATCTCTCTATGTTAGAAATATCTTTTGCTTGCAAATCGCCACATATATTTGGTAGTATAAGAGAACCCAAGAGCCATCCTATCCCTCCATAACACGAACACAAACTATAAAATGATCCTCTAGTGCTATTAGGATAGGTGTAAGAGAACCCAGGAGGCATCCTATTTCAACCAGTACAACTAAGTTAGGTGTAAGAGAATCAAAGTGGTATCCTTTTTTGGTGGAACCTGAATTTCCCCTGCGACACCATTTCATCCACTCTTCAACGTGTTTAGGAAAGGTGTAAGTGAACCCAAGAGGCATCCTATTCCCTCTTTCATAATACAAATAAACATATATCTTTTATCTCAGGCTATTTTGATGGGGAGCAAGCCTCTGTGCAGCACTCATTAGCTTAGTCGACATTATTTAGGTGTGTCACCCGACCACTTGTCTGTGATGTAAGACCCTGTACTTTCTGCTTGACTTGACCATTGCAAACCGATGAGCACCTTGTCTGTTTGGTAGGCCTTACTATACAGCCGGTAAGCTACATCATGTTGACATTGTTTAAGAGGATGTAAGCCTACATGCTTTCTTCTTGCATTATCTAATATGCATTGACTAGTTCAAGTATATTTGAGATTTAGGATAAGTCCCCCAATGGCTCCTTTCCTCCTGACTACTTCTAGCTTGGGTTTGGTCCTACGCAGACCCTCGCTAGTAGTCAGTCTGGACCCCTATCGATAAAGATGACTATCCGTGATTACTTCTGCTTTAGAGAGATGTAAGCCTACACGCCTTCTTTCTATACTGATTATCACAAATTGATGGACACCTTAGGTTGATTGGTTATCCCCATGCTGATGGTGACCCACCCGGTGGATACACCACTCTTGGAAGATGAGTCCCCAAGCTTTCTCCTTGAGTTAGACACTGAAATACCTATTGTATATATGACTAGCCATGTCATCTTCTCTAGAGTGTTGGATTCACTCTATTTGGATCACACCTTTAGAGACCCCATTTACACACTACCCCAATTATTTTTGGATTGGACAATCCCCCTTTCTTAGTAACCACCCATGTGGTCAAAGAATTTGTTCACCGGATGCACAGATTCTCCATTGCAAAGGAGATAGGACTAGGATATGAGCTCCTTCTGTGGTCCCAAAACCAATAGGATCCATGCAAATATAAACAAAACAAAATATATCTTCACTTGTGGATTAGGAATTCAAGCCCCTAGTGGCCCCTTTCCCAAGCAGGCATCATATCTTTAGGCGTGTCAAACTCCTATAAGAATTTCGACTACTTTGAGTTGAGATAAGTCCTCGTGAAGACTCTCTCAATACACCCAGGTCGTTCAACTTGTTGTGCCACCAACGAGTTACCTCGGCGGTCATCTTTACTTTGAAAGATATAAGTCTATTACGCATTCCCAAAGATCATTACAAACCTCGCTCGGTCGCCCGATTTATGCTGACCATCACCCCAGTGGTTCCTTGTTTAAGAAGATGTGAGTCCCCACGTTTTCTTCCTAACTTGACCATTGCAAATTGAAAGGCACCCCTTAGGTCGGTTAGTTCAACCTAACGGCTAGTAGACTATCCCTTTGGATTTATAAATCTAAAATTAGTCGATATAACTCCTTCTTAGATATCACACACTACGGGTCCATCTAAAATTAAATTAATTTTGACTATTCTTGAGTCGATATGAGTCCATAGCGACATTCACTCAAATAGTCATCCTAGGTCGGGATTGATTTGTTGCACCATCGACAGATCACCCCAAAGGTGATCCCTACTTTGAAAGATGTAAGTCTATTATGCTTTCCTCCTAGTACAGTCGTTGCACACTAAAAGGCAACCCTTAGGCCAGATAGTCCTACCTTGTAGCTGGTAGACTACCCCTTTGGATTTATAAACTGAGATCAAGGCCGACATTGCCCTTCTTGGGGTCCATCGCACGCCAGGGTCCACAACATAACACACCAAATTAAATTAAATCAAATCAAATCAAATCAATATAAATCAAATTAATCATCAGGACTACTCTTGAGTTGAGGTAAGATCCCCGCACTCACTCGAGTCACCTGTAGGTTCATGTGTTGTCCATCCAATAGATCACCCCTGGCTTTTCCCTACTTTGGAAGATGTAAGTCTATATTCTTCTATATGTTGCACAAAAGGCAACCCTTAAGTCGAAAGTCCTTTATGTAGACTACCCCTTTGGACTTATAAATTTAAGACATGCCAAGGCCCCGTGGCTCCTTCTTAGTGTAGTCCATCGCACACCGACAAGGTAACAAAATAAATTCAAAACCAACCTCTCCAGTGGAGTCAAATTAAACATATCGAACAAACCAAACTTCTCCCTAACAAGGCGCAAATCAAATTAGACTCCCTAATGAAACTTAGATCTAAATCAAACAAATATAACAAAGTGTGCATCCCTGGCAGATATGCCCTCAGTCTAGAACCCTTCTCTTTAATGGAGCCATAATAAATTAAACCAACCTCCCTAGTGGAGTCTAATCAAATAGATCACAGAAATCTATTCAAATTCTTATCCCCAGCAGATAGCTCGAATATGCTTCCCTAATGGAAGATTCACATACCCAATAGCAGTGGAGCACATATCCAAGTGGACATGACACATCAATTTAAATAAAATAAAATAAAATAAATCTTGATCCCCATCGGATTATAGATTCTTATCCCCAATGGATACACACCCAAACAAATCATAATTTACAATCAAACTCAAATTCTTATCCCCAGTGGATAGCTTGAACTTATTTCCCAAGTGGAAGGTTCATGTACTCAATCCCCAACAGATTCCTTCTAGTCCTCTTATGCCTCTAACAAAAAGAGAGCTGCATGGAACTAAGATCATGATTCTATCTACCTTTTGAGTCTAGGTATTGATCACTTCCGTTGTTTGTTGCAATCTTTTGGAAGTTGTTGATCATTTTGGTCAACGCCAATATGTGTGTGCCTTGTCAGTTACACCACACCTATTGGGGGTCCTTTTGTTGACCTCACTTTTGGAGTGAGCTCTCAACCCCATCCTCGTAGACTTTGGAATCTTCTAGACACTAAGAACTCCTTAGTCATAAGATATTTCTAGTGATTAGGAGAACACTTAACCTAAGCCTAGATACTTAGAAGGGTTAATCATAGGATTAGGCTATGCCTTAGGGCTTAAGGAAATCATCTATCCTATAGCCTAAACCAAATCTAGATACACTTTCTCAAATCAAACCCAGATTCAAATCTCAAACCAAACCTCCAATTAAAATTCAAATTTTAAATATAATTTCAAATTTGACTCCAAATGATTGAACCCAAAATCAAATTCAAATCCCAAGACCTTTCCTAAGCCATATGAATCACATTCATAAGCTTAGCCAAAACTCCCTTCAGATCAAATCAAACTCAATTGATTTCCTTATAAATCAATTATTCCTTCATTTATATTCACAAGTACAAATGAAATTTAAATTTAAATGACCAAAACTATATCAAAAATCAAATTCAAACTCAATCTAAGCCTTTTAAGCCAATTCTTTGGACTTAGCCAAATTATATCCAAATCAAGTCAAAACTAATGAATTTTCTCTCGAATCAATCATTCATTCGATCATTTATCCAAATATAAATAAAACCTACAATCATCAAACCAAATTCAAGTCAACCCAAGTCAAGCCTAACTCAGCCCTTTTGACTTAAAACTTTCAATTGAGCCAAAACCTATTGGACTCTAAATTGATTATTGTTGAATTTATATTTTAATCCATGGCTCATATATATGTTCAACTAAACTTGAATTAAACCAAAACCAAACCAATTGAAACACTTAGGTCCACTTGACCCAAAATGACCTAAAGGACCCATTTGAGCCAACTTCCAATCCAACCTAAATTGGATTGAACCAAGCTCACCAAAACCTCCCACCATGATTGTCGATCACCCCAGGATGATCAATTGTAATCAATTGGGTCAAACTAAGTCAACTTAGTCATTTTAACAAGTCAACCCTTAGCCCATATGAACCAAAACTAGCTGAAACTCATCCTACATCAAATTGATTGAAACCAATGATTTGAATCAACACAAAATCAATATTTAAATATGACTTGACCACCTATTGAGCCAAACCAAGCCCAATTGGCCATTTGATCCAAGTTGACCCAAATTAGCCTAAAGGACCAAATTGAGTCAAATCATGATCTAACCCAAATTGATTGTAAACTACCTCAAGTCATCCAAATTGATTATTAAACTTGACCAAATCTATAATTGAGCCTAATTTGACCAATTGGTCAACTTTACCCAACCTAGCCCAAATTGGCCTAAAGGGTCATTTTGGCCTCAAAATTAAATCCAAATTGATTGAAATCAAAGACCACATTCATCTTCAATTAGCCAATTGAACATGAATCAACCAATAACCCAACCTAATTTGGCCAATTTTGATAAAATGGGTCAATTTGACCCAATATGACCCATATGACCCAAATTGGGCCAAATCCCTTGAAACCAAGCCAAGACCCATTAGGGGCTGATCAAAATTGACCCAAACCCATTTGGGATTAGCCCAAAATCAACCCAACCTAATTAAACCTCTCATGGATCCACCCCTACATAGGATTCCCATCCTCATTTAATTCTACCCCATCACATGCACTTAACTCCTCCACAACATTTGCATTGAATAGAGCTGATCATATGATAGTAAGAGAGAACTTTGGAGTAAAAATCTAAAGTCCTCAATCAATCTATCATCCATCCCAACCATCCCAAGCAAGATAATAATACTTTAGAGCCAAAAAATTCAAAAAAGGGTGGATTTTTTGCCATTATAAAAGGAGGGGGAAATAAGGCTTCATTCCTCTTCCTCATATCTCTATTTAGCCCCTAAGAACTCCCCGAAGAAACTAACCATCACTTCCCCACCTCTCTTGAGCCAAAAATATCAAAACCGGGTGGATGCATCGAGAAAATGACAAGCACCGAAAAATATATTTTCAAGGAAGGTGAGGATCTAAGCTCCCAAAGCTTCTTCACTATAGAGACTCGATCTTCACCACAAAATCATCCCCATGAGGTAAATTAAAAAAACCATTTGCCTTAGGATCCCTCATTTGTGATATTTTTTGCACATTTTTTAGGAATTTCCTAGATAATCGATTTTATTTAAATCATCCCAATTATAAATAGAATTTTTTGGTGAATTGACACAAAAAATGAGTCCATTTGGATAAGTTTTCACTTAAAAATCATTTTTCCTCTCATTTTTACTTTTCACCGTACAACGCCCATCCCTTCGCGATGGTGCTGATCTGATCCGCCTCGACGCCTGATATGGATTATTCGCGATGGTTCCCGACGGACGTGATCGTTCATCGGATCGCCTCTGATCGCGGCGATATGACCATCCGATCTACGATCGACGGTCCAAACCGCATCGTTCCTTCTATGACCGGCCGCTTCCCACCCATCGCCGACGCTGCGTGCGCATGTGCTCGTCGCGCATCGCTGGCCCAATCATGAACGCCGCCGCACGATGATTAATTTAAAAATTTTAAATTTCAAAACTTTATAGAAAATAAAATAATTAACAAAAAATTGCAAAAAATTGCTCGTTGGATTTTTCTTTCCGAGAGGATTCCAACAAACCCAAAATCCCAAAATTTCACTAAGTATTTTGAGCTTAATTTGAGTTTTAGTGAAATTCAAATTTTATTAAGTAAATCAAAAATATATATCGTTTAAGTTGAAATTTTCTAGGATTTAAAACAAAGTTAAAACATACCCACCATAAAAATTTCAAGTGAAAAGGACTTTTGGATTGGGAGAAATTAAATTTTAAAGTTTAGATTATCCATCTTAATAAAATAAATCAAATAAAAATTCAGAAATTTACAAAAATCTTCAAAATGGCTTAAATCACTTCCATTGACATATGGGACTCTTAAGAAAATAATGTGATTTTTTAATTCCGAATGAACCCCAAACAAGCACTTAAGATTAAAGTTTAATCAATTAAGGACTTAATTAAAATATAATCTAAAAATAATTTAAATATTAAAATCAAAATCAGAAATGAAATAACACTCAATCAATCATTAATCAAACCTCAAATCATAGAAATATCATCCTTAGAGGAAATTAAATTAAATATGATTAAACCTATTTAAGTTAATAAAATTCAATTAAATGATTAAATCTTAAATCAAACTTAAAATTAAACAAATCTAGGAAACTTTAACATGGGTCAAACTTATAACTAAACCTACACTAAGCAATCTTAATCATATGAAACTCCTTAATGAATATAAAATTAAACTAATTAATCATTAAATAAACTAAAAATCAAATTGATTAACAATAAACCAATTCAACATAATCATTTGATATTAATCAAATTAAACCAAATAAAGTTAAAGTAAACTTAATTAACATATGATTAATCACATCCATTTGGAATAAGATAATTAATTAGCCATTAATACATAAACCTAATAACTAAATCAAACATGAATGAAATTTAATGAACATAATGAATGAAGAAAATCAAACCTAACTAGGATTCTGAATAATCAAGTTTAATTGAAATAAAAATAAATAATTAAATCACTTAATCTAATCAAATGATAATAATAATAATCTTTTAATCAAATTAAACTTAAGTAAAATACTTAACTAAATCAACTCACTCATATGTGGAAAATTAAGTCATTAACTAGATAAATCTTTAATTAATCTAATAATTTAAAAAATGTTTAATTACCCCTAATAAAACTTAATTTATTAAATATTTAATTAATGCAAACTTAATGAGCTAATTAATCATCTTAATAAACCAAATAAATTTTATAAATCACATTAAAATTAATTCAAATCAAACACTTAATTAATCTACTAATTAATTTAATCACACATCTTAAATAAAATAATTAAGTCAATTAAATTAATCATATTAAACCTAAGCTTAATCAAACATAAATGCAATTAAATACCAATCAAATCCTAAATTAAACATAAATCATTAAGTCATTAATTACATCATTAATCTAAATAAATATAAAACCAAATTAAAATTAAATAAATCTTTATTTAATTTAATAATTAACTTAAACACACTTCTTAATTAAACTAATTACCCTTAAGCTAATCCAATTGAATAAACACCTAATTAATGCAAACCTAATGAATTAATCTATCATCTTAATGAATCAAATTAACTTTTTTAAATCAAATTCAAATCGAACATGTAATTAATCTACTAATTAATTTGATCACACGTATTAAATAAGATACTTAAGTCAATCAAATTAATCATATTAAACTTAAACTTAATCAAACATAAATGCAATTAAATACTAATTAAAACCTAAATTAAACCTAAATTATTAAGTCATTAATTACATCATTAACCTAAATAATTATGAAATCAAATTGAAAATTAAACAAACCTTTATAATTAACATAAATACACTTCTTAATTAAACTAATCACATAATCACATTGAATCTAAAAAAACCCATAGACTAATAAAGCTAATCAATTCAAATTAAATCAAATTAAATTAAATTTAGGAGTTAGGATGTAGAATAGGGTGAGTTCTATCTACAAATGGAATTCATTCTACTCTTCATTCTTGAAAACCTAAACATCATTTTTATCAAATAAAAGTGAAATAAAAATAAAAAAATAAATCATTAAATTATTTAAATTGAAATCACCCAAAGGTAAAATTTAAACAAATTCAAACTCCAAATTGAAAGTTAAACTAAAGAAGCTGAGTAAAGTCTTACCACACAAGCCTTAAGCACACACATTAGAATACTAAGTCACCACTTCTAGTGCGAAGTTAAAGCATTGTATGTATGATGTTGTGTTTTATTTTGTGATGTAATATTTTAGATTGGATGTTAAGGTATATGCTTCATAAACTAGATGGTAGGCCGTGATTAGCCCATCATATTTTATGTAGGGGGTTGTGTTTAAGGGGCCACTGTAATAAAAAAATATATACTTTTACTGTGCAAATTTCTTAGCCCCTAAGCATAACCCATATCAGGATTGGTGTGCTTACTTACCCATGTGTGGGGTGCTAAGTCCAAATTATTCATATGCTTGGGTTTATGCTAACATTTGTTTTTTGAGTGTAGCTAGATTTACTATTTTTAATGTAATTTTGCATTAGGAATTAGGATTCATGTTATGGGGGATTAGGATGAGCAGTGGCTAGAAGGCTTAGTCCCTGGGGTGCCCTGTGATGCCTTTTGAGAAAATCAAAATCAAAAGGAAGAGAAAGAAGAAATGAAGAAAAGAATACCCCCATAGCATATATTATTTTTGTAATTCAGGTTGTATAAGGGTAGAGCTCGGCTACCCATCATTTTCTTCTCTTTTTAGGGTATACAGCAGAACTCGACCACAGTGTCCTTATATTCTTTTGTGGTAGTCTATAAAATTGTTTGATGTTGTGTTTAAATTGCGCACTAGAATTGCATATTTTTTCTAGTTTCTTCATGATTGATGTTTGAATATGTGGCCTGGATGCGGTAGGCTCTTAAGATAAAATTAACTTTTCTACCCCCAATTAACAACTCATAACTAAAATTTTAAAATAACTTATAACTCACATAAAAGCCTAGGAATTAAATCAAGATAATAAAATTTTAGCAACCACTTAGCTAGATGAATGAATGTATAATATCATGTATGTCATATTATTCCACTCTTATTAAGAGAGGGCTTCCATCTTTGCTAGAGAATGAAGACTTAACTTATGAGAGCCTTTGATGGAAGAACACCCCTTTCTCTCTTGATTTGGCCCATAATCAAGTTTTCATACATTTAGGCATACAAAATCCCATAGCCTGTGTCAAAATAAAGAGTCAAAAATAATCAAATAAATTTGATAAAATTTGCATTATATTAAGTCATGGTTTTATACCACTCATGCTCTAGTCTCTTAGGAAGTGAGTTTAATGACTTAGTTTTCTCTCTAAATAAACAACGGCCTAGCCATCTTGCAAAGCATAAGACTTGCCTACATAGATTTAAAGCATAGGGGGAGTTAGCTGGCTGCCACTCTAGGTGGTAATAAGTCCAACAGTCGGGTGATTTATTCTCTCTTATGGAGGTAAACCATATACGCAATTTCACCTTAGATTTAGGTCGTACTTCAGCCCTCGCTAAAGCACCCTAGCTTAGGATCTGAGGTAGCTATTTTCTTCGGGCTATAAGCATAAATCCTCACCTCTTAGGTATTTCTACAATCTTATGTTGTGGGATTATAAGTCATAGTATTCTAATAAAATGTCAACTCAAATAATTAAATCTCTTCAATTTTAAAACTATAAAGCCTAATCAAAGGATAAATTGGATTGCTCACTAGACTTCCTAGTATCATGAGCATTCCCTACCCATCTCCCTTTGACTTCCAATAATAAGTCTTCTCTTTGATCTATCCCATTTGATTTTCTAAAATAACCAATCCTTTGATAGTCTTAACCTTGAAATATTTAGAGACCCTAATTATCTACTTTAATCAAGAGTATTCTTAAGGAATCTCCATTCCTTAGGATGTAATTAACTATGGGGGCTTGCCTCCATAAGGAACTTAACGAACCCGACTTAAAATAAACTCTACTTTACTTTTCCATGTAAAGTAGGGGAAAGATCTCTGGTATATTCAAAGAACCATCATGCCTTAGGAGTCCTTATTAGGTGATCAGGTCCATTATAGGGAGGTAATTTATATCTTTTGAGATAGTACATCATTTCTTAATGTCATACCTGATCACTTCAATAAGTGCACCCTAAGATCTACATGGTGTCCCACATCTAAAAAATAAACACCACAAAAGTCATTAAAGTAGAGAGTAGATGGTAGAAGAAACTCTTGATCTAACAAATCAATCAAGGCAAATCAAGCAACCCTGCTGTTTAGCTCATCTAAACACAAAGTATCACACTGATGATGAATTCCGTCAAAACTCCATAGACTATTGAAATTGAAGCTACAATGATTCAAGGTCTTTGGTCAACCCCAAAGCTTAGCCAATTTTCAAAAAACATGATCTGCTCCATGGATGAATCATATTTATTGGGGGGCATTTGTTGACCTCTATGTATGTGTCATAAGTCGAGTCAAGCCCACAAGTCAAATTCGACGAACTTTGGAAGTAACATTGCACAAATCGGGGCTCAAAATGCACTGTATATCATCAAAAATAATCGAAATGCCCTCTAATCGATGAACGGACTTTGCCATCATGTTCAGAATATCAAAATTGATCAGAATATAAATATTACATAATCTAATGATCAATCAATTAAGCGATTAAACTATCGATGTCCAAACATGCATATCGATGTCGGGAAGCTACGATGATATACAAATGACCTCCGTTCATAAAATTGATTATGTCGATAGTTTCAAAATATCAAAAACTACTAAATGAGACTATCCATGCTTAATTTGGATGAGTCTATGCAAATGTCGAATGATCAGAAGTGATAACACATAAATCGAGGCTGAAATACTCTCAATATCACTAAAATCAATCCAAATGATCTTTGATCGATGAATAGACTTCGCCATCATGTTCAGAACATCAAAATGGATCAAAATATAAATATTGTAAATGCTAGTGTTTTCTCTGGAATAGAGAAAAGAAATGACACCACATAGAGTTTAGGAATATTTTATTTAGATGACCAAATAAGGTATTAAGGAATAAATATATTATCTCGATAGATAAACATGCTCTCCTGCAATAGATTCGATCATTTCAATAAAAGAATCCTAAGCCTAATGGGTCTTTCCTGTACTAGAGTATTTTTCCTTGAACTACATGGAAAAGTAGAATAAAGTTTATTTTATCCTGAGATCATGGTTCCCTATAAAAGCAAGCCTCTATAGTTAATTACATCTTAGGAAGGGTCTCTTCCAAGGAATACTCTCTATAATTTATCTTCTAGACTTCACCCTCTTCTCTCATTTCTTCCGTCCACCCTACACACGGATGCAAGAACCTCATTCGATCTTCCCTTCCTGGCCGAAGAATCGATCCCGCTCTCAATTCAAATCTCTCATTCGATTGAAGTTCCCCCCCCCCCCTTCCTTCCCCCTCCTTAAAGAAACAAGAGTATCTCCCACTTCAATTTTTCTTAGATTCTCCCTCGTCCAAATATTCGCTTCCCACTGTAGACCACTGACCACCGTGTTGCTGGTGAACTATACTGCCTCGTTCTCAGTTGTCTTCTTCACTAGCTTCTATTCTATTCATCACTTTGTTTCTCTCAAATTCTCTGGGTGAAGAAGAGAAGCTGAAGGGAAATGGGGTTTTCTCTCGTTCACTATCATTTTCACATCAATGACGGTCAACTCCTTTCACTTTCAATCTCATCTCCGTTCTACAATGATACACGCAGCTATCATTTTCAGTCCCCTATTTTTGCTTTCAAGATTCAGAATAATTTTTATTCCATGTCTTCCATGATTTTGATTGTACCAAGTGCAAAATGTGTAGTCAGTATAGCAAGAACCTTCTAGGAAGCCTCTGAATTGGCAGACATAAAGTGGGATGAAATTTTATTTTCACCAACACCAACTGATTTTATGTATGCTACCAAATCTTTGGAGGATGGAACTTTTATGAAAGGTGAATTGCAATGTTTTGGTCCCATTCATCTGAGCCCATGTGCCGAGGTCTTAAATTATGGACAAGGAGTATTTGAAGGTATCAAAGCATATAGGAAAGAAGATGGATCTATTCATCTCTTTCATCCAGAGGAAAATGCATGGAGATTGAGGATGGGTGCTAAGCGCATGTGCATGCCTACATCGATTGTTGAGCATTTTGTGGATTTTGTAAAATAAATAGTTCTGGTTAACACTTTCCTTTTGCCGCATGTGGGCTCTGAAAATTTGTCGCAGACCTCTCAATGAAGAGAGTGATTTAAAGTATAGGTGTAATTTTAGAAGGCAGATGGAATAATAAATAAGACACTACCCAGAGATTTTGCCCTCATTTTGCGAGGACTTTAGATCTGGTTCTAGATTTCCTATAGGCTCAAGCACTCATAGTTAATTACCCCTCTTAATGTTGAGAGAGAACTTTTGATTAAGGTTAGTCATTAGGTTGCATAGTGTTATCATATAGTAGCAGCATGTGGAGTTTTGGAATTTAGATTTATGAAATTCATTATATTTACCTTAAAGCGATTGGTTGGGGGAACGATGACATGCCGATCTAGATCCCATGGTTCCATCATCCCAGGCTATTGCGGTCCCTAGTCTACTTAGTCAGAGGAGGTAGTGGACCCAACCTGATAGAAGGATCCTTGTTAGCAGCCATGGGTTACGTCATCCAAGAAATCCTTGTAGACTTGGGGTGGTGTTTATCTAAAGAGATAAGCTTAAGTCTACCTAAGCTAACAAAGAGTTTTTTTGCCCAATCAAGTATACCTTATGGTTCACAACTCAAAAGACAGAGCCATTGGGGAACAAACGGCCTATAGTCGTGACTGTGATATAGTGGGATCATGACAACCATTTGGCCGAGGACTCTAAGAACGATGTGGAGCCATTAAGTTATAGCTAGAGACATACCACCTGTCGGCATGATATTATTTGAGAGTAAACATAGTTATGTACTTGATTTGACTTCGGTTCCTATGTGAGCTGGAGTATTTTTAATTTGTCACCTTCAGCAAATAATTACGAAAGATGGATTAATTTTTAGCTTTAAGTTCTTTAAAATTGAATTTCATTTAAGCATTTATAATTTGATGGTTTATTTTATTTTACATTTTCATTGATACTTAAGTTTGATTAATTCAATTTGAGGTTGCAAGCACATTTTTATGATAAGTATCCCCTCCGGTTGAAATCTTCATTCAACAAACCATCATCTGGTGGTTCATTATTTCTGATCGAATTCTATTAATTTAACAATAGAAAATTAGATCTGCTATATATGACAGAATTAGCTTTCAAATGTTTTGTTAGGTTGAAGATAATATAATAATATCATTAGATTTTTAGGTTTTGTTAATCCGGGCCCGGTCCTAAGACCCAACCGGGAATCAACCTGCACATCATCCTCAAACACTAAGTTTAAGCATTCAGCATAGTGTTGGGGCCCATGCGGGTGTATTTAATAATTCATATAATTTTATGTTTGAATTTTAAGATTAATTCTGTATTTATTTAATCTCAACTTAGCCTGCACAGCCTTTTTAGACATTAAAATTTATACTTTAAATCTCTATATCCGAGCACATGTAGGTGGATGTAGTATAAGCTTTTATTTCTCCCTCTTTTTTTATTCCTTCATCTCTTCTTAATAATTCCAAAGAGAACTATAATAAAATTCAATAATTCATTTAATAGCTTTATTTGCATTAGATGCAAAGCTATCAAGTCATGTTTTTGCTTGCAAGTGACCCATCAAGCCCTCTTGTGAATCACCTTTCGAATCTAACTTGAGTTTTATTTTCATGTGGAAGATGAATTTCAAGCATAGTATCTTTTATATGTTTCGTATAAGTTCTGAGTGTTGCTCACATTTGAATCTAATTCTTATAATTATTTAGATACAATACAACTCAAATATTCATTGAATTTATCATTTGAGAGGTGTAGAATCTCTTGTAAGACTTGTTTTATATTTCTTTTGTCCAAGGACAAGCTCTTAAATCCATGATATTTTCATTATAATGAGCTCATTGAGTTGTATTCAAATATCATTTGAATTTGCTTGTTGTACCTTAATTTTTCTTATTTTGATGTTTTCGAAGTTTTATATTCAACTTTAATTTTGAATTGATATTCAATTTAAGTTCAAAAATCTGACTAAATTTTGGCAGCCTCCTGGCATCATCCCCGTATAGGGGACTGCATCAGGAGCTACTTTGACCTACCCGTCATGCTCTTCTTAGCACAATGGTCAGTGTCTTGTGACACCACGGTCATAGTCTTCAATCCCACCACACTCTTCTAAGCGTAGTTGGGTCTTTAAATAGCTACATAAAATAAAATATACATACATATTCTTTTTCATGTTAATTTAACTTTGATTTATTAATTTCATTTAAGTTGAGTTTAAGCTCATTAGTATTTTCATTTAATTCTCTTTAACCTTCATGTTCGTTCAACTTCATCAGCCTCCTGGCATCATCCCCGCATAGGGGGATGCATCGAGGGGCTATTAGGCCTTCCCGTTAGCTCTACTGAGCATAACAATTGGTGTCTTGTGATACTACGGCCGTGGTCTTCTAACCTGCTAGCTTTAGTGAGCATAATAGGGTCTTCAAACACCTATATAAAAAGTGCATATATGTATATTCTTTCATCTCTCTTCATTTCTTTTGCTGAAGTTATTCTCCGATTTAAAATCAAAGCAATGATTTTAGAACCTGGGAGAAAATCATATCCATAAAGCTGTAAATGCAATTTTATAGCTTCAAATAAGTTTATATCGAATAGAGATACACTTAAATTGGGAAATGTGTTGAAGTAAACTGGCCCATGGCAGAGGCTAGTTTCAACAACGCTTATAAGAGATTGAGCCCAGTTAAGGCATCGGCCATCTCTTAGGCTAGCTAAGATGGAAGCATTTAGTCCTTTAAGGGTTAAAGGTTTAAATGATATTTGTATCATCCCAATATGAATATTTTTGAAGTCTTGCATATATTTATGCAGATCGAATGAGTTAATGGATAAATGGTTTTATCCATTTAATCTATTGTAATGGTTTGTTCAATGGTTTTAACCAAAGTTTTTCCCTTAAAATCAAAGGTTCCAAATTGATAAATAATGGATTTATCAATCTTTAGTAAATATCATTTATTTAGGTCCTCTCATTTAAGGGGAACTCTGCCATTTCAGAGTTTTTAATTAAATTATTATTATGCCATTTAAACCTCCTTCCATCAAGAAAATTGTGTCAATCAAATATTTGAAAGATTCTAGCCATGCATTCAACTTGCTTCTGCAACTTAAAGTTGTTTTCACTAAATGTGTGCAAAAACTTTGCAGACATTTACTCAATTTCTCAGCCAGACAACTCGCCTCAAAGAGAAGGAAGGAGTTGCAGCTCCTTAAAATGCATACTGATGCTTCTGATTTAATGCACAAACCCAAAACCTAGGGTTTGAGGAAAACCCACTGAACTTTGGCAACTTTAGTAAAGCCTCAATTGTAATCTTCTATACAATGCCAGAAAATGCTTCTTGTTTTTCTTTTTTTTTTAGTTCTTTGGAACAATTTCCTCAATCTATAAGATTGATGAAATATGAGCTTGCAGACTTTCAAAAATTCATTCTTGTATGCCTGTGTACCTTCAATCATCAATTGCCATATCAAAGCTCCAGCTTGGCCATTCTTTGCAGATTCATATAACTTATCATAAACTAACTTTAGGATGATATCTCTACCATAAGATCCTTTTACCTCAGAAAATAGTAGTGGCTTTTTTCAATACATGCTCACTATCATTCACAAGGTAATCAAACAAGTTGAAGAGGTATTTGACCTTTTCTTCAAAGCTTGCTTCGAGTATCCAGCGATCATAATTTGCGTGAACTAAACCAAAATCAATGTTCTCATCGGCAAAGTTTTAGGATGAAATCAGAACCAAGTGTAAAGGCCCACTCTACGGGATTGGTACCTAATCTTTCAGTCCTCCCGTGCCCATAGAAGCCTTCCAGTCCAACTATGATTAGATGTTTCTGATTCAAACTTTTGATGTAAGAAGTCATCTCAGCAATCCAAGCTGCCTTGCATGATTTTTCTTTGAACTGGATCATTCTATTCAGCCAACCAATTGGTGTGCCAGAACACAATAACCACAATAACTTTATGTGTGCATGAACATGCAATTGTACAAATACAAAGCCCTTGGATGTGTCTTCACCACATGCCAAATAAATAGAAGTTGTATTCCTTATTGCTTCAGCCAATTGTGGAGCATCATATGACAAAATAATCCCATGTAAGTCAACAATGAAGAAGAGTGTTTCATAAGCATCCTGAAGTAAAGCCCAGTTCTTAATGGAACCAAGGTAATTTCCCAAGTGAATAGACCCTGTAGGTTAAATGCTAGAAACAACTCTTTTCTTTTAGGCTAAAAACTTTGAAGCCTCTCTCAAATCGATTACCGGAACCATTTGCAACTATAGCTTTGTAGTGGAAATTTGATTGAAGCCACGCGTTTGGCTTCAACCCCGATCGCTACCAATTATTGAGGTGAGGAGTCAGTTGAAGCGATTGGAGAGAGAGCTTCTGTTTTGGCTAGGAGCAAGAACGAACGGGCTGGGAGGAAGGAACGAAAAGGTTGCTCATTCGAACGGGAGAAAGAATGGAGTTGCTAGAGAGGCTTCTGGCTTGGGAGGGTTATCGAACGGATAGGCTCATGAACAGGATGATTAATTTCATGAACGGTTATGTCTTATTAGGTATATATAGGCTTTTTTTATTTAACTAATTAATTAACCCTAATTTGAAATTTTATGATGACGCTATTATATAATTAATATATATGTTGATTTAAAGTTATTCTGATATTTCAGACGCAACAGCATGGTCCGTTTGGTTCACGTCGGCGTCGAATCAAAGTCAATTTCAGTTCAAATTTGCGTGTCGTCACTTCTATTCGCTTGACATTCACGCAAACTCATCCGAATTGAGTGTGGATAGTCTCATTTGATAGGTTTGAACATTTTGATGCTAACGGGATGATTAATTTCATGAACAGAGGTCATTTAGGCAATGTCATGGCTTCCTGACCTCGATATGTGTGTCAGCGCATCGATGAACTTCTTTCTTGATCGATCGACCATCGAATTATGCAATATGTATATTTTGATCAATTTTAATGTCCTAAACATGACAACAAAGTTTGTTGGTCGATCGGAGGTCATTTCAACTGATTTGTAGTGTCGTCAAGTGTATTTTAGCTCCAATTTGTGCGCTGAAGCTCATTGAATTTACCTTGTGAGCATGACTTGACTTGTGGCGCATGCATGAAGGTCAACAAATGCCCCCCAACAAATATGATTCACACATGGAGCTAGTCATGTTTGTTGAAAATTGGTTGACCCTTTGGGCTAGCCATGGTTCTTGGATCCCTTCAGCTTTCAACTTCCATGGATTCACTGAAGAGCTTCTTCCACTATTCACTCTTTGCTTCGATGGGTTCACTAAAAGTCTCTTTCTTTTGTGTCTTCATAGATTTGGATTTCCTTTGACCCTATCTTCATGCTTGACCAGGTTGGATGTAGGAATCGTTTTTTTATTTTAAGAATTGAAATTCTTTCTGTCCTAGCTTTAAGCTTGATAGACTTTGATGAAGGATTGACTTGATTTGTCTATATTGACATGTCAGGACCTGTATGTATGTCTTAAGTCCTATGCTTGCTGCTTTGACGAACTTGTTGAAGGGTGCATACAGTTGACCCAGCCTTCCAACTCATATTAGGTCAATGTTGAGTTATCAGTCTAGCACTGTGTGTTTTAACAGACTGAATAACCATAAAATTCCTTTAGTTCGACTATTTCCTTTGTGTAAACTATGGAATTGCTTCCTCGATCCTGTGCTTTCTTCTTTGGCAGACTTGATGAGGGAATTGTCTTTGATCTATGTTTTGTGCTTGATCAAACTATTTCAAAAAAGATTCAAAACATCACATTGCAGGCAATATAGAGATTGATTTGAGGCTATTATGAATTGAGAGTTATTTCATCAGATTGTCTTGGTCCATCGATCAAGTAGAAAATTCTATTTGATTCTGGTTGCTTGTAGTTATTAAGCTGGATCTGGTTTGAGATTGAAAAGCTATCATCATTGGGCTGGCGAGTAGGGACTCTTTCATTGTGGCCTTTTCTCACGACATGTTGAGTGAGGAGAGAGTCAACAACTCGGTAATTTATGGGCTTAGTGAGTCCGACCTTTAGAACTTACTCGAGTCTTCGACTTAAGTTGTGATGGCTTGGGGGTCTTGTCATTAGACTGATGAATGTGGGCTATTTCACTACGGCCTCTTCTTGAGGCTTGTTGAGTGAGGAGAGCGTCAGCAACTAGGCCACTTGTGGGCTTCCTGAGTTTGACCTTTAGAACTCGTCCAAGTCCTAGACTAGAAGTTGATATTTTTCCAACTTAGCTGATTGAAGCTTCTGAAATTGAGAGTCCTTTTGACTTGATCTTCAGAATTTGACAAATCTAGGAGATAAACTTTTGATATTTAAGGTTATCTTTTCATGCATAGAAATAGATTTTTTTTGTTCTTGCAAGAGCCTGCAACTTTAATAATAATATTATAGATATATTCAGGGATTTTAGCATAAAGCTTGATATCAACCTGAATACATATATAAGAAGACCTCCTGTTTCATAGGAGAGGGTTGAACAACCTTGATCATTAAAAAAAAAGTCTCCTATTTAATAGGGGGATTGCATATTAGTTCAAAAATATATTCCAAGGTTTGATTTCCTTTATTGCAAAATAGATATTATATGTTTTTTTTTCAATCATAATATGTATCTATCTAAGGATCATAGCTTAAAGCATGATATCAACTCAGATAAACATATAAAGATGCCCACTGTCTAATGGGGGGAGCTTTCATAGTAACTATTGAGAGAATTTGGAATATCTTTTGTCCTTACTTTGTGCTTTCGGACTTATTGAAGACTTCCTCTTAAGAGTTTGAAATTTATATTTTTCACTTGTCCTAGCTTTATGCCTTGGGTGGACTTAATGGAGTTGATGACTTGTTGGTGAGATGAGAACATCTTTGATCCTGTGCTTTGTGCTTTGACGGACTTGTTGAACATTCAATCTCAAAACTTTGTAGTTCATATTTCCTTCTATCTTGGCATTATGTCTTGAAGGAGTTGGCAAAGGAATTTCTTGAATCATCTTAAAGACCTGTCAGGTGATACAAAATTACTTTATGCCACAACTTTCTGCTTTGGTTGGCTTATAGAAGGATGTCTACCATTGACTTTTCCCTCAAAGCTTGTGTTGGATTAATGACGAAGAGTCATCAGTCCTATGCTTTGTGTGTAATGGATATGATGATGACGTAACTCCCTCAGTTCAACCTTTGGCTTTGAATAAACAATGGGATATCTTCTTCAGCCCTTTACTTTTTGTTTGATTGGACTTGTTGAAGAAGAGTTTCCTTCTATCTTTGCTTTCTACTTTAACAGACTTATTGAAGGAGTTGAGATTTCACATTTGGAATGGATACCAAACTCTGTTTAATGCCTTCCTGAGTAAGGATATCTTTTGTTGGATTTTGAAAATGATCTTACGACCATTAAGGATGATCTTCCAGTCTGGGCCACTTGAACTCACCAAGTTGGAAGGATTTGGAGATTTAGATGCTCTTATCTTTGAACTAACAAAATAGAAAGATCTCTTACTGCGGCCTTTGAGGCATGTTGAGTAAGCAGACCTGTCAGCGACTAGGCCATATTTGGGCGTGTTGAGTCCGACCTTATGCACCCACTTGAGTCTTGGACTTGATGTATGGATGGAAGATATGTTTTCAATTTGATTTGTTGCAGTTTACAGACTTAAAAATTTCTCTTTTTGGGCGATAAGACTTTGAGACTTGAGAACTTGAATACATAATTTGAACATGTATATGGGGATCTCGGCCTTAGGCATGATGTCAACCCAAATACAACCAATAAAAGGCCCCCTGTTTCATAGGAGAGCCTGACATATTACTGTAAAATTTAAAAATGCCCTCTATATAACAGGGGGATTTTTGCTTCATTTCAAAAATTCATTCTTGTATTACAAGGGAATTTTCAAGCAAAATTTACATATGTGATGACAGTGAGGAATAATTAGTCTTCTGAGCACCAGGACTAATTCTACTTCTTGAAAAGCTTGAGGACGTACTATATGATTGAATGTTTTGGACATCCTCACTTAGTAGACTTTTAAATTTTATTGAGCATGGAGCCTAGCTTTGTCAAGCGCAGCAAGCTCTTTTATCCATAACAGGCATTCTATTCTTGAGTGAGATTGTGTTAAATTTCTACTCATATTGAAGGTAGTTCAACTTCAAGTGGAAAGACTATTTTAGCTCCAAATATCATCACATCAGGAGTGAATTTTGTGGGAGTATAGTCTGGATGTCACATCACTATCCTTCTTTAAGGTAGTTTCACTTTGAGGCTTTAACCTCCAAATTTGCTTACCTTTTATCGAGACATTTTGATGGTGGATTCTTAGACCTGTGGTCCAAGTGTCACGCCTCGATGCTCACCGTGTGGGACTAGAATTGGTTGACATCTTGCCGCGGTTGTAGGAGGAGGTCTCTTTGGATGAGCAACTCTAACCTCCTTGACGACTAGACCTTGATATTTTCTTTTCGTCAGTCCTTTTTTCTTAGTAACTTTGAGGACCCGATGCACTCTTGCATATACAGTTCTAGGTTTCCTCATTGGAGGAGCTAGAACCTGACGTTGTTGGGTCTAGAAGGACTATTTGATTTGACCAGTAGAGTTGTTTCTCTTTACCCATCTTAGGCTATCAATCCTATTATGGGTTGGAACACTCGCTTTTGGTTCCACAGCTGGTTATACAATTTTTTGTTTGAATAATGGATATTGAGCACGTAGTTCAGCATTTATCTTTCTCTACTGTCTCTGTGTTAGCTTGCATCTAAATGAGGAGCTTTTGCATCACCACTTCTTCTTGAAGCTTAAGCCACCATATTTATTTTCCTTTTTTGTCGAGACCTTTCAGTGATGGATTCCTGGACATGCGGTTTGGGTGTCACGCCCCGATGCTCACTGTGCAGGGGTTGTTTAGAATGATCTTGAGTTCTTACTACCAGTGATGGTAGCTTCTGCAGTTAAGCATTCTCGGCTTCTCTGATAATTGGCCTTTGATATCATTTATTCAAAAGACATTTTCTTTTACAACATTTAAGACTTTATGTACTCGATCAAATAGAGTTTCAGGTTGTTTCTTCTGAAGGGTTCAAGGTGACTGCTGTTGAGCCCCAAAAAAAATCCTTAACATCACCAATAGAGCTATTCCTTTTCACCCATTTTAAAATTTCAATTTTTTTGCTGATAGGAATACTCGCTTCTAGTTGTAAGGCTGGTTGTGTAACATATGGCCCATGTTAGAGCTGATGAGCTTGCAACTCAGTATTCCTTCCTTCTCTACTACCTCAGGATTAGCTTGCTTCCAGATGAAGAAGCTACTGCGTTGTGCCTTCCCAAGGTGAATGGTTCAACTAGTAGAGTAGTCGCAATCATAGGCATGATTAAAACTTTTTGCCCAATGTTGATTCTTTTCATCACTGGTATCTCAGAATGACTCAATCTTTCGAATAAAAAAGTGCTCTTTTAAGGAACCTTAGTAGCAGTAGTGTCCATTCCAATTGTCATCCTCCCCTGCACAGGTTGGTGTGTACAATATGTAGGCACTTCAAGTAGAGGATTGTTTGCAACGATGATAGTTGGGAATTCTACACTACCAAATTGAATAGTAGCTCCAACATTCACAATATTGATTACATCATTAGCGGTAATAGGCTCACTAGCGCATGATGAGCGATTATGCTCTAAAGATCCATTAATATAGAGAGCAAGTAGTTTAGTCATAAGGACTTGATTGGCTTAGATTTAATTTTATTGAAAATTGATTTTTTTTTATACTCCACTATTACTATAGCTTAAATTCGACTAGCCAAAAATGAAAAGAGAAACATTTCTCCAGCGGAGTCACCAGAAATCTGTGGGCTCTAAAAATTTGCCACTGACCTCTCGATGAAGAGAGTGATTTAAAGTGTCGGTGTAATTTTCAGAAGGTAGATGGAATAGTAGTGCTGACCTCATTTTTAGGATGAGCTCTCAACACCTCCATCTTAGATATAGGATTAGAGAGTTTCTTAGTCCTAAGACACATCTAGTGATAGGTGGACACTCAACCTAGCCCTAGAAGCTTAGAATAGTTAGCCATAGGAATAGGTCATGCCTTAGGTGTGTTAAGGAATTGCCTACCCTTAGCTTGAACCATCCCTCACTTTCCTTCCTTCAAGTCAAACTCCAAATCAATCTTAATTGATTTTTTGCCAAGCCCAAATCAAATCCATATAATTGAAATCCATGATTGAAATCTATGAGTGAAACCCATGATCAAATCCATCAAAATTCTTAAGTTCAAATTTTCCTAACTCCTTAATCTTCCCTTAAGGACTTAACCAAAATCTTGATCTAAACCACATCAAATCTTTGAGATTTTTTCATGATTCATTTTATACTCTCATTTATATTCACATATATAAATGAAATATAAATTCAAACCAACCAAAATAATTTTAAAACTCAAAATCAATTTATGAAAATTTCCTAAATCTTTCTTAAATCCTTTAATTCCTTTTAATAGATTTAACTTAAATCATAATCAAACCAATTCAAACTCATGGGATTTTCTCAAAACTTATTTATATTCACATATATATTCTCATATATAAATGATATATATATATATATATATATATATATATATATATATATATATATATATATATATATATATATATATAAATCAATCAAATCCAATTCAAAAATTAAATTTCAATTTAAATTTCCCTTAAATCCTTTAAATTCTCTTTAATGGATTTAGCCAAAATCTTTATCAAACCTATTCAAATTCATGGGATTTTCACAAAACTTATTTATTTTCACATTTATATTCTCATATATAAATGAAGTATAAATATAAATCAATCTAATCCAATTCAAAAATTAAATTTTAAGTTAAAAATTTCCTTAAAACCTTTAAATTCCCTTTAATGAATTTAACCTAAATCATGATTAAATCACTTCAAATCCTTAAAATTTTCTCATGATCCATTTATATTCTCATTTATATTCACATATATAAATGAAATATAAATTCAAACAATCAGAACCAATTCCAAAAATCAAACTCAAACCAATTCAAAATCCAATCTAAGCCTTTCAAGTCAAAATCTTGAACTTAGCCAAACCAATTTCAAATCAAGCCAAACTCTTGATTTTCTCTCATGATTCAATCAAACATACAATCATGAACCCATATATAAATCCAAACTTCAAATCAAACAATCAAAACCCAATTCAAAAATCAAACCCAAAACCCCTTCTTATTCTATCTTTGAATATGAAATTTTCAAATGGATCTAAACCCATTTGACTTCAAACCACTTGTAAATGGATTTATATTTCAATCATGAGTCCATATATACAAGTTCAAATCAAAGCTTTCACCAAGCCATTTGACCCACTTAGGCTCACTTGACCCAAAGTGACCTAAAGTACCTTATGAGCCAAATTTTGATCCTAACCAAATTGGATTCAACCAAACTCATATATCCTCTCATCATGATCAACAATCATCATGGATGATCAATCAATCAAATTGTCAAACCAAGTCAAACCTAAGGGTTGACCAAGTCAACACTTAACCTAAAATGAAACCTTACATAGCCAAATTCCACCTTAGGCTAAATTGATTAAAAATGTTGATCTAAGCTTACTCATGACTTATGTTTGAACTTGACCAAGCCAACATTTGAGCGACCCAGCCCAATTGGCCCTGACCCAAGTTGACTCATCTTGACCTAAAAAGTCAAAATGGGTCAAAACTTGATCTAAGCCAAATTGACTCAAACCATTGGGTCAAGTTCATTCCAAATCACTTGTTGAACTTGACCAAAGCCTCAATTGGCCTAAACCTAGCCCAATTGACCTTAGACCCAACATGGCCTAAAGGGGTCATGTTGAGCCAAGTGAACTTAACCCAAAATGATTGAAAACAAAGATACCAATCCACTCCATATGACTAACCAAACCTAAACCTACCCTTGACCTACCTCAAATAGGTCAAATGGGTCAAATAGGTCAACTTGACTCATTTGACCTAAATGAAGTCATATGAGCCAAATTGAAAACTATACCAAATTGAACCAAAGCCACCAAAACATTTCAAATGGTCATATGAACTTGAGCCAACCCTTGGTTTGACCCAATTTAACCGACTGGTCAACTTGACCCAAGTTGACCCATTTTGACCTAAATGGGTCAACATGAGCCAAACTCAAATGGATTCCAAATCTAATGAAACTTGGCTAAACCTTATTTCTCCATAAACCTAACATACCCAAAGTGAAAAAAATAGTAAAATGACCATTCTACCCATAGGCCATAGACCAAATTTTGGCTTAACCTATGGGTAAATTGGTCATACCCTCTTCACAATCACTTGAGGCTTTCCTAAAAGCTCAAGGAGACTTAGTGATGAGTGGTGCACCCAACCCAATGGGTTTGGGTCAGCCCATTTGGTCCCTAGACCAAACCCGACCCCCTAGCTGAAAATTGAATTTTCAAACTCCCTCTTAAGCTCAAATTAAGGCATATGGGAGGTTGACAATCCACTCCTTGGATCAAATCGAGCACGTGCACACTCAAAATAGATCAAACAGCCCTTCCAATATGATCAATTGGATCAAAATGGCAAGGGCATTGCCAGCCGTCCGATCCTTCAAGGGGGTGATATACTCCTCCTAATTCAATTGAATTCTCACTGGTCGTCTTTCGATTGAAGCTAAGGAACTCAAAGCAACCATCATAGAGCACTCCCAAGCTTCTTAGAGAGGATTAGAATTCCCCATTTCTCAGTTTTGCACAGTGCAAAAATAGGGGAGCTCAATCCATTAGCCAATTTCTTCTACACTTGATTTCCTTCCAATTGCTCTTGCACACTTCATCTAGGAGCTAAGTCGAGTGCACCTAAGCTTCTATTGGTGTTCCCACACAAGGAAGGATCAAATTGGATCAAAGTCGAAGCTCAATCAAGGAGGAGTTGGTCCATCCATTGATCCACTCAACCTCAACCTAACTAAAGGCTTACCAACAAGCTTCTCTAAGAAAATCGAGCACCGGTGAGGTATGAGATTTTTCAATCACTAAACTCAATGTGGTGTGGAGCTTTGTGAAAGAAATTTTCATCCCATCAATTTTTTACCATTGGATTTGTCGCTCTCTATCTTTAGATGGTGTGTGTTGATTTTGGTTTGATTCCATGATAGATCTAGCTCGGATCTTCCCCCTTGATCATGGACGGTCTCTGTTGATCAAGGGGTAGAACTTGGATGATCTCAATCGTCCATCCGTGCATTTTAGATGGACGGTTAAGATTATTTAGCACATTTTGAAATCTATTTATCCTTTTAAACTGAGAGGGGGGATCCTTAGCCGTCTGATCTTTGATCGGACGATAAAGGATTAAAGTGCATGCATGTGCCATTTGTGAGGTGACAACTTAAGTTACCCCCTCACAGTGCGATGCGTGTAAAGTGCGATGACCGTTGTCACCACGCATCGCTCCGTAAGCCAGGGATTAGTTAGGATTAAGGAAATGCATTAATTAATTCCTAATTAATTCAAAGAAGTTCTAAAATGCATAACTTTTGCTAGAAAAATAAAAAAAATTTATGAAATAAAAATCTATGGATAGATAATTAAATCTAGAACATTTAAAATTAATTTTTATGAGTTTTGAAATATGCTTTTATCTGAATTTAGGTTTTATTGGAAAGTGTATCTTGCTAATTACTTTTTAATTAGGCCTCTGATTAATCCCAAATTTCTTGGGTAAGTTTTAGGGGATGACCTCTGCCTCCCCTAATTTTCTTGAAGGCTTGATTAGAATAATTGCATATGCTTTCCTTAATTACCTCTCATGTAATTAAGCAAATTAGGGTATGATTAGCAATTTTAATATATGATTAGGGTTGATTAGGTCGATCTAGTAAGTATAAGATTTATGGAATATGTTTGGAGTATTTCCCTAAGCTATTCCCTAAACCCCCTCTTCCCTCCTTAATATCCTCTTAATTAAGGGTTAATTCATTAATTATCCCCTTAATCAATTTCTAAAAATTCTAAAAAGTTTCATAACTTAATTAATCTACTTTGGGTAGATACTTAGGTGTTTAATAGCCTAAGTTCAATTAAGGAAATCAAAACCCCTTTCATAAGTATGAAAGGGTGTTTTGAAATTACATAAGCTAAACCCCTTAGCTTAATTAACTTTTAATTGTGAGCCAAATTGCATTAGGCCTTTTCATTAATAGGTGCATTGCAAATTTAAATTCCTTGTGAGTTTTATGTCATCTCATTGGCTCATAATTATTTAGTTAATTCTTCTAAGGTGGTGTAGGTAAGGGTTAATTAAGTCACTTAATTCATACCCTAACTAATCAACACATAAAAATGGATCTAATTATCTAAAAATTAAACAAAAATCTCAAACACATGTGAGAATGGGTTAGGAACAGCAAACTCATCTCACCTTTTTCAAAATTAAATCAAACTTCAAACTAAACAAAAATCACTTTGAAATTCACTTTGATTTATTCTAAATTTTTTTATTCTATAAGAATGTCTTTAGGATTTAAGTGAAGTGAACTTATTTACATGCTTTCATTACTTTGGATCTTTCCCCAACATTTAAAAATGAAATTATTTACTTTGTGGCAAATTTGCATGTGTGGGCTACAGTAGAAATATGAATGACTATTATCACTACTAAATCAAAATTATTTTCAAAACATATAAATCAAATACCAAATCTGAACGTATGCTACTTGGATTTTAATTATGAGTTTGCATGTGATAGAATATAAAGGTATGTTTAGTATAAGTTTCCTTTCTTTCTTATGTTGGCATAGTTTTGAATATGAGTTGGTAAGATGTAGAGTTCATTTGAAAAGAACCCAACACTTACTTAATTCCACACTCTATTTATCCCAATTCTATCACCTAAGAATGGTTATCTATAATTGCATACATAAATTACATAAACAAAAAATGAATCCATTAATGCAACTTAGCATTCTTCTTTCCATTTCATTTCTTTTATACACATGTTTGTATTTAAGGAAAGTAGTATATTAATCTGGACAACCCCAAGGTTGCAAGGATTTAAGTAGCCCTAAGTAGGTTTTATACCTTACACCTCTGGTTAACAATGGCGTTGTACTCACTTATGTCTTTCTTATTTTCATGTGTGTATGTAAAAATTTGGATAAGGAAAACCTTTTCTACTTAAGAAAATCATGCATACTAATCTTTTAAATTTTCTTAAATGGATTACTTAGCATGCATCATAAAGTGTGTTAAATGCTCTCATTTGCATGTATAGATATGCTTAGGGTCCATCCATATGCATGCTATATATGTTGGGGAAAGAAGTGAAGTAATGTATGTTATGTTAATTTTGATTCATTTTATTTAATCTTAAAATGCCTTTCTTTTTGAATAGGTTTGTTTAGAGTTTATCTAAACTTATGATTAATTAAAAGATGTAAGCAAAACATTCTCCTAAATGAAACTAAATTGTGAATCTACTTTAGAAAATTACTTAGGTTAGGGAATGAGAGAGAAGTTCTCTTCTCTTTCCCTCTCTTCATAACTTAGTAATTAACTCTAAGATTCACTTGAACAAAATAAAAACACAAAATAAAATCAATCCAAAACCTCTAAACAACTTAAAATAAAACCCTCATCGAAGTTGAACATATTTTCACACTTAAAAAAAATTTTAACTTAAATTCATAGCAAAGCATACCACACAAGCCTTCAAAGCACACACATTAGCCTAAGTCACCACTTCTAGCTTTAAGTTAGGGCGGTGCATGGTTTGATGCTTTATTTTATTTTGTGATATATGTTTTAGGCTGGATGTTAGGGTGTATGCTCATAGAATGAATGGTAGGATATGCTTAGTCTAACTATTCTTTTATGCAGGGGATTGTGCTTAAGGGGTGCTATCATAAATAAAAATTTAAAATACTTTTTCTTGCAGGTGCTTATAACGCTAAGCATAATCCATAAGCCAGGTGGACTTAATCACCCATGTGTGGGGTGATAAGTCCAATATACATGCTTGGGATTTGTGTGATTTGTTTTAGCTAACATTTGTTTTGCAGGTGTTAGCTAGATTTACCTTATCCTTTTCAAGTAAATTTGTGCAATTAGAATTTTGGAATGATTGTTATGGGGATTAGGATGAGCATTAGTCATAAGATCCTATCTTACACACCATGTAAAGCCTTGGAGCATCCACCTTCCAACCATCCAAAAGAAAGAACCAAAAAAGAAAGAAGAAAAGAAAAGAAGAAAGAAGAAAAGAGGAAAGAAGAAAGAAAGCTTAAAGACCCCCATAATAATGAATTCCTTTGCTTAATTATAATTTAATTCTTTTTTAATCTGGGTTGTCTAATGGTAGAGCTCAGCTACCCAATTTGATATTTTTTGGGTTTGCGCGTTGGTGCTCGATCATAATGGCCTTTTATTCTTTTTGTGCTTAGCTTTATAAATTGATTGATGATTTATTTAGCTTATGCATTATGTGGCATACTTTTCCTAGTTTTTTCCCTGCTTTATGTATGGCCTGGATGAGGATTAGGCTCTTTAGGGAAAAATAAATCTTTTACCCAACTTAACAACTCAAATTAAAAATAAATAAATTATAACCTCACCTAAAGCTTAGGTTTAAAAATCAAGATAAAAGATTTAGCCACCCCTTAGCTGGATGAGCATTTATTTTATAATATCATGCACAACAGCATCTTATTTTACTATTAATTGGAGAGCTTCCACCTTTGCGAGAGAACTCAACTTGACCTTTGAGAGCTATGGTGGAAACTCACCTCCTCCCTTCTCACTAATTTTGGCCCATAATATTTATTTTTTATGCATTAGGCATAAAAATACTATTAGTCTGAATCAAAATGATTGTCCTAAATGAAAATAAAATAAAATTTGAATTGCATTAGATTTAGGCCATTTGAAGCATGCCCTTTACATGATCTAGTCTCTTTTGGGAGTGAGTTTAAAGACTTAGTCTCTTTCTAAATAATAACAGCCCAACTTATCTTGCATAAGCATAAAGACTTGCCTACATGTATTTAAAATCATAGGAGGAGTTAGTTGGCAGCCACCCCTAGGCGATTGTAAGTCTAAGCGGTCAGGTGGGGCAAACCAATTACCCATTTTTGCCTTATATTTAGGTTGTGCTTTTGGCCCTCGCTGAAGCTTCCTAGATTTAGGTTCCGAGATTGCTTTTCCCTTTGCAGGCCCTAAGCATAAATTCTCACCTCTTAGGCATTTTCATAATCTTGTATTATGGAATTGTAAGTCCTAGCATTCTAATGAAAATCCAACTCAAACAAAATAAATCAATTTTAAAAATGTAAAACCCAACTATAAGAAAGTTTCAGATGCTTGCCAAGTTTCCTAGCATCGTGAGCATCACCTACTTATTCCTATTTGGCTTCGATAATAAATATTTCTTTGATCAATCCCATTTGATCTTCAAAAACAAACCAATCGATTGATAGTCCTTTCTTATTGAAATCTTTAGAGATAATGATTATTTGCCTTAATCGAGAGTTTTCCTAAGGAATCCCTATTCCTTAGGATGTAATTAACTATGGGGGCTTGCCTCTGTGGGGAACTTAACAAACTTGGTTTAAAATAAATCATGCTTTACTTTTCCACGTAAATTAAAGGAAGAATCTCTAGTACACTTCGAAGACCCAATGTCCTTAGGAGTCCTTATTAAGGTGATTAGGTCCTTTAAAGGGTAGTGACTTCTATCTTTCGAGATACTACACTATTCATTGAAGATGTACTCGATCACTTGAATAAGTACATCTATGGATCTACGTGACATCCTAAAAGAAAATTTCTATAGATTTTGTCTTTCTCTTTCTACCCACAGATTTTGAAAGGATGCTCCTATATCAAAATTTTTCACCACAAGTTCATAAGACACTACCCAGAGATTTCGCCCTTATTTTGTGAAGACTTTAGATCTGATTTTAGGTTTCCTATAGGTGCTAACAGAGGATTTTTTACCCAATCAAGTATACCATATGATTCACAACTCAAAATACAGAGCCATTGGGGAACATACGGGTTACAGTCGTGACCGTGATATAGTGGGGTCACTTGGTGACAACCACCCAGTCAGAGGACTATGGTCATAACTGCATCATATGCAGCCTATTGGCCAAGCCACACAGTCAGAGGACACAGCCCATGTCCTTGCTGGCATGAGATTGTTTGAGAGTAAACATAGTTGTGTACTTGATTTGAATCGGGCTCCTTTGTGAGCTAGAGTTTTTTTAATTTGTCACCTTCAGCAAACAATTACGAAAGGTGGATTGATTTTTAATTTTAAGTTCTTTAAAAATTGAATTTCATTTAAGAATTTATAATTTGATGATTTATTTGATTTTACATTGGCATTGATACTTGAGTTTGATTAATTCAATTTGAGGTTGCAAGAACATTTTTATGGTAAGTATCCCTCAAGTTGAAATTTTTATTCAACACAGTCATCATCGGGGTGGTTCATTATTTTGCTATTTTAGATCCTATCAACTCTATTACTTTAAAATTAGAGGATCAGGTATGCTATCATATGACAGAATTAGCTTCTCAGATGTTTTATTAGGTTGAAGATATCATAAACATCATTAGATTTTAGGTTTTGTTAACGACTGGTCCCCAAGGCCCAACTAGGATAAACCGCACAACATCCTCGACACTAAGTTTAAGCATTCAAGAGTTGGGTATGGGATTATGCATTTTTTAAGATTTGAATTTAATCATATTAAATTTGAATTTAATCATCCATAATGTGTATCTTGCAAAGCTCATAAATTTGAATATATGTATCTTGATCTTTTATATACTTTTCATTTCATTGAAAACTTTAATTATTTACACATATTTTGAGATGATGAATTATGATCTCACTTCATAATGCATTCAATAGTTTAATTGAAGTCTTAATTAATGCCTTCTGTTTGCTTGTATGATATGTTGTAAATCCGGTGGTGTCGTATTTTAACTTTTGTTCAATCATTTTAAGTAATATTCATCTTTTCACATTTAGTTTGAAATTCATTGAATTTATGAGTTTTTATGAAGCTTGATTTATTCTTATTGCTGAGCTTCTGATTTTCTACAATTTCATCATGTTTAGTATTGATTCTCATTCATGGACAAACTATTGCATCTTCATGCATATCCAACTTTTTATTTCTTTCAAGATAAAATGTAAGTATCATCTGAATGTTTACTGAAAGATCACATGTAATGCATATAGGTGAATGTAGTAAAAGCTTCTATTTCTCTCATTTTTTTGTTCCTTCGGCTCTTCTTAATAATTCCAAAGAGAGCTATAATAAAATTCAATCATTCATAATAGCTTTATTTGCATTAGATGCAAAGCTATCAAGTCATGTTTTTACTTGCAAGCGACCCATCAAGCCCTCTTGTGAATCACCTTTCGAATCTAACTTGAGCTTTATTTTCAGGTGGAAGATGAATTTCAAGCATAATATCCTTTGTATGTTTCGTGTAAGTTTTGAGTCTTGCTCACATTTGAATCTAATTCTTATAATTATTTGGATATAATACAACCCATATATTCATTGAATTTATCATTTGAGAGGTGTAGAATCTCTTGTAAGACTTGTTTTACATTTCTTTTTGTCCAAGGCCAAGCTCTTAAATCCACGATAAGCTTCATTTGTACTCATAATGAAATATTGAGTTGTATTATAAATATCATTTGAATTTACTTGTTGTAGCTTGAATTTTCTTATATTAATGTTTTAGAAGTCTTATATTCAACTTTAATTTTTATTTGAGATTAAATTAAAGTCCAAAAATCTGGCCAAATTTTGGTAGCCTCCTAGCATCATCCCCATGTAGGTGGCTACATCAGTAGCTGCTTTGACCTACCTGCCACGCTCTTCTAAGCGCAGCGGTCGATGTCTTGCGACACTGCTATCTTAGTCTTCAATCCCACCATGCTCTTCTAAGTGTTGTGGTTACTTCAAATATACCTGCATAAAATAAAATATACATATACTTTTTTGTATGTTGATTTAACTTTGATTTTTTTTCATTTAAGTTGAGTTTAAGCTCATTAGTATTTTCATTTGATTCTCTTTAAGCTTCACGTCGGTCCAAATTCAGTAGCCTCCCGGCATCATGCCCGCATAGGGGGCTACATTTGGGACTATTTTGGCCTACCCGCCATGCTCTTCTAAGTGCAACGGTTAGTGTCTTGCGACACCGTGACCGTAATCTTCAATACCATCACACTCTTCTAAGCACAGTGGGATCTTCAAATGCTCTTGAATTCTATAACAACAAATACCGATACTGCAAGACAACTACCAACTTGAAGAAAGAATTTTAAAACAAATTGAGTTGAAGGATAGAGGTCTCCATGGTGGAAAGGATTGCGTGTATGACTTTGCCATCTCAATTAGTGAGCCATCACTATCAAAACAATATTGGTTCACATCAGTGTTCAAGATGCAAGCTCCATGTTCTTGATTACACATGGGACTAGATGGTAGATTTTTCCCTTAAACCCATTTCTTTGCCTCCATAATAACTTTGTTGCGAATATTAGGATTAACTATTTCATTAACATAATACCCATGATCGAAGTATCTCCATAAGTTTATTGTATTCAACTTTCATAAAAGGTTTTTGTATAAGCAAGTATTCAATGACAAGCTTTGATTCATTTTGGGAATGATAGGAAGAGACTCCATTCTGACAGAGGTGATAAGCTTTCCTCTTAATCAAGGATGGGCGAGATTAGCGAGATAAGGCTCTATAACCAGCAAGAGCTACTTTGGCCCTTCGGTTCGAAGAAGTCAACAACAGATTTATTGGGGAGTTGGGTCTGGCTGCAGTGAGAAAGAAAATGGATGCAAGATGGAGATAGAGAAATCATAGGAATGAGGGCTACCTGAAATCCATTATCAGAGAGGGCTAGAGGTTTTTGCAGCCTGGTGGAGGTGGAGCTGAGGTGGCAAAGGCAATGAAGGAGAAGAGGGAGGCTGTACATAGGTGGAGTTGAAGCCAAGAGGGAAGATAGGGAAGCTCGTCTAGCTTTGGAGATTGAACAGGGGCTGGGCCTTCAGCTTGTGGGTTGTTACCGACTTTCAAATCATGAATATGAGAGGCTTGATCTTACATGAAAGGAAAGTTGGCGTCGGAGAGGAGGGATGATGGATTTGGAGTGCAATATGGAGGCTCGATGGCTGGTCTCCTCAGTGGAATTGATGAGGTCTAGTTTACTCACGTGTGTCCTGCTGTGACAATGGGAGCGAGTTCCTCACTTGCGGCTGGGAAGAGAAGCCAAACGAATGGAAGCAGCATCTGGCTTGCGTCCGTCCAGCAGGAGTCGCGAGAAGGATAGAGAGGAAGAGATCAGTATTGCTCAGTTTTCATGAGTGGCTAGAATATCTGTTGGAGAAAGTTTTTTTGTTTTTTTTATTTCAACAAATACAACAACAACAAGCCTTAATCCCACTAGGTGGGGTCGGCTACATGAATCCTTCGTCTCCATTGTGTCTTATTATGTGTCAAATTCTCATTTAAATCAAGTATACTAAGATCATTTTTTACATCTTAACCAAGTCTTTTAGGTCTACCTCACCTTTCTTAACATAAGGCAAATCTAATGCATCTACTCTGTCGTCATGACAAGGCTTTATGTGGCCAAACCATCTAAGGCAGCTCTCCCTAATCTTATCTACCACTGGAGCTACTCTTACTTTTTCCCGAATATACTCATTTTACATTCTATCTCTAAGAGTAAAGCCACTCATCCACCTAAGCATCCTCATCTCTGTAACACTTAACTTAGTCTTATTTCAACAAATGAGTTATAAAAATAATAAAGAGGGGACAACCACTCCTCTCCTCTAATTAGCTTCAGTCAAAGGCATGGTTGCTTGTTTTGCCTCTTTTTTTATCTCAACAGATGAATATAAAAATGGTAAAGAGGGGACATCCAATCTTCTCCTCCAATCAGGTTCAGTCAAAGGCCTGGGACTATCATGGATAGGATTGACAGCAGGTGGTTGTTGCAGTAAAAAAAAGAAAGGGGTTTAATTAATGTTGTTATTTTATTTTTTTTACACACATAAGAATAGAAAGGGTTCTTGGGCCTTTCTTCTTCTTCTTCTTCTTTTTGGAAAAATCCCATGCATAACTAACTTGGGCTATCATCCTTTGGAAGTAACTTATTCTCATTAGAATGACATATGAGTTTTGGGACTATTTTAGCCCATCTCAAGCAGCAGGAAGCTTCATGCAAAGAAGCTCTAGCATTTGCTTTAGCCCAAATTTCAACATTAAAATAATCCACCCTTTGATAACTTGATTAGCTATTGTGATTGCCTCATTATTTTTTAACTTATATGAGATTTGTAACAAAAGCTACACTTTGTAGAGCTGAAATTTCTCAAAGCCACCAATATAGAGGATGTAGACACAAATAAAGTATAATTCTAAAATTTTGCATGATTTTGATAAGAAGCAAGATAGATATGCTTAAATCAACAAAGAGAGGTTAGTCCTCAAGTAGATTAATCCAATCATCTTCATTGTATTCGATCATATTGATCATATTATGGTATTATTAATGCTTTGTATGAATCAACCTATAAAGATTTGCGAAAGAAGGAGTGTCCGAATAGATTCCAATTATAATTGTGGTAACTTGAACTTGATTATTGTAATATTGCATTCGATGTAGTATAAGCTTCTATTTCTCCCCCTTTTTTTATTCCTTCAGCTCTTCTTAATAATTCCAAAGAGAACTATAATAAAATTCAATAATTCATTTAATAGCTTTATTGCATTAGATGCAAAGCTATCAAGTCATGTTTTTGCTTGCAAGCGACCCATCAAGCCCTCTTGTGAATCACCTTTCGAATCTAACTTGAGTTTTATTTTCATGTGGAAGATGAATTTCAAGCATAATATCCTTTATATGTTTTGTATAAGTTCTGAGTGTTGCTCACATTTGAATATAATTCTTATAATTATTTGGATACCATACAACTCAAATATTCATTGAATTTATCATTTGAGAGGTGTAGAATCTCTTGTAAGACTTGTTTTATATTTCTTTTTGTCCAAGGCCAAGCTCTTAAATCCACGATAAGCTTGATTTGTACTCATAATGAGCTATTGAGTCATATTTCAAATATCATTTGAATTTGCTTATTGTAGCTTAATTTTTTCTTATTTTGATGTTTTAGAAGCTTTATATTCAAATTTAATTTTGAATTGATATTCAATTTAAGTTCAAAAATCTGACTAAATTTCTGCAGCCTCCTGGCATCATCCTTGTGTAAGGGGTTGCATCAGGAGCTGCTTTGACCCACCCTCCACGCTCTTCTAAGCGCAACAGTCGGTGTCTTGTGACATCACGGTCATAGTGTTCAATCTCACCATGCTCTTCTAAGGGTAGTGATCTTAATATAGCTGCATAAAATAAAATACACATACATATTTTTTGCATGTTAATTTAACTTTGATTTATTATTTTTATTTAAGTTGAGTTTAAGCTCATTAGTATTTTCATTTAATTCTCTTTAAGCTTCATGTTGGTTCAAATTGACCTCCCATCGTTCGCATAGTGCATCGGATTTAGCCTTCCTGTTAGCTCTACTAAGCATAACGATAAGTGTCTTGTGACACTACGACCGTGGTCTTCTAATCTGTGAGTCTACTGAGCATAAAAGGGTCTTTGAACACCTGCTTAAAAAGAGCATATATGTATATTCTTTCATCTCTCTTTATTTCTTTTGCTGAAGTTATTCTCCGATTATTACGTCGTTTAAACCTCCTTCCATCAAGAAAATTGTCTCTATCAAATATTTGAAAGATTCTAGCCATGCATTCAACTTGCTTACGCACTCGAGTTTTCTTCACTAAACGTGTGCAAAAACTCTCCAGACATTTGCTCAATTTCTCAGCCAGACAACTCACCACAAAGAGAAGGAGCTGCAACTCCTTAAAATGCCTACTGATGCTTTTGATTTAATGCACAAACCCAAAACCTAGGGTTTGAGGAAAACCCTCTGAACTTTGGTGCTAAAATACTTTGGTAAAGCCTCGATATTAATCATATGTACAAGGCCTGAAAATGCTTCTTGTTTTTCTTGTTCTTTTTTTTCTTTAGAACAATTTCCTCAATCTACAAGAATAATGTAATATGAGCTTGTAGGTTGAAGGATGTCGGCTTGCTCCGAAAATTCATCCTTGTATGCTTGTGTGCCTTCAATCATAAATTGACATATCAAAGCTCCAACTCCAGCTTGGCCATTCTTTGCAGATTCATATAACTTATCAAAAACTAACTTCAAGATGATATCTCTACCATAAGATCCTTTTACCTCATAAAATATCACTGGCTTTTTTCAATACATGCTCAATATCATTCATAAGGTAATCAACCCAGTTGAAGAGGTATTTGACCGTTTCTTCAAAGCTTGCTTTGGGTATCCAGCGATCAGAATATGCATGAACTGAAGCAAAATCAATGTTCTCAGCAGCTGAGTTTTGGATGAAATCAAAACCAAGTGTATAGGCCCACTCTCTGGGATTGGCACCTAATCTTTGAGTCCTCCCATTCCCATAGAAGCCTTCCAGTCCAATCGTGATCTGATGGTTCTGATTCAAACTTTTGATGTAAGAAGTCATCTCAGCAATCCAAGCCTCCTTGAGTGATTTTTCTTTGAACTGGATCATTCTATTCAACTAACCAATTGGTGTGTCATAACACAATAACCACAATAACTCTAAGTGTGCATAAACATGTGATTGTACAAATACAAATCCCTTGGATGTGTCTACACCACATGCCAAATAAATAACGGTTGTATTCCTTGTTGCTTCAGCCAATTGTGGAGCATCATATGACAAAATAATCCCATGCAAGTCAGCAATGAAGAAGAGTGTTTCATAAGCATCCTGAAGTAAAGCCCAGTTCTTAATGGAACCAAGCTAATTTCCCAAGTGAATAGACCATGTAGGTTGAAGGCCAGAAATAACTCTTTTCTTTTTAGGGCTAGCTGAACTTCCTAAAGCCTCTCTCTCTCTGGAGCAGAAGCTATACAGTTACACTGGAAACCAGCAGCTGCAACTGGCTTTGTAGTGGAAATTTTTTTGAAGCCACACATTTGGCTTCGACCCCGACCGCTACTAATTATCGAGGTGAGGAGTCTGTTGGAGCGATTGGAGAGAGGGCTTCTGTTGTGGCTAGGAACAAGAATGAAGGGGCTAGGAGGAAGGAACCGAGAGGTTGCTCATTCGAACGGGACATAGAATGGAGTCGCGAGAGAGGTCTACAGCTATGCGAGGGTTATCGAACGAACATGCTTTCGAATGAGAAAGGAAGGGGGGTCTCACGTGTGACTGCCAATAGAATGAATAGGAATCCTCTTTAGGGTTAGGTCTTATTAGGTATATATAGGCTTTTTTATTTAACTAATTAATTAACCCTAATTTGAAATTTTATGATGACGTTATTATATAATTAATATATATGTTGATTTAAAGTTATTCCGATATCCCGGACACTACGACACAATCTGTTTCAATATCGGATGACGTTTGGTTCATGTTGGCATCGAATAGAAGTCAATTTTAGTTCAAATTTGCTTGTCATCACTTTCAATCGCTCGACATTTACGCAGACTTATCTGAATTGAGTGCAGATAGTCTCATTTGATATGTTTTGACATTTTGATGCTAACGGCATAATCAATTTTATGAACGAATGTTATTTGGGCAACATCACGGCTTCCCGACCTCGATATACATGTCAGCACATCGAGGAACTTCTTCCTTGATCGATTGACCGTCGAATTATGCAATATGTATATTATGATCAATTTTGACGTTCTGAACATGATGGCAGAGTCCGTTGGTCGATTGGAGGTAATTTTGACAAATTTTCAATATCATCAAGTGTATTTCAGCTCTGATTTGTTGAAGCTCGTCAAATTCACCTTGTGAGCTCGACTTGACTTCTGCATGCATGGAGGTCAACACCACAGCCAGAGAGGAACACCATCATTAGGCAAGTTCTTCTCTCAGTTTTTGGCATCTCCCTCTCTGTCTCCTTGCTATCATTGCAAGCGTGCAGAAAAATAAGTCTGAACATGTGTAAATGTGAAAGTATATATATGTATATATATATATACATATGCTTGTCTCTTTTCAGGTTTGTAGGCCTCGTCATGCTCATTAGGGCATGATGAAATGAAAAATCAGCTACGGTATCACAAGACACGTTCTATTGCATTGCTAAGTAAACATATCTGTTAGATCGCTCCCCCAAATCGCCAAAATTTCATCAGACTTTGTTTTATCATAATCCCTATGTTTGAACACCAATGCAGATTTCAGGACCCCGCTAATGCCCATTAGGGCATAGTGGGTGTGAAATCGGCTGTGGTGTCGCAAAACACCACTCTCTACGCTCAGTAGGGCGTACCGAGAAAGCCAAAATAGTTCCAATGCAGCCCCTTATGCGGGGATGATGCCGAAATACTGCTGAAACTCTTAAAGATTTTGGATTAAATTTGAGACTTAAAAGAATCAAAATTCATCTAAAATCAAATTTAAATATATTAAATTGAAAATTCCAACAAGACAAACATAAAAGATGAATATCAAATTGAAATAAAAAGAGGGGGAAGATTATAATGAACTTCAAAAGGACTTGAACCAAAAGATTTTAATTTAATATTAAGTTAAATATAAGATATAAAGTCTTAAGAAAATTTATAAAATCCAAATTGAACAGGCATAACAAGTATTATTATCATATGAGAATATGTTAAGTAAGGAAATTAATTCATTCACTTAGTTTATAGCCAAAGAAATGCTTTGAGTCTATTGCTTTATATATTGAAATAAAGGGGAGTGTTTAAATAGAATACAAGTGAGGCTTAAAGCTAACTCCAAACGCATAAGAGACTTGCGATAAATTTGAAATTTAATTATATGTGTTGGTCTTGATGTGGAATTTAAAAAATAAATTCAAATAGGATTTGATCGCTCCTACATAAGGGAGATGAAGAACGTGACTTATATATTCACCAATGATTGGTCTTTTCAATAAACATTGTGATTGTCATAACTTATGCTAGGTGAATTAAAAGTGATTTAAATTGAACATAATCAAGCTTGGAGAATGAAGACGAAGCTTGATAACTCACTTACATGCCATAGTTAAGTCAGCTCAGAAGAAGTAATTGAACTTTGTAGCTTACATTATATCATGCATGAATGTGGTTGAAAGAGAATAAGCCAAATGCAAGTATAACTCTTGAATTCATGTCATATTCGTGGAAAGGTTACATGAAGCTATAAGGCTTTCTTTTAAAATGAGATAAAGCTTCTAAAGTGAGATTCACAAAGAATAAACCTTCTTATTTAATCCATATATTAGAATGTCTAATTTAGAATAGACTAAAGAAGGCTTTAATTAAATATGAAATTGATACATATGAGATTTGTTAAGTGCTATTTTCAAGTTGAGGTGAAAATCAAATATAATTCATAAAAGATTTTTACTATAACTGAATAACTTTCAAACATAATTGAGACTTCTTAAATAATCCCTTGTATTCAAAAGAAGCTTGAATTCAAATAAGCTCACTTAAAGGAGGTATATAGCAGCTATATGAGCATTAAATTTGAATGTCAAATTTTAAAATCTAACTGGTCTTTAATGAGCGTAAGCCAACCATTGAAGTTTAGAAAACTCTATGAATAAATTAAATACAAAACAAAGCTGCAATATTTTTGAATCAAAAATATAAAGTAAAATGCCACCAGATTCCCAATACTTTGTACAAGCAAATAGAAGGTGTAAATTAAGGCATTCTTAAGTACACCCGCATGACTCCCTTCACGCTGGTGGCATGAAGAGACAATGCCTTCATTGGCTCAACCCTAAAATATGTCATTAAAATTTAGGATTTCAATAATATTTTATGACATGTGAAATAAAAAATTTCACAAAATACAGAAAATATATATTAAAATGAACTTGTTTCTTAATTTTAATTAAGGCAAAAAAAGATAATTAAATGTTCTAATGAATCAAATTAAGAAATCAAATACATAAAGGAAATACGTACACATGCAACTACTCCAATTGTAACATCACAGCATGGAAACTACTACTCTATAACCTTAAGACATCTTGACAGTATAGAGACAAATTTAATGATCGAATCCCAGGACGATAATGGAATGGGAAGTAAGGCACAGCCATGGCCGCATTCTCTAAATTGCTCTTCTCCTCCTCCTCCTCCTCCTCCTCCTCCTCCTCCGCACAGACAAAATATATATATAATATTTTTTGAAAAATATAATCTTTTATTTTATTAATAATTGTAACAATTAAATTTTAAAATCTTAAATGAAATTTTTTATAGAATAAAATAGAATTTTTAAAAAATATTAGATCATTCTAAAATTTGAAGAAAAACACGTACTCTTAGTGCCCTTAAATCCTCCAGTGTCTACAACAAATCTGATCTCCATATGAGCACATCGTAGCTTTCCAACGAGAGCTTAACTCGTTGTCAGCTTTGAATTTGTCCACCATTCATTGTCTGAATGAAGAATTGATTAATTTCGCCATGACGAAGTCTGTACGTGGAAAACGGTCAACGATAGCTTGGAGACGAAGCAAGGACTGCAAAACGGTCAACGATACTGATCTTATCCTGGAAAATGAACCTGCTCTGATGACCCACAGCCTCTTAGCTCAATTTGGTGAAGCTCTGACCAGTTTGAATCCTCCAGGTGGAGTGCTATACCAGATGAAAGTAAGTGACGATGCGTGTGGGTGATGAATGGCTTAGCTCATGAGATTAACATAATCCACCCATAAGATAGGTGAGATATTGGTAGATACCCATTGCAAAAAACCTGCTCTTATGTGGACATTACTAGCTGAAGTTTAAGATTTATATAATTTTTATATACTTATATATTTAATATCTAAAATTAAATATTTATTTATTTAATATTTTTTTTAACTTTGTAATGATGCATTTAACTTTAAGAAATGAATGATGATACTATTTTTAATATGATATTAAAGAATATATATATATATATATATATATATATATATATATATATATATATATATATATATATATATATATATATATATATATATATTTAAATATTAGATATAAATACATAAAAATTGTATTATATGCATACAAATCTCCCTAATTTTAAAAATATTTTTAATATTTTTATTTAGACTTAAAATTTTATGTTATAATAAAACATATTTGAGAATTTTAAAAGATATTATTCAGCAAGATATATCACCTTTTTTTATAAAATTAAAATGAAATATAATAAAAGATTGAAGAAGGATTAAAAAAATTATTATATAGAGAAGTAAAAAAAAAAGCTTTTACAGATCAAAAAGTTAATTTGCTATAAAACATTTTAATTAAAAATACTATTTTAATTTTAAGTGAATTAGAAAAAATAAGTAAAATATGAAAACAATTTTTTATATATTTTCTAATATGTAGCAAAAAGTCAAAAATATTAAACAATAAGAAATAAATGATTAATTTTGTTGGAAATTCAAATTCATAAATTAAAATATTGATAAATACTTATATTTTTTTCTATTAAGCAAATATTTTTAAAAGTAAAAAAAAAATACTAAAAAGGTAAAAATAGTGAAACGGTGACTTCCAGTAGGTTGAAATAGTCGAGCACGAGAAAATCCGAGAGAGAGAGAGAGAGAGAGAGAGAGAGAAGCTTTAAAGAGAAGCAGTGTTTTTCAACCTTAAATCATGGGGTTTTTATATACACAGACATCCTATTTTTTATATTTACAAATTAATAATCTTCAATTTTAATTTTTCAAATTTATTTTAAAATATTAAAATTTATAAGAAAAGTTAAACTCATATTTTTTATTTTTTAAAATTATCAATAATTTGATCATATCATAGACAAATATATGAGTCTCATAATTCACAAAAATAATGAAAATGATTAAATTATAAATACATATATATATATTAAATGATTGATTTGTAAAAATTCTTTAAAATATTTTAGTTGGAAGAACTCTTAGTAGTATTCAGGTTAGTCATAAAAAAAAAGATAATTTAATTGGATTGAGTCAATGAAGGCATGAGCTTACTATATTTGAATAAAAACCTGATTATGATTATTGTCTTCATTCGAGAGATTTTTTTTTTTTTATTTGTATCCTATTTTGCTCTGTTTTATTTATTTTTAGATCTTGTAATTTTAGACTATGAATCTTTTTTCCCAACGGCTCGGTAGAGTAAGTAACCTGGGCTGGAAGGAATAAAGCTATATCATATTTTTATCAAGATAATTCAAAATCAGTATATATATATATATATATATATATATATATATATATATATATATATATATATATATATATATATATATATATATATATATGATAAATACATGATGTTATAGACATTATATATATATGAATGGAGAAAGTCATCATAATTGAGTAAAGTTAGTCTTGATTGAGTAAAGTTAGTCTTGAATGGGTAAAGTTAGTCTTGATTGAGTAAAGTCATCATAATTGAGTAAAGTTAGCCCAAGATATCAAATACTAAAATACATCATATGATCAAGGGGATCATTTTGAGCCGTCCGATGAAGTGGAGTGGTATGGGTTTTGCATGTATTTACAGACGCACTCCTCCAATCTATAAATAGCCCTCATTTCTCATGAGGGGCCGGAAGGAGAAGGGGCAAGGAAGAGAGAGAGAGAGAGCTCTAAAGATCCTCCAAAGCATCATGCCGCCACCCGCCGCCACCTCACGGCCACGCACCGTGATCCTCGCCGTCGTCGACCGCTGTTGCCGGTCATCATCACCGACCACTATCGTCGGTCATCATCGTCAACATCGTCGTCAACATCATCGTCAACATCATCATCAACATCTTCTCATTGTCGCTTACATTCGCTATCCATTTCTCATATACAATTACGTAATCCGGAGGAAGATCTTGTACTCACGAAGCATACATAGTGGAAGCTTTTCTTGGGCTAGGCCTGTGGTTTTCCCTCTTTTGAGGTTTTCGTAAAATTTGGAGTTTTTCTTGTTCACTCTTTAAATACACGTATTGTGTCGGTTCATGAAGCTAAGGCGAAAACTTTTACTCTACCCATGGTTTTAGCCGCGCAATAGGTTGGCGTCGTGGGAAGAGAACCCTTCAATCACAATTCTTGTGAACACCCTCGTTATGGCTAATAAGCGCAACACTCGTAACAACGGAGCCTCCCGCTCCAACTCCCGAAACCAATCCTTGAACCAAGGACTCCAACCTTCGCTCACTTCCCACGATAGCGTGTGCGGTGAAGTGCAAAATCTCTTTAGAAGATCATGCGCGAATGGAAGAGTCTCAAATGAGATGATCGACTTTAGCGAGGAACACAGACCACTACCTTGGAAAACACATCTCCCCAAGATCGATCGTTTAGGGAGAGGTCAAAATGCTAATCTCCTTGAAGTTCCTCGCTAGAGACCAATCGATCTCCTTGAGCTAGTTCTACTCATCCATCACGCGGCTCAACCTACTAATCCAATTATTCGGTAGCTGACACATTCGTCTGTTATTCGTCATGTTATACATGAATTATGGCTGCAAAGGCAATTTCACCTTCAAGACAAAAATCATCTTCCCCTTCACCGCGGCTATGAGGAATCCTCACCTTTAGCTGAAGTTATTCTTCAACATCCCATTCCCATGGGTTTCAAGCTTCCGAACATTGATTCCAATGATGGGGCGACTGACCCACATGAACACATCCAACCATTGGGACTATCATGCATATCAACGAGCTCGACACTTGCTGTCGTCTTTCGTTAACCTCAAGGGACAAGCTCGCACTTGGTTCTACTCCCTTCCAAGGGAATCCATCCATACCTTTGACGAACTCGCCAAGATTTTTGTAGAACAGTTTATTGCAAACAGGAGGATCATTAAAGATTTCTCTCATCTCTCAGCATTCGTCAGAATGAAGGTGAATCACTTAAGGAATACTTCCAGAGGTTCTCTTTAGAAGCTCGCCAAATACTTGGAGTAGACCTTGAACTATTAAGAGGAATTTTTCTTGGAGGACTCCGTCGGGGCCTTTTACGTCCTTGTCATGCGAGACCGCGGTTCACTTATGCCGACTTGGTTCATCGTGTGGAAGCACAAATCTCTGATGAGGCTATGCGCCATCATGAAACAATTTGAGCAATCCACGCGGAAAGCGTAAGAGTGCTCACAGGAAACCTGATCAACAATCCCATCGAGGAAGAAGCAACAAAGTGGTGATTTCCCCGACCCTCACATCAGCGGTGGAATACGCCATGCGAACACATCTAATTAGCGTCTTAATGGCCATTCGAGATGAAGAGAGACCATTAAGTGGCCACATCCCAACAAATCAAGAGCAATATTGTCACTTCCATCAAGTCGTGGACATACTAAGGCGTAATAACTTAAAGAAGAGATTGAGAGGCTTATTCAACATGGATATTTGCATCAATTTGTGCAAAACCAACCAACTCAAGCAAACATAGCTCCAACAGGGAGGAAACCGGGACAATCATCACAGAAACAATATAATAGTCGCCAAATAGTTGAAGAAATTGAAACAATTGCAAGTGGGTCACTACTATCTAATCAAGTCTTCATCACTGCCTTTGAAGAGCCAGAGTTAAAAAAAGTTTGTATTAATCATCCCATCACTTTTAATAACTTAGACTTGGAAGGAGTCCAAGTTCCACATCAAGATCCTCTTGTCATCGGTCGGGATTGGTGACCCATTATGTTAAGAGAATTTTGATTGATAATGGGAGTTCTTTTGATGTTTTATTTTACTCCACCTTTCTTAGCATGGGTCTGGTTAAGGAAAAACTTTAACCGGACCCGTTATATGGGTTTGATAATGCATGCATGCAGTGGAGGGACAATCACCCTTCCCGTTGTTCTCGGAGAATTTTCTCAACAAGTCACTCACTCAGTTCAATTCATAGTGGTCAAGTCAAATTCAGCATACAATGCTATATTTGGAAGACCCCTCCAATCAATCTTCGGTGCTGTCACTTCGATACCTCATCTTAAGATAAAATTTCAAACTCCCATTGGGGTTGGAGTGGTCTGGAAATCAACAAATAACAATCATGTTACCTCAAAGCTCAACCATGCCCTTCGATGACCTTCAACATCGAGAATTTTAATCTTCAAGATAAAGAAGTACCTCGAGGGTTTTCTGTAAAGACACGCTCCCCTTCACTATCAGATGACCAACCGTCAAGCTATAACTAAAGATCCAGAGGAAAAAATTATCCCTAGAACTTGGAACATGGAGGGTCTCTAAAAAGTGTTATATGTAATCCTTGGTGTATAAATATTATAGTCTTTAATTTATCCCGTTTATCTTTTCCTCTTCATCTCTTGTCTTTTATTAACTCTCTCTAAAAATGTATCTCGTCCCTTTTGTTAAGTTATCTTGTGACAATATTGTTTCACCAATATTATTAAAGTAATGAGTTTATGGTTTTTGTTCACAAGCTTGTTTCTTCTTCATTTAATCCTCCCACTCAGTTGTATCTCAATCGAGCATGATCAATCAGGGGACTTGATGGACCTCTTCCATGGTAAGCGTCATCGAGCAAAACTTCGACAAACAACCTGGGATATGTCAAAAGGTCCTTGGTGGACTTCGACCTCTTCCATGAGTTGCGTCGCCGGTAACCTCGACAAACAACCTCGGATAGGTCAAAATCGCCCGGATTCAATTCGACCTCTTCCATACAAGTTCCATCGGTAACACTGACAAACAACAGATAGGTCAAAGATCTCGTTGGCCGCTAACCACGGCCGACAACCATCGTTTCCACCGCTAACTCACCGGCCACCGCTTCGACCACTGTCCGGTCACTGCCGACTATCGCTGCCATCTCTGGCTACACCATCGCTGCCATCCCACATTATCGATGATGGCAATTGCTGTCATTGCTGGGCCGAATGCCACTCACTCAACCACTAACCACTGCGCCACCGCTGTGCTTCCACGCGGCTGACTATCGCTGGCCATCTCGCTGACATCCGCCGGTTATCTCACGATCATTGACGCCTTCTCTGCTAAGCATGGCCGCTAACCACTGCCGGCCGGTGAATTACGTTCCACCACTGCTGATGCTGGTCCGGCAGACGCACCATCATCGCATTCGCTGGTGCCACCACATCGTTGCATCGCTGACCATTCGTTGCCACGCATCATCCTACGCGATGATTTCCAACCGATGGTCCAACGAGTCTGACACCTCTTCGGGGAAAACCGAAACAACGACGTAAGTCCGCCTTGATCACCCCAAACGGACGGTCCGACGAGGGGCGTTGATGCCTCTTCGAGAAAACCGGAACAACGACTATGCAGCCTTGATCGCCAAAACCCGACGGTCCTGAGGCGGTTGACTCCTTCGCGGAAAACCAAACAATGACGTACGGGCCTTGATCGCTCCAAACCCATGGTCCGACGAGGTTTGCTGACGCCTCTTCGAGGGAAATCGAACAACGATAAGTACGGGCCTTGATCGCCTCAACGACAGTCCACGCTCTTCGAGGGAAAATCAACAACGACGTATCGTGGCCTTAATCGCCTCAACGACCTTCTCTCAAGAAGAAGAGAATGTGTCATTTCTAGCTCCGGGGTTTATAGACTTAAGGGTCGGAAAACCACCAAAACTGCTCAAAATCGCTCAAAACGGGCCAAAACGAAATAAAATAAACAAACGTTGCCTCGGCATGCTGCCCGCTCAGAGTTCGCTGTCATGACCACCTATGTATGCGTTGCGTTCATACACTCCGCCTCTTGCCTCCACGCTAATTCAACCTCACCTGGACTCCGCTGCCAAGGACAGAACCACGCTGACTGCCAGACTGCCCATATTTCATGATACAACCGCTCTGACTCCATCGCCACTTCATGTCAGGTTGACCCTGGTCCACGCCACTGCCCCTTCCGGTCCTCACGACCATTCGCCAGACACGGGCTGTCTGCCCGCCTTTCCACGCCTGCCCTATTCGACACGCAAAGGTCTGGCAGACTTTCTTGAGCCCATATAAAATCAAGCAGCCTCACACTCATGCCTAATTTGTGTTGTAGAACCTTCTAAGATGTTATATATAGAAATCTAGCTTGATTTTCAATAGATATTCAAAAATAATGAACCCGCAAATTTCATTGAAGAATCATTTTCAAATACTCTGAAATTTTTTTTGATGAGATAATATCATCCAAAATAGTAGAACCGATATGACCAAAAATTCCATTAAGACGCACGAATGTAGAAAGCAACTGAATTAAGACTAACCGAGATCGTTATTATCAATCACCGTAAACATGGAATGTTTATAGCCAAATCGAGCGTCGACGAATAATCTAACAAGCCCAAGATATCATAATCATATCATTGAGCATTCAAATATGCAAAATACATCATATGATCGGGATCATTTTGTCAGTCCGAAGGAAGTGGAGTGGTACGTTTGTATGTATTTAATACCTCCTCCATATAAATACCTCATTATCTGCAAGGAAGGAGAGCCCAAGAGAGGAGAGAGTTCTAAAGATCCTCCAAAATCGGCCGCCACTGACCGTTAACCGCCGCATTGCCGCCAAGCCGTTCGCCGCCACCATCGTTGTCTTATCATTACACCACCGCTTTTGCCATCATCGCCAACATCGCTGCCACATCATTATCAACATCATCGCCAACATCGTTGCCAACATCGCCGACAACATCATCATCGCTGCCAAGTTGCTATTACTAAGAATCATTGTCTTTCTCATAAATAATTGTAATCCGATCGGAAGATCTTGTATCAAATGATATAGTGTTTTTTATGGGCCGTGATTTTTCCCTCTATTTTACGTAAAAAATTCTAGTTGTTTCACTTTAAATAAGGTTGGATTTCACAACGGCATAAAACTTTATTCTACCGATGGTTTTCTAGACGAACAACCCTTATTGAAATTGAGACTGATTTGCCCCTATTTGAGTCAATATATTTTGATAATTATTTCATGACACAAGAAATATAAATAAAAATATGTAATTTGATGGATTGTATAAATAAGAAATTCATAAAAAATACGAAAATATATATCAAAATTGACTTGATTCTTAACTCTTTTTTTTATATATAAAAAAAAAGCAAAAGGATAATTACTTATTAATTTAGTTAAGAAATCAAATAAATAAAGGAAATACACAATCAGCTGCTCCATTGTTAACATTACAGCATCACAACAGCTTCATAATAATCTTAAGCTATCTAAACAATATAGTCAGAAATGTAGTCAGCAGATCCCAGGACGAGAATGGAATGGGAAGAAAGGTGCAGCCATGGCTGCATTCTCTAAGTTGCTTTTTTCTTCTCCTCCTCCTTCTGTTTCTGTTTATTTTTCTTCGTATTATTAATGTTCTCCTGGTTCAGCTCATCTGCTTCTCTCCAAGATGATTCTTTCGGAGTGAGCTTGCCCAAGTTCGGCACGCATAGGCTCAGAAAACCCATCTCTTGCTTTTCCTTTTCGTTTCTCTGGAACAAGCATTTATAAGCATCCAATGGGAGTTTCAGCTCGTTATCTAACATGGACTTTTCTCTCTCCACACTTGTCAATTTGAATGAATGATCTCACCACGGAGAATCACGTGATCTTTATCACTTGAAATTAGTTTAAGATAGCTTGGAGAAGAAGCCTGAACAATGGAGCGGCCAACGATTCCCGTTTGAAAGTGATCCAGCTGAGAAAGAGCATTTTATCTAAAAAAATTACAGACATATCACATAATTTTTATATATTTATATATCTAATATTTAAAATTATAGAGTCATTTACATTTATATCGCATATTTATTATATATTTATATATCAAATATTTAAATTTATCATTTACATAAATGAGACCTAAATATTTAATATTACATCACAAATATCACTATTATTTACCTTTTCAAGTGAAATATATATTTTCATTCATAAACAAAATATTGTGTAAATATAATATTTTTTATTGTACATATAAATCTTTCAAAATTATATATATATATATATATATATATATATATATATATATATATATATATATATATATATAATATATTAAAATTTATACATTAATTATTAAAATTTATAAATATAACATTATATTTAAACTATTTAGATAACAATATTTATTTTAGACTGGATAAATTTTTTCTCAAAACTCTATCAAATATGGTATATTTAAATTCACACGGAAAATATGTGAAAAATCGAATCATCATTCTTAATTTTTTTTATTTACAAGAATCCAAATGTTTATGGATAAAGGTAGGCTCGCATACAGATGAAATTTAATCTGAGAACGATCGCCATAAATCCAATCAGTTGATTTGATTTGATCCAATTGAAAAAAATGCTATACATTTTATATCATAATCTATTTATAATTTCGTCTTCTCTCTCTTCAACGAAATAAGCAATTAATACAATAAATTTTTTAATCCAATTCTTTTTATTCCCTTTTTTTTTTCTTCTCTTTATTACCTTTTTAAAATTACTTGTAAATAAATTAGACATAAATTTTTTAGCGCCCTTAGTAGGCTTAGCTTACCACGGTCAAATTAAGAATCTAAATGAGACTAACTCAATAACTTCAAAACTAATATGATCAAATCTAAACGACTTCAAATCAAATGCTTCAATTATAAAGAAAAAAAATCATAATATTAATTTGAAGGCAAAATTATTTTTGAATATTATATATTTATAAATAAATTAAGCAACTAAGAAGCATATAACCTCACAAACACTCAAAGTTCAATGCAGCTGAGCTATCCTGTCGATAATCACAGCAAGGTTGATTCATTTTATGTTATTTTAAATGTAATTATATAAACATATATATTACAAAATTTTATTTATTTATATATCTATATAGAAATATTAATATTTACTTAAATAATATATCAGTTTCACAATTACATTAATATATATATATATGAATAGATATAAGTAAATATTAAGGTATAGTAGTATATATAAATACATAAGAATAATGTGTCATGTATGAAAGTCGCCCAAATAATTAATATTAAAACTCAAAATGACCATCAAGTAAATCACAAAACGAACAGAATGAGTAGAACAGGTATCCGAGTGAGTATTTATTAATTTAGTTTATTAAAATTTTGGAATTTATTTTTAAATCCTTAAGAGTAAATTCCTTCTAGTTCCATCATTTTAGTGTTTCAGCAATTAGAAATTAAACAAGAGCAAGCAAGATATAATCAATTATTCAGAAGCTAATCAATAAACCAAACACTTCTTGCAGAAAATAATTATTAATTTTATACAAATGGAAACATAGATAAAGACAGTATCCTCTCCTTCGTATAATCATTTGAAGAGCATTTTTCAATTACTCTCAGATGATACCCGGTTGAGAAATAATGGGGAAGTAAGGCACCGTCATGGTCAGCTTCTTTTCACTTTCACCCTCCTCCAATGGCTTCTCCATCTTTATCGGCTTCAGCTTAGAAGGAAGAGCTGTCTCTTCTAACCCCTTAATTTCAAACACCGAATCGAAGCAGTATGAGCTAAGGCTTTGACCCATGGCTTCTTTGTTTCCTCGGCCCTTCAACCTGCAGGAAAACTTATCAGGTCTTAGATGCATTATAGTTCTCAACGACGAAAGCCTTTTATAGATGAAAATGGGGAGTGATGACATATTTTGGCGAAATTTTAAAATTAGATCAGCCTTTAATTTTTTTTCATTTTTAAAAATAAATTTTTGGCCAAGTCGTCCTTTTATAGGGCACACTGGCAAGTTCTTTAATTGAATTCGATTTTCTAATTAAAATCAAATTTTTAATATTTTATGTGTAAAGTAAATAAAAAAATTAAGTTTTTCTAAAGTTAAATTTTTATGTTTATTTTTAAAATTCTAGTATAATTTGAGTAATACAATTTAAAATTAAGGCAGTAAATAAATCATGCGGAGCCGAACTTGAATTTGTTTGAGTTATGTTAACCTTCATATATGTGTCATAAGTCAAGTCATGCTCATAAGTCGGATTTGACTGACTCTGGTCTGACAAATCGTCTCAAAATGTACTCATGATCAAAAACCCATCGACGAATTTATCGCGTCAAAACTCAAATAAAAAAAGATAATCTAAAGAGCAACCGATCAAGCGATCGAGCTATCAATATGTCGTCGTGTATATCGGAGCCGGGAAGCTGCGACGATGGCGACGATGTTCGAACGATCTCCGTTCATGAAATTAATCAAGTTGTTACCTTCGAAACATCAAAAACTATCAAATGAGATTATCCACGCTTAATTCGGACGAGTCTGTGCAAATGTCGAATGATCGGAAGTGACAATGCACAAATCGAGGCTAAAATATACCGAACGCAGCTAAAATCAGCCCAAATGACCTCTGATCGATGAACGGACTTCACCACTGCGTTCATAATGTAGAAACTGGTCAGAATATAAATATTGCACAACTTGATGATCAACCGATCGAGCGATCGAGTCGTCAATACTCCTGCACGTATATAGAGGTCAGGAGGCATCGATGCAAACCAAACAACCTCCGTTCGTAAAATTAGTTGCATCGTTAACTTCAAAAAATTAAAATTTATCAAGTAAGACTGTTTGCCCATAATTCAGACAAGTCTTCGTGAAAATCGAGTGATCGAAAATGATAGCGCACATTTTGAACTGAAATGGACACAATTTGACGCCAACTTGAACCAAACGAATGGACAGAAAACTATGCCGCTATGCTCTAACATTGGAATAACCTTGAATGGATATAGTAGCATAAAATTTGCATTAAAGTCAATTAAGCACTTAGTAGATTATATTAAAAAATCTATTTAAGAACCTAAATCTAATCCTAGCCCTAAGTGACCCGAACTGGCCCTATTCCTCCATTCCGTGCCACGGTTCTCCACCACGCTCACTCACTCTCTTCACGCGTAGAAACCGAGCGGTCCTCCTTCACGCATTGAGATCCGGCCACGCTCCTCCCGTTAAACTAATCCGACTTCGGCCTCCCTTCATGCGCTCCGTTCCAACTGTTATTCTTCCCTTCGCTTCTTCTCAACCATAAAAAGGTTTTCTTCTCTTGAAAAGTGTTCCTCTTCCACTTCCTTCTCATTCAAACCAAAAAAAGGAACTCTTCCCCTCTCTGATCTTTCCTTCCCTCATCAAAATCGAAAAGGCAAGTTCTCTTCCCTTTCTTCCTCTTCCCCTTCTTCTTCCTCCTTCCACTTTTCTCCTCACAAACACACCAAACAAAAAATCCCTTCAAGCCTGAAATCCTTCCATTCCCTCATTTTTCTAGCCAGACATTTGAAATTCCTTTGAATCAAGCGACCGAAAATCCCTTCCCATTTCTCTCAATCTCCTTTTGCCACAACCGGAGAGGAACATCGTCATTAGGTGGATTCTTCTCTTGGTTTTTGACATCGCCCTTTCCATTACCTTTCTAATTTCTCTTTGCTGTAACCAGAGAGGAACACCATCATTAAGAGGGTTCTTCTCCCAGTTTCTGGCATCTCTCTTTCTATCTCCCCTTTTGACATTTTCCTTCGCCGCATCCAGAGAGGAATACCACCATTAAGTGGCCAACTTCGTCTATTTGTCGATCATTGCAATGCACAGAAGAAATAAGTAATAACATGTGTGATGTGAATGTATATATGCTTATATTTCTTTTCATGTTTGAAGGCCTCGTCGTGCTCATTAGGGTGCGATGAGATAAAAAATTGGCTGCGAAGTCGTAAGACACCACTCGCTAAGCTCATTAGGGTGTACCAAGTAAGCCAACATCGGTTAGATGTCGCTCCCCATAGCCGAAATGCTGTAGAAATTTTGTAAAATCTTTTGACTTAGAAAAAAATGGAAAATAAAAAGAACCGGCCTAAGAATGTTAAGCAAAGAAACCTAAAGTTAAATTCAAATTAAAAACTTCAAACAAAAAAAAGGTGGGGTCGGGGTGGGTGGGTGGGTGGGAAAGAACATACACTGAATACGAAAGTAAAATAAAAAAAGAGAGGTAAAAAGTACTTACAAAATTTATCTGAGCGGAGTTAAAAGCCCTCTAAAATTTCTAACTCTTCTCTTTCAAACACTCTAACTCTTCAAACAAATAGAATGAAATGTAAGACCCGCTCTTGGCCTTATTTATATAAATTGGAAAGAGTAATGAAAAGCCCAGACTCACAAAAAAAAAAGGGGAGAACATGAATGTAGAAGAGTTTGAATAAGTTTCCTATATACGTCATAACATAATTAACTTCAATTCAAGCACTTAAAATTTTGGTATTTGAAGTTTTGGTTGTAATACCTGATTGAAAATAAACATTTGCGTGGAGGAATCCTATGGAGTTAAAGGTTTAAATGAAAAAAAGAGAAGAATATGTATATATTCATAACACGGGTTGACCCATTTATGAGATGGAGATATCTAAGGATATTTCATTAAAAAGCAAAAATCCATAACCTTATTAATGAAAACAAGAAACAAGTCAAATGAGGAATTTTCAAAAAGAAGAGGAATCAACTTGAATATTATACTCCATTGATTCACTGAAGTATCTATAAGAGATTGAATTTTTATGTAAAACAACAAGTTAAACTGTCTTTTGAATTTATAGCTTCAAGACACCGTGTAAATACTTAAATAAAGTGAACTCTTTATATTCACTTTCAAGTAAACACAATATTCAAGCACTTCAATTTACGTAAGCTCGCAAATATAAAAGCATCATATTTTTAATAGCTTAACTTTAGCGTTGAAAGATATATTCAAGCTTTTAAATGAATGAAACATATATTTTACGTCATTGGATCTGCAATTCTTTGTACAAGCACACAGAATGCGACATTAAATTAAATGCTGCACAAATGAAGAAACTTTCCTTCAATCCAAAAATAAAAGAAATTTCATTCTAATTATGATTTTTAATGTCAGTGATTTCATTTATTAGATGAAATTATTTAAGCTATAAATACGTGCATGTGCTTGGACATAGAGATTAAAAATGCAAATTTTAATATCATAAAAGACTGTGCAGGCTAAATTGGAATTAAATGAAAATACAAAATCAATCTCATAATTAAAAAATAAAATTACCTAAACTTTTAATGAAGAATATGAAAAGTTGTTTTATATGAATATTTTTTTCTTTTCAAAAAATTACTATTTAAAAAAAAGATGAAGAGTTATTTTATTTTTAAAATTCTTTAAAGAATTTAAAGAGTCTCTTTTTCAAGTATAAATACTCCTAAGGGATGGGAAAAAATCACATCTCTTCCTTTCTCCCTTGATGGCCTCCACTAACCTGTAGATGGTGTGTGACCTCACTCGCAGGCTCTAGTTCTCCCTGGTCATGGTGTTTGAAATTGGTCTGGTTATACGACACATATCCCAAATTCAGGCTGTAGTGTGCCTCCAGGTTCTTCTCTTTGGTGGCCTCTGACACTATCTTGGTCTCACCCTCTCGAGCTCTAATTCTCCCCGATTTTGGGGTTTCTAACTGACCTAGTTTAGCGGTGTGCATCTCGAATTCAGGCTCTAGTGTGCTTCTATTTTTTTCTCTTTGGTAGCATGCACTAACCTGTACAATGGTGTAGACCCCTCTCGTAGGCTCTAGTTCTCCCCGATCTTGGAGTTTCCAACTAACCTGGTTAGGCGACGTGCATCCCGAATTAAGGCTCTAGTGTACTTCCGCTTTCTTCTCTTTGGTAGCCTCAACTAACCTGTATAACAGTGCAGACCCCCCTCACAGGCTCCAGTTCTCAACGATCTCAGGGTTTCCAAGTGACCTGGTTAGGCGACGCGCATCCCGAATTCAGCCTCCAGTATGCTTCTGCTTTATTCTCTTTGGTAGCCTCCACTAACCTATATAACGGTGCCAACCCCTCTCGCGGGTTTCAGTTCTCTCCGATCTCGGTTTAACTGATTCTTACGCGTCAGTACTCCAATGTGCTTTTGCTTTCTTCGCTTTGGTAGCATCCACTAACATGTATAACAGTGCCAACCTCTCTTGTAGGCTCCAATTTTTTCTGATCTCGGGGTTTCCAACTGACCTGGTTAAGTGGCACACATCTCGGATTCAGGCTCTAATGTGCTTCCAAATATGAAAATATAGATTATCTTCATGGGTGAGCATCCTTCCACAGATATCCCGATGTCTAAAGATACAAGATGATAGGTTGCAAAAGCATCAGGGGATGGCGAGATCTGATGATGTAATGCCAACTATCAACAGTGATACTTTGATAATATTCAGGAAGAAGTTTCATTTTTCAAATGATTTGGTAGTTATTCGTTCTAAAAGATCGCAACAAGCTTATTCTCCTCCGTTGTAGTACCTGTACCTTCTAAGGCCTTTGCCTTCTAAGATTTTTGAAGTACATATACCTTCTGAAATTTTTAATGTATCTATACCTTCTGATGCTTTGTACTTGTACCTTTTAATTTTAAGTATTGAGTTGATGTATGTACCAGCAGAGCTTTTACTCTAAGGTTTTGATGTACAGTACTTTCACGAGGCTTTTGCCTTGATGTGATGTACTTTAGGCTTTTACTACTAAAGGTTTTGATGCACTTGTACATTTTGAGATTTTTGCCTTCTGAGATTTTTGATATATATATATACCTTTTGAGGCTTTTGCCTACTGAGATTTTTGATTTACCTATACCTTCTAAGGCTTTTGCCTTCTGAGGTTTTCGATGTACCTTTACCATCTGAGACATTTGCTTTCTGAGATTTTTGATATATCTGTACTTTATGAGGCTTTTGCCTATTGAGATTTTTGATGTACCTGTACCTCATGAGGCTTTTGACTTTGGTTTTGATGTACTTCACGAGACTTTTGCTCTTGAGATTTTGATGTACATGTACCTTAAAGCTTTTACCTTCGAGATTTTGATGTACACTCTTGAGCCTTTACGAGTTTTTGATGAGTGGGGACCACTGTCGACCCCTCTCTTAGTATTTCTAGTGAAGACCTTGTTTACTACTAGCTTCTCATCGAGGCTTCCTCAAGGGCGTGCCTTCCACGGGAGGAATCTATAAAGGATTTTTGACCTATCCTTCGGAGGCTTTTACCTTTTGATATTTTTGAAGTACATGTACCTTCTGAGATTTTTGATGTACCTATACTTTTTGAGGCTTTGTACCTGTACCTTCTAAAATTTTTTCCTATTGAGATTTTTGATGTATTTGTAGCTTTTGAGGCTTTTGCCTTTTAAAGTTTTTGATGTACCTATACTTTCTGAGGCTTTTGCCTTCTGAGATTTTTTATGTAACTGTACTTTTTGAGGCTTTTGCCTATTGAGATTTTTGATGTACATGTACCTTTTGAGGCTTTTACCTTATGATGTTTTTGATATACCTGCACCTTTTGAGGCTTTTACCTACTGAGGTTTTTGATATACCTATACCTTCTGATGCTTTTTCCTTCTGAGATTTTTGGTGTACCTATACCATATGAGGATTTTGCTTTCTAAGATTTTTGATGTGCCTGTACCTTCTGAGGCTTTTATCTACTGAGATTATTGATGTACCTATATCTCCTGAGGCTTTTGTCTACTGAGATTTTTGATGTACATGTATCTTTTGAGGCTTTTGCCTACTAAAATTTTTGATGTACCTGTACATTCTAATGCTTTTACTTTTTAAGATTTTTGATGTACTTGTACCTTTTGAGGCTTTTGCCTTATGAGATTTTTGATGAGTGGAGACCCTGTCAGCCACTTGCTCTCTTGGAGTCTTCTAGTAAAGACCTTTTCCACTACTAGCTTCCCATCGAGGCTTCCTTAGGGGCATGCCTTCCAGGGGAGGAATCCATAAAAGATTTTTGTTCTATCCGAGGTTGTTTATCAGAGTGTTACTCTGTGACATTTAACCTGTGTGGAAAAAGATTATAGTTTTAACTCTCATCCGAGGTTATTTTGTTAAAGTATGATATTAACTTATATGAAATAGGTTAAATATTTTGATTCTTTTGAGATTATTTATCAGAGTATTACTCGTTGACGTTAACTTTTATGGAGTAGGTGTGAAGTTTTAACCTATTCGAGATTGTTTGTCAAAGTTTCGCTCGATGATGTTAACATGTGCGGAGCAGATGCAAAGTTTTAACTTATCTAAGGTTGTTTGTCAGAGTTTCGCTCGATGACGTTAACCTGCGTGAAGTAAGTGCAATGTTTTGAACTATCTGAGGTTGTTTGTCAAAGTATGACGTTAACCTGTGTAGAGTAGGTACACAGTTATGACCTATATGAGGTTATTTTTCAGAGTGTTACTCGGTGACATTTAACATGTGTGGAAGAAGTCAATAGTTTTAGCTCTCATCCGAGGTTATTTTGTCAAAGTACGACGTTAACCTGTGTGAAAGAGATTAAACATTTTGATTCTTTTGTGATTATTTGTCAGAGTATTACTCGATGACGTTAACCTGTGTGGAAGAGGTCAAATCAAAACACCCACTTGAGGTTGTAGCTAAAGTTGCTCCTTGATCTTTGCCTTATAATATAAAGATAACAGTTTGTCAAGCTATATTCTTCTCAATGTTGAAATATCTTCCAACTTTAACTTATTTTTTGGGCTGGTAATCAATTAGATGCTTAGCATATTAACATAGACAATCTTCTGAGATTAAGAGTTGCCTTCCAGTTTCCAACAAAAGCTGAAGGATCAGAGTTTGATGAATCTTCATTCGTCGCATGCACTTCACAAAAGTATGAAGTGTTCCACATGACTGGTAGTTTTCGATATTACTGGAAAACTTGATTGTCTGACATGATGAAGTAATGAGAATCTTTTTCCCACATACGGCGTCAAACTGTTGTGTGTTAGAAAACCAGTTGTGGTAGAATAAAACTTCACGTCTTAGTTTCGTTGGGAAATATAGCATGCACACAGATAGTTGAAAAGTGAGTAAGGTACTCTAGAATTTTTATGTGAAAAAATCCCAAGAAGAGGGGAAAAATCATGGGGCCTAGCTCAGTAAAAATGCGTCGCTATATATCCACTTTGGAATACAGAATTTAAATCTTCCTGATAATTAGATTACAAAATTGTATGTAGGAAATCTTGATAATGGGAATTCTAGAATCAGGTTACAACAGCTATGCAACGGTGGTTGGATTGTAATGGTTGTTGGCATCAATCGGCGACGGCGATCGACGACAACAATGGTGATGATGAACTTCGAACTTCTAGCTCTCTCTCAGCTTTCTCCTAAGTTTGCCTCTAGCTCATTCTCCCCCTTTCATGACAACAATGAGGTTATATTTATAGGATTTTGAGGAAAGTTTTTTTATCATTATAGTCAAAATCCAAAAACACTCCATCGGATGGTGTATATTGATTCATTTGATCATAGATAATTTTTTTTAGTGATTATACCGTCCAAACAATCTTTGATTTGAGCGATTTTAGGCTCGTTGGATTCGTCTCATCGAGCCGCTCGATTCGACTACAAGCACCGATATATATATATATATATATATACACATTAATGTTGAAAGTACAATTTTAAATTATTGGCAGAATATTTAAATATTTTCATTAAAAAAAAAACTGTGAACACAGCATCCAATATCTTGAATGAATCTCCTTTAATCATTTGTTTAATCAGAATGTCTTAATAAACTTTAGGATGAGTTATCTTCAGATTCTACAAATATGCTTCATATTTTTTTCAACTATTAATCATCAAATTAGTAAAAGCGTATGACGCACAAATGACCTCGCGAAGACATATATACCAAAAGGCTGTTTGGTTGTCTATATTTGAAATGCAGTGCAAAAGGAATTAAAAGGATTACTTTATAGTTATTTGGTCGAGAGCTTTACAAATTCATGACTTTGCATTTTTTTATTTGGTTGACAAAATGTAATATAAAGTAAATTGAAGGTTTGGACATAGAGTCGATTGCCGGCGGCGGCAATGGCCATCGGTGGTGTGGCGGAGCATACATCGAGCGAAACGTAGCGGTATCGATACTAGATCACTTTACTTGTATTTGGAATTATTGGGTGAATTCAAATACAATGACCTTTTGATGTATTTGAAATGCACTAGAATTTTACTTTACTTGAAATCAAATATTTGAAATATTCAAAAGCGTGCATTTGGAATGCACGCTACCAAACATATATACCAATCGATAATATATATGATTCAAAATAATTTGTAAATGCGTCGGCATGATTCATTATATCCTTCATTGTCAATATTATTTTCATTTATTTATTTTGAATGAAGAACTTTGATGAATCTGTTATTATCATGCGTCTTGAAGACCGGTTATGGTAGGGTGAAAGTTTACTAGCTTTGTTGATTAGTTCAACACAGGTATTTAAGAGTGGCGAGAACTGAAGTTTTAACGTGGAAAACCTCGAAAGAGGGAAAAAAAAACGGCAGGCCCGACAAAATGTTCCACTATGTATATGCCTCAAGTAATCTTCCGATACGGATTACAAGATGGTATACAAGAAAGAACAACTATGTAACGATGGTCGGTTGTAATAGTTCTTAGTGGCGGTGATGGTGGAGCGTGTAGGAACTTGGTGGAAATGCAGGAACAATTTGCGAGAAAATCGCATTAGGTGATTGGCGAATTAGGCGGTGGCGGCCGGCGGTGGTGGTTGATGGCCGTGGGCGGTGATGCGATCTTGATCTTGAGCTCTCTCTCTCCTTGCTTGGGCTCCTCTCCTTCTTCACTAGGCCTCCAAAGTGTCCCCTCATGGAGTATGAGGGATTTGATTGGAGGGCGGTCTTGTAAATACATGAAAATCCAAACCACTCCTCCCATGACGGTTACGGGCGATTCCTTTTGATCATTTGATGTATTTTGAACATTTGGATGCTCAAATGAGGTCAGAATTGTGAGATCTTAGGGTTGTTAGATTCGGCTCGTCGAGATGCTCGATTTGACTATAAATACTCTATATTTGATGATCATTCAGAGGTTTAATTCATGTTCCAAAGTTTCCGATGATGTTTCAGGTGCTTGATCTTGATTGATTTCGACTTGGGATCAACTTGCCTTTGCCCTTAAGATTCATGCTTATTGGGGAATTTTGAATGTCATATCGGTTTACTATGTTTGGATGACATCATCTTGATCATTCAAAATATATGCATCAAATACTTGAAAACAACAAATTCTTTAATGAAACTTCGTTATGAATCATACATTTTGGGAGAATAAATCTTCATAAAAGTACAATATTCGATTATGAAGTAGATGTAAGGTTGTAGGCGTGATATTTTGAGGTTATGGACTGTTGTTGGACACTTACGGAAATTTTGGCGTTCGGACCCATAGGCGCGCCGATGAGGCGGCTTGCCAATAAGCCTCTGATGTAATCCGAGCGTTGGGCTCAGGGTCGGTTGCACGGGTCAACAGGCGCGGCTGCCGTCGTGGCGTTCGTCGCATGAACCGTGCGAACTATCTCGGTCGCCCGACACGTCGCGAACCACGTCGTGGCGGTTAGCGGCCGGTCCGCGTGGCGCCATCAGCGTCGATTCAGCGCCCTCGTCCGAGGTTCGCGTCTGCATGAACCGCGTCATGGAGAAGGAGCGCCGTCCGGGCGGGCAGAGGAGGCATGCGGCGTCGGCAACGTACTGAGCTTCTGCGAACTGTAGCGCCTCCTTGGCGAGAGTCTTTTCGGGCTTTGGCGGGTTTTGAAGGTTTTTTGGGGTTTTACCTTTTATCCCTATGGGGGTCTATAAAACTCCCCAGGGTAAGAGGAAAACACTTTCTCCTCTTCTTCTTGAGTTAGAAATATTTGGAGGCGATCACAGCCCGCGGTACATACATCGTTGTTCCGGCTTTTTCTCGAAAGAGGTATCAACCGGTTTCGTCGGACCGTCCGGGTTGGGAGGCGATCAAGGCCGGTATCGCGTGGTTCGGTTTCCTCGAAGAAGTATCAACCCGCGTCGGGTTTGGAGGCGATCAAGGCCCACGATACATACGTCGTGGTTCGGTTTTCCCTCGAAGAGGTATCAACGACCTCGTCGGACCGTCTGACCGAGGAGGTGATCAAAGTTCAGCGGTTCTACTTTTCTTGTAGAAAATTAGCTTTCTTTCAACTTGGATGGGCGGTTGCGGTTGAAAACCGCCAAGATGGCGAGGGAGCACCCGTTAGGAGCCATCGTCCGCACGACTCAGAAAGTTTGATTGGTAATTTCATAGCCTTATTAGAGGGGGATAGCTTCTCTCTTTCTCTCTCTCTATATGTATCCCTTCTTCTTTTCTTTCCCTCCCCTTCATATGTATGTGTTTCTTTGTCGAGGAGAAGAATTTTATCTCAAACTCAGGCGAGAGGGTCAAAATAAGAAGATCGCCCATATTGGTGAGTGGTTTTTCACAAAATTCTTCGATTTTTTTTTATTATTTCTCCCTCTTTATTTATTATGTATTCTTACAGGGTGATGGCCAGAAGAAAACTCATAGTGTGGCGACTATGGATCCATCATCCACTGTCACATCAGATAGCTTAATGGTGTTCCGAAAATTTTTCTTCTCAAATGAGTGGTAGCTATTGTTGCCAAAAGTCGATCGAGCAGTTCACCTCGCGGTACTTTACTATTTCGAGATGACTCTTAGATGCGGGTGCGATTCCCTTTGGCTCCAGTTGATTGAGATCTTCAAAAGCGTGGCGTAGCTTTATCGATTCTTGTTTCGAGCTTTAATGGTCATTGTTGGTTTGACTACCTTCTTCAGAGAGCGTGGTGTTACTTTGAACATTGAATACTTGTGCCAAATGTGTAGATTCACATGTGATGCTCAGGGACGTGTTTCCTATCGGACTATAAAGAATTGGATAGAATTTTACGCAGGATCCATCTAGAAATTGGTCCAATGGATTCTTTTTTGTGAAGAATGAGTGGGGACTTCACGAGAGATGGGGATTGAATGATCTTCCATCCATTCTGAGAATGATATCTTAGCAACTCTTAATATTCACGGCGGGAAGCTTGCAACATGAGTTACGTCACATTGACAAATATACAATTGAAGATAGGATGTTCAAGGTTGGTCTTTCCATCCAGCGAGGAAGATCTCACGCTCTTCCGTTGAAGAGGTTGAGTAAAGGTGAGGTAATTCCTCATACTCATAGGGTTCTCTCGAGAAGCCCGTCGGAATCATCGATAACAATGATTCATCTTTAAAAAAGACTTGTCTTTGAAATGACCACAGTCATATCTGTGGAGAAGATGCTTTCCTGTTGGCCTCACGAGAGTTTAAGCTTTAACTCACGATGGGGAGTTCGTTTTCGAAGCACAAATTCTGAGAGGTATTAAATCACATATGCCGGACGTCCAGGCGGATGAATTGGTACATTATTTTTATTTCTTTTGCCTTTCTTCTTCATGTAACATTGGTGCTGATTTTTTTTTTTTAGGTAACTCAATCGTTAGGATTGATGGCTCATCTGGTGTTGCCTTAGATGAGTGGAACGATGAATTTGTGAAGGTAAAGTATCGCAAGGCGAGTGTGGCGAAAGATGAATGCTAAGGCCAAAGAAGTGGCGACTTTGGAGGATCGGTAGGGTGTAGGGGAGCTAGCGAACATGTCGACTTCTCTTTCTCTTGATGTCATGAGGTGGAGCGCATGATGAGAGGAGCAGGGAGGCTTGAGATGGAGAAGAGGCTCAAGGTACTTGCGTGAAGAAAACATTACAAGATCGTCTTTTGGAGAAAGAGCGTACAGTGTCAGAAGCGGAAGCAAATGAAATCTCCTTGAAGGCGGTGGAGGACTTCAAGAACTCTCTGGCTTATCGTGGTACAATTGAAGACTATGTTCAGGAAGCTCGTAATCATCTACTTGATGTTGAAGTGAAGGACTTGGAGCGCCAATGTTTAGAGGAGGGTTTCATCCGAGGGTTCCTGAAAGGAGTCCGTGGTACATAAGCGGAGCTAATTGAGGATATATCTCTAGCCAAGCATCGAAGATTCTTCTAGATTGAAGATGAAGGAGTTGTGAGTGGGCTCCGGGAGGATCTCTAGTAGTGAGGACGTTGATATCATGTAGTGTCGATTGTAGGTGTCTTTTACTTTGTTGTTTGTTATGTAATGTTATTAGTGTGTATCGGATCTTGATTCTCTCTTATAGTATCGTATTAATCTTTGATGATATCTATATATTTTATTATGATTATTATTTTTATACACCTTGTCTTGTTCTTACCCATGGGTGATTGGTGATATCATTTGGCGTTCTAATATGCAATTGGATCCAGGGATTTTGACCTATCCAAGGTTGTTCATCAGAGTGTTACTCAATGATGTTAACCCGTATGGAAGAGGTCGTGGGAAGTCCACCAAGGACCTCTTAACCTTTCCTAAGTTATTTGTCAGAGTTTTTTGCTCAATGACATTAACCCTATGGAAGAGGTTCGATCAAGTCCCTTGGGATTGATCATGTTCGATTGAGATATAGCATGAGTGGTATTTCTCAAGTGGGGGAAAAAGGAAAAAAAATGAGAAAAAATATCTGGTTAGAACAAAGCTACAAATTCATTTACTTTGATAAGTTCGACGATACAATCATAAGACACGGATATGAGCTTCAAGAGAAAATGACAGCAACAACAACAATAGTGACAACAAGTCTCTATCCCATTAAATGGGGTCGAGTATACGAGGATGAAGTGATAGATGAGATAAACTAAAAGTTGCAATAATTATGCAATAAGAGTTCGCGATAATATTTTGAGATTCTTAGCATTTCAAGTTCGAGGGAGTTTTTCCTTCTAGATCCTTGAGCTTGAATGTTCACAGCTTTATTTGCTATAACCACATATGGACCATCCCAGAGAGGTGAGTTTATTGCGTTGAGGGACTTTTGCACTTGGAGACTTAGAACCAAGTCACCGGGATATTGGACGAGGTTTTACTCTTGTTGAAGTGGCGAGCTACCCTTTGGTGATAGGAAGCGGTCAGTAGCCATGTCACGAGTTTGAGTAGGTCTAGGTCTTCGAAGTTTTTCTTCATTCTACCATGATCGAAAAATTGGACTCTTGGACTTGGAACCCGATATCCACGGTATGATAGCTTACGTGCGAAACACAAGTTATATGTCTCACCGGTTGGGGTGCGATGTAGTCGAAGCCCAGAACATTGGAAAGCTCATCAACCCATTGCCCCCTTCTCAAGCGTGTTTTTAATCCTTTGAGTATAGTCTATTGGTAGCTTGTGCGTTAGTTTGTGGATGTGCCCGCTATATGCGCGGTGAATGTGAAGATCTTTGCAAAAGGGCGTAAAGACTTTTCCGATAAATTGAGTCCGTTGTCGGTGATGATCTTCGGGAAGACCAATCGACACACTATATTTTTCCAAACAAATTGTTTAGCGTTTGCCTCCGTGATTTTGGCGAGTGGTTCGGCTTCCACCCATTTAGTGAAGTAGTCGACGGCTAGAATGATGAACTTTCTTTGTCACGATGCTTGCTAAAAGGTCCCATTATATCAATTCCCCAGAGTAAAAGGCCGGGCTTTGAAGAGATGAGAGCTCTGTGTGCATGTGAGGAAGGTTTGAATGCAACTGACAACTAGCACATTTTTTGGTGAACTCAAGGGCATCTTGTTTCACTATAGGCCAATAGAATCCTTGCCTTATAATTTTAAGGGCTAGCGCCCTTCCTCCATGGTGTTCTCCACATATTCCCGAGTGAACCTCTCTTAGCGCATAGTCGACCGATGGTGGAAGACACTTGAGGTATGGCCCGAGAAAGCTTCGTTTATATAGTTCACCTCCAATAACAACAAAGTTTGCAGCTTGTCTTGAGGCAGTGGCGTCGGTGGGTCTTGGGAGGCTTCCTTCTTGCGAAAGACATGATGGGGTCCATCCATGAGGTTCCTTCACCTCATCAATCGTTTGTATTACCCATGGTCCTTGAATCCTGGGGAAATATATTTCTTCAATATGCTTTCTCTTGAATAGATCTCGGTAGCGGACATAGCAAGCTTAGCGAGGGCGTCTGCTCGAGTATTTTTCTCCGTATGTGAGTGATTTGATGCTCCTTAAGATGGGCAAGGAGCGACTTCACCAAGTCGACGTATTAACCGAGGGTTATGGTATCGTAGTTACCCTCGACTTGAGACAAGGCGAGAGTCGATGGATCGTTAAGTCTTAGCTTGTGATGGCGAGTCTCAACCCTGCGATGAGGGCCTCGTATTCAGCCATATTGTTAGTTGCAGGAAATTTTAAACGAAGTCCATACTCTAAGAATTACAGGGAAAATAAGTAAGACTCAGCTCAGTATATTTCACGAAGCTCCATCAACATAGAGAGTCCATTGAAATAAAGGCGTGTGATAGACATATCATTTGGAGTTGGGGCAGTGCATTCCACTATGAAGTCTGCGAATATTTGAGACTTTATGTCAGGTCGAGGTAGAAAACGAATGTCAAATTCTCCCAATTCCACTGACCACTTAATTAATCTTCCAGATGCTTCCGGTTTCTGTAGGATAGCTCTTAATGGTAGATTAGTGTAAACACCGATAGTATGAGCTTGAAAGTATGGACGTAATTTTTGTTTGAAAAACTAGGGCTAATGCCATCTCACATGAGTGGATAACGACTTTCTATATCACGAAAGTATTTTCGACGTAGTAAATTGGTCGTTGTATCCCATTTACTTCCGTATCAAGGCGAGCTTATTGCATGGGAGAGGCTGAGATATAAGTATAATGTTTCTCCTTGAATAGGCTTAGGATAGAGGGGAGATGCTAAGTACTCTCTTAGTTGTTCAAAAGCGATTGACATTCGTCGGTCCATTGAAAATTATTATTTTTGCTCCTTTTAATATTGAAGAAGTATTTGTCCCAGAGCGAGCTAAGAAATGAGATAGGGGCGATCAGTCCATTTAGACGTTGAACTTCCTTGATATTCTTTGGAGGGGTCATATCTCACAGAGCCTTAATTTTTTTCGGTTGGCTTCTATTCGCGATGGGTTACCATAAACCCAAGAAATTTTCCGATGTAACTCAAAGGCACATTTGGTGGGGTTGAGGTATGTTATAGCGAAGAAGATTGAAACGCTTCTAAGTCGAGATATGTTGTGATTCTTCCAGGCTTTTTACCAACATGTCGTCCACGTATACTTCCATCGTGCTGCCCAATAGGCCTTTGAAAACCATATTCATAAGACGCTGATAGGTAGCACCCGCATTTTTTAACCCGAACGGCATAACTTGGTAGCAGTATAAACCTTTATATGTTTGAAATGCTGTGGCTTCTTCATCCATTGGGTCCATTCTTATTTGGTTATAACCGGAGTAAGCGTCACTGAGCATTTGATGGCCGGACGTAGTGTCGACCAATTGGTCAATTCGGGAAAGGGGGAAGCTATCTTTTGGGCAAGCCTTGTTAAGGTTAGTGTAGTCAATACACATCCTCCATGTTCCATTTGTTTTCTTAACCATGACAACATTTTCTAGCCATATAGGGTAATATACTTCTCGTATGAATCCGCTTCAAGGAGCTTGTTAACTTCATGCTCAATAGCACGGAAGCGATCGGTGCAAAGCTCGCTTCTTACGGATGATCGGTTTGGATGTTGGATTAATCTTGAGGAGTGCATGATCACGGGGTCAACAGCATATATCGGACTCCGGAAGATGTCTTGATTTCTCGCGAAATCTACGTAGTTTTCTCTTTGTTCCTTTGGCGAGGATCCTGACCTTTGAGTGGTTGGTCATCGATAATGTAATGGAGAGTAAGTCTTCTGGTGATACTTTGTGGGGTGCTCCTTCATCCGAAAATTAAAATCTTCAATGCTAAAGGTCACGGAAGGCGTGTTGAGCTTGTCGAGGTAACTGATGATTCCACTGTTGATTTCCTGACTCCAACTCCAACGGGTTGGAAATTTCATCTTAAGATGAGATATTGAAGTGATTGCACCAAAGATTGATTGGAGGGGCCTTCCAAATATAGCGTTATAGGCGAGTGCGACTTGACCACCATAAATTGGATTGAATGAGTAACAGGGAATTCTCAGAGAACAACGGGAAGAGTGATCCCTTCTACTCGTGCGGTTGTCAAACCCGTACAATGGTCTCTGCGAGTTGGAGCTTTTTCCACTAGAGGCCCATGCTTAAGCGTGGGTAAAATAGGACATCGGCAGAACTCCCACTATCAACAAAATCCTTTTAACATTATAGCATGGGTCACCGTCCCGATGACAAGTGGATCTTGATAAGGAACATGGACCCTTCTAAGTCTCATTAAAAGTGATGGAATGATCGATCTGAGATTTCTTTAACTCTGGCCCTTCAGCGGTGATGAGGATTCGATTAGATAGCACTGGTCCTCCAGCGATCGTGTCAATCTCCCCAACTGTAGGATGATCATTTTGATGCTTCTGTGATGATTGTCCTGGTTGCCCCCCAGTTGGAGCTGAGTTGGTTTGAGTTGGTTGATTTTTAAGAAATCGACGCAGATATACTTGCTGAATGAGCCTCTCAATTTCTTCTTTGAGTTGCTTGCATGCTTCGGTGGTATGTCCTCGGCTTCGATGAAAGTGGCAATATTGCTCCTGATTTTCCAAATTTGGTTTCAATGGATGTGGCCATTTGATGATTTCTTCATCTCGAATAGCCATTAGAATGTTAACATGAGATGAATTTAGCGGTGAGTATTCCTTCGGTTGGTTCCATTTGGTATGGGGTCATGGAGGGAGATCCGGTTGCTGTTGCCTCTTTTGATGTGATTGACGGTCCATTCCGGGACACTCTTACGTTTTCATGTGTTTCGATGGGCATTGATAGCCTCATCGGCAGAGATTTGTGCTTCCACACGGTGAACCAAGTCGGCATCTGGCGGCTCGCGGTGACGGAAGCCCTCCAAGAAAAACTCCTCTTAATAATTCAGGGTCTACCCCTGGGATTTGGCGAGCCTCTAAGAAAAACCTTTGGAAGTATTCCTTAAGTGATTCACCTTCATTTTGATGAATGCCGGAGAGATGGGAGGAGTCTTTGATGATCCTTCGGTTTGCAATGAACTGTTCCACGAAGATTTTGGCGAGTTCATCAAAGGTATGGATAGATCCCCTTGGAAGAGAGTAGAACCAAGTGCGGGCTTGTCCCTTGAGAGTAATAGGAAAGACCTGACAAAGCAGCATGTCAGGAGCTCGCTGGATATGCATGATGGTCCTGTAATGGTCGATGTGTTCGTAGGGGTCAGTAACTCCATCATAAGGGTCAATGCTTGGAAGCTTAAACCCTACGGGGATGGGATGTCGAAGAATAGCTTGACCAAGACTCTTGATAACTGCGATGAGAGAAAATATGATTCCGTTTTGTGATGGAGTTCTTCGTAAAGCATTGTAATTCGCGTAACATGGCGGCGGTCAACAGGGTGAAATGCGCCGAAACGGATAATGGCGGATTGGCGGTGGTTGACGTGATGGATGGGTGGAACGGCGGTGTCGAAGTTGACATCACGGTTTGGAGGTGGTGGAACCGTCTAAGTAGAGTATTGTCCTCCTCGGTAATAATCGATCTTAGGCGTGTGTTTGCGTGATGGAGGTTGTTGTGTTCCTCGTAAAAGTCGGATCATCTCATTTTGAGACTCTTCCATTCATCGTTCTTCTAAAGAGATTCACTGTATTCCCCATGTGGTCATACCCATTAGGGGAAGTGGCGGAAGCTTGGCGTCCAGTTCAATGATTGGTTTGAGTGGCGGAGTTAGGCGAGAGCTCCGGTATTCTGAAGATTGCGCTATTAGCCATGATGTAGGTGTTAAAAAGTATGATTGAGGAGTCTTTCCCACAGTGGCCAAAGCTGTGCGTGTGGAAGACCTTCGGTGGGTGAAAGTTTAGCTTTGTTGATTAGTCAGTGTATTTAAAGAGTGGCGAGAACTCCGGAAGTTTTAACGTGGAAAACCTCGAAAAGAGGAAAAAACCAGGGCCCGGCCGTAAAATGTTCCACTATGTATATGCCTCGAAATGAGAATCTTCCGATAACGGATTACAAGATGGTATACAAGAAAAGAACAACGGTATGTAACGGCGGTCGTTGTAATAGTTCTTAGTGGCGGCAGTGATGGTGAATGCGTGTAGAACTTCGGGAAATGCGAGGGAACAATTTTGGCGAAATGCAAAAACGATTAGGTGATTGGCGGCGAGGGTCGGTGGCGGCGGCAGGTGGTGGTTGATGGCCGTCAGGCGGTGGTCGATCTTCTGGATCTTCGAGCTGAGCTCTCCTCCTTCTTGCCCGGGCTCTCTCCTTCTTCACTTGGCCCCAAAGTGTCATCATAGTATGAAATTTATGTGGAGAGTCTTACATGGAAAATCCAAACCACTCCTCCCCATGGACGGTTCGGCGATTCCTTTTGATCATTTGATGTATTTGAACATTTGGATGCTCAAATGAGGAATTGTGAGATCTTAAGGTTGTTAGATTGCTCGTCGAGATGCTCGATTTGACTATAAATACTCTATATTTGATGATCATTCGAGAGGTTTAATTCATGTTCTAAAGTTTTGATGTTTTTGGTGCTTGATCTTGATTTCGACTTGGGATCAACTGCCTTTGCAAGATTCATGCTTCGTGAGAATTTTGAATGTCATATGTCGATATCTAATTTAACTTTGATGGATTCTTACAGAACATTAATTAGCCACCGAATTTTTTTAAAGGATAAAAGTTTCTTCTCTAAATTTTATTAAAAATAATATGTTATAGAAAAATAATATTTTGATATAAATTGTATTGGAATGAGTTTAATAATCTTTTAAAGTTTTATCTTGCACTAATCTTAAAATAAATTTATAATTTATATTTAAAATAATTTTAATTTTAATTTTAATTTTAATTTAGCGATTAATGAGACATCATATTTTTAAAAATATTGGTACATCATCGATTATATATTTTATAGACTTTAGAATCCTCTAGCTACTCTTACAATTGGCCTAACCTACCTATGAGTCTCCAAATATTGTTTTCCTTCCTCATTTCCACCAAGCGCTTTTTAATTTTGCTCCAAGTAAATGTATTACTCTTTCTTTTTTACTCTCAATTATAATTTTGCTTGACATACATAAAAAAATCTTCCTCCTTTTATGTTCTTTATTTGTGAACCTCAAAAACTGGTCATTCTGCAGGGAAATAATATTTGGCACAAATCGAAGTAGAGGCATTTAGGAGATAGAATGAGGAAGCCTTTAGGTCGATTTGCCTCCTAAATAGAGGGAGTGAAGGAAGGATAAGGAAGAATGGAGAAACCTCCGAAGGAACAGAGGAAGAAAAATCATAAAGAGTTTTAATCTCTAGAGTTCTTATGTGACTTTCTGGTCTAAGTATCGTGTCAGTTTTTGTTAAGTTTCAAAAGTAAGGTTATGGAAACAAATATGTATTTCATAAATAAAAAAATAATGGGGTTTTTACATATATAAATATATATACTCTTTATTTAGCAACAGCTTTATTATTCGCGTATCTTAAAACAAGCTCACTGCGTTTAAAATGATAAAATGAGTTTCACCTTATTTTTGTGGTATACAGGTAATAATAAAATTTTAAATGTTAAATGATTAAAATAGGTAGTTTGAGATGGTATATATGCATACATATCACTTAATTCTTATATATTAATATATATAATATCTAAAATTAGATATTTATTTATCTAATATTTTTTTATACTTAAAAATATATATTTCACTTTTAAAAAGTGAGTAATGATGATATTTTTAATGTGATATTAAAGATTAAAATATTATATATATAAATAAAATTTAGATATTAGATATATAAATATAAATATATAAAAATTATGTGATATGCATATAAATCCTCCATAAATAAAATTATTTGCAATGGAACTCTCAGTTTTCTATGGCCTTCAATATTTTTCGAGAAAATATCTTGCAGATAAACATATATTTCATACTTACCCCAATCCTTCAAATATACAGTGCGTCATCTATTGCAACTATTACTAATAGAATAAAGGTAAATTTTGGCCGTGTAGAGAATAAATCACCAAATCATGTAGTCTTTTATGTTTTCTGTGATGCATTTCGCTATTCAAATTGAAAAATCTTGTTAAATTGAAGCCACAAACATCAGTTCTGGTAGACATAAAAGCAGAGAAAGTAATACAACCAAGAATCTTGACACTATTACAGAACAAAAACAATAATATCAAGTCCAAAATGAATCACCAAATTCAAGAAACCAAAAAAAGGGACAAAACAAGAGACGAAACTCTTCAAGCATCCATGCGAATAATGCAGCGAAGACTGTCTCCCTGCAGCATATACTCGAAGGCCTTGTTGATCTCAGAGAAAGGGACTTCATGAGTGATGAACTTCTCCAGCTCCAGCTCCTGCACTCAGTTCAGGTTTCCATTTAGGATAAATGAGCATTCTAATCACAAATACAACTTCTCACAGCATAGGATGATGGAATTTCATAGAAATACCTTGTTCATGTACTTCTCGACGACAGAAGGGAGATCAGAGCGAGGCTTGTAGTTTCCAAAGAAGGTTCCTTTGAGAGTTCTTTCGTTGAGGAGATTCAAGGGGTGGGTCTGGAAGACGGCGTCTTTGTTAGGCACGCCAACCAGAACAGCGACGCCCCATCCCTGCAAAATTTTGAAGCTCAAAATGTCGATGAGTGGAAAATAAATAAATTTCTTTGTAAAGTATGAGAAAGAGATCAGAAAAAGTACATCATGAACGCATTCAAAGGCAGAGATCATGGCGCCAACATTCCCAGTGCACTCGATGCTTCGATCAACTCCTCCATTAGTCATTTCAGCAAGCACCTAATGGAACATAATGCCCACAGATTAATTTCTTCTTTTTTTTTTTTCGTACCATATATGAGGCTATAAGACACCTAAATGTTTTGCGGAAGTGATGAGTACAAACCTCTTGTACAGGTCTGTCATAGTCTTTTGGATTGACAAATTCATTAACACCAAATTTCTTTGCTGGAGAGATGAAAAGCAGATATTAAGGAATGTTTTCCAGTAATAAATTTTGATAAGCTACACTGGGAGCGGAGCTTAGTTGACAATATATGGTTACCTTCATTGAACCTCCTAGGATTCACATCAACACCGATAATTCTTGAGGCTCCTGCAATCCGAGCCCCCTCTGCAGCCTAATCAATTCAATCATATAAAAGTACAAATAAGTTAGTATGGTTGAAACTGAAAGATAAGTAATTATGTCGAGTTCAAATAGGTTCATTGTTAGAAAGATGGAAACTTACAGCAAGACCTACAGCTCCCAGGCCGAATACAGCAACAGTTGAACCTTTTGGTGGCTTGGCAACATTCAGTGCAGCACCAAGGCCTTCAAATTAAACGATGAACAGTATCAGTAAAAAGGTAAAGATTTCAGAACACTTACGGCTAATTTGTTCGGACTTAATTGCTACAAAGTTTTATGGAAATCAGTTCTAGAACTCAACTCAAGCGTCCATTTGATAAAAAGTTTATGAAAGTAGTTTCCCTACTTGAACCGCTTCTTAAAATTGAGATTCGAGTTCGTTCCAATTCAGTGGGCATGAAATTCACAATCATTTTTTTACTTCTAAAATAACAAAATTAATGAGAGGAGTACAAGTAAGCCGATTTGTGGAAAAAAAATTTCTGTTTAAAATGAATCTCTCCAAAAATATCATGTAGTTTTTCATTATTGTAAATTCTTTTGATTGGGAATTGATTTTTATTTTAGAAAAAGAAAATTTTTGAGAGATTCTGTGACAACTTCATCATAATTTGCTTTCAGAATTCAATTCCGACTACTCGCAAAAACAATTAGCTTGAAACAAAACAGCCCAAAATGCTCAAGAAAAAGAAGTATATGGAAAAGTCTGACCTGTTGAGATGCCGCAGCTAAGAACACAAACTTTATCAAGCGGTGCCTCAGGGTTGATCTTTGCAACACAACCGACATGAACTACAGTGTACTCGGTGAAAGTTGAGGTTCCAACAAAGTGAAAGATAGGCTTGCCATTAATGGAGAACCTTGACTTGCCATCATTAATCATAACACCCCTGTCAGTGTTGATTCTCAGGAGGGAGCACATATTGCTCTCCTCCGACTTGCAGTGTGCGCACTCCCCGCATTCTCCAGTGAAAACTGGGAGGACGTGATCTCCAGGAGCAAGATCAGTCACGCCCTCACCGACGCTCTCAACAATTCTAAGATTAACGAAATACAGAGAAAAAAAAGAATTTAGTGCGAGTATTTGCTATATTTAACAGGATAGCAAGAGATTGATCATGTTAGAGAAGAAGTTCAGTTTTAATGTATCTGAATATTTCATCTTCCAAAGCAGGCGAACCAAGCTCCTTTTTTTGCCAGTTTTTTTGGTATCAAGTATATTTAACTGGAATACTATTGCCTATTGAGGAACATAGGCAATGTAATACATAGGCTCTGTTAAGTTTGATGAAATCTCTCTGAAGAAATTGAAATGAAAATCATAAAGGAAATGTATTGAAATTAGTTTCCAACTACTTGTTTGATCGAGGAGGAATTGAGTGAAAAAAATAACTTTTTTATTTGATTGATGAGAAACTATTTGTTTGTTTGTTTTTTTATTAAAGAGGAAATCAAATTCTGAAAAAGCTCTGTTTGGTTTGAGCGAATTGAAAGAGAGGAAATTAAGATGAAATGAAAATTAAAACGATGAAAATATGGAGGTTAGATTAATTTCAATTAACTTTAATGGTTAATAAGAAATTGAGTGACTTTTTTTATTGATGAAAAATAAATACGAAAAAATAACTCAAAAACTTACCCTCCTGCTTCGTGGCCAAAGATCCTCGGAAAAACCGGCGTCTGGCCCTGCAGTTTCCAAAACCAACCGCATTATACATCCACGAGACAGTTATATGGACAGGAAACATAAAAGAACTAAAATTTCTCTAATCATGATGGCCAAATATAACTTTACGAAATATGAAGAAAATTTAATTAAAAAAAAAATTTGACAAACCTTAGCTTCCCAGAAGTAGACATCAGTGTGGCAAAGGGAAGTGAAAAGGATTTTCAGGCGAACCTCCATTGCCTGAGGAGGCGCCACCTCCACCTCCTCAATCACCAGTGGCTTCCCTGCCTCCCATGCCACAGCAGCTGTTCAATCGATTACAGATTAAAACATCAAATTTTATATCAAAAAAATAAAAATTTTCATGCGAACTAATTTTGACGAAACAGGATTAAGATTCTGTCGGCATTTTAAAGGTATAAGATAAAAACATGAAGAACCAGCAAATTCCAAAATTTAAAATGGCTGAACGAACCTTTGCATTTGATAACCTGACCGGCTGTGCTTGCCATAGCTCGCAATTCTCCTCTTTATCTTCTTCTTCTTCTTCTTCTTCTTCTTCTCCTTTCAATTTGAGCCGAATATGCCTACCTCGGTTCGTGAGCTATATATTTATAGACAAATGAACGGAGAAGATAGAGGGAGAGAAACAGAGGTGGGGCATAAAAGAGTAGTTCGGGGAAACCGCTCAGCCATTGATTCTGAAAATCCCATACCGCGGCGTCTCCCGAAAACAGAGGTGGCCTTTTGGTGATCCTCCAATGGCTTCCTACGTTAATCTAAACCCATTGTTCTTGACTAACTGCCGTTGAGTTGCATTAAATGTCGGAAAAAAATCACTTCAATAAAAAATAATTTAAATAAAATAAATATTTGATACAAATTTTAGTACAAAAGGAAATAATGAATTAAAATATTTTCATCTTAAAATTTTTTATTTTATTTAAAAATAAACAAAATATAAAAATAATTAATATTATATTCATCTCAAAATATATTTAAAATTTTTTGAAGCTTACCCAAACATTAATATATTATTATTATTATTATTATTTCCAAACTTGACATTAAGGCGAAACACAAGGACCTAAATCCTATTATGTAGGGCTTTAAATGAATCGGTCTGTCGTTTGACTACCGAACCTCGATTAATCTTTATTCATGTTTGTTCAAATTAATAAAACAAGCACAAATTTTGAAAACTTCGGATGTTAACGAACGACAAACGTATCTTTCGACATTTATGTTAAACATATTCATTTATTATTGTTAATTTGTTAAATAATTAATATTAAGTTTAATAATAATATGTTATCTTCAAAATATGAGTAAATATTATAAAATTTATCTTAAGTCTTAGAAGAATAAAAGTTATATTAATTCAATTTTACCTAAGATAAGACATGTGTCGTTAATCTTTCTTAAAGTCTTAGAATGTGATATTATAAAATTTTTTTGCAACATTCATATGAAGAATAGCATTGTTATTAATAAAAATATATGAATGATTGTATATTTTTGAGAAGAACTATTATCAAGTTTTGAATGTATTGTGAATGTTTTTATTCATTATGAATAGATATTTTCAATGTTAACTTTTTTTTTTTGAAAAAAAAATAGCGATATATTATCACTCTTATAAATTTGAAGCGTTTTCTATTTTGAGAGATTGATAAAGACTTATATAGAATGATTCTTATTAGGATATGCACTCTTTTATTTTTTAGTATTTTTTTCTTCAAATTAAGTTATTTATTATTATTATTATTTTGTTTCAAATGTATTATTTTAGAGAAAATTATTGTAATTTGGGTATCTGATAACTTCATAAGGCGTGTTAACAAGTTTGATTATGTTTAATATTTTTTTAAAGGTCATTTGTGTGACTTATTTTTTAATAAAAAAAAGTGTGACTTATATTTTGAAAATTGTCAATTATGTCTTAGTATTTTTTTTATGAATTTATATGTCATATTATCAAAATATTTAAAATTGTTGATTTTATGTATGTTTTAGTCAAACATTATATAGGATTTTTTCATGATTTAATTTCTTTTAGAATCTAGATTTTTGTATTGTGAGTAAAACTTGCGTAAGATTTAAGGGATAACTACATAAAAATTAGAAAAATATAAACTCATTTAAAACTCGTTAATTAATTGATTAAATACTTGTTGATTAATTCAAACAATGAGTCAAATTAAGCGAGCATATATAAAATTAAGCATGGCAACAGCCAAATTAATCGGCAACTGAAACGAATACGAATAATATTTAATTTGTCCAAGCAAAGTTCAATCCGGGAAGTACTCGGCTTGACTCGGCTCGGTTCAATTATTGCCCTTTTGTTATTTGTTTCGGTTTGGGCCGAATTACAAATCTAGAAGCCTTCGTTGACATCTCATATCGGAATGATAAGGCTCCTAAGGCCACGTTGTCTCCGGTTTACCGCCGTGGGATTCCGAAGTCAAATTCAGAATGTTTTCTGGCGATAAAAGGCCAAAATTTAAGAACGAGCGGGGCTAAATTTTCAATTATTAAAAAGAGCAAGTTTAAAATGTAATTTATAAAAGGAATGAAAAGTGTCGCGTTTTATTGATGACTTGGCTTCCACCTCGGAAAACGACTTTTGTAATTTAATTTTTTTTTAAAATTTTTTTAAGATGAAATAGTTAGATAATTAATTATATTTCGATGGATGATTTTTTAAAAATAAATAATATAATTTATATATTTATTGTTTAAATAAAAATTGAAATCATTTTTCTTTTGAAAAATTCTTAATTTCTTAAAAAATTATTTATGCATACTCTATTATTTATTATTTAGTATTTTTTCAAAAAAAAAGACATTAATGAAAAATATTATTAAATTCTAATTATTCTATATAATTTCAAAAGATTTTCACTAACAATATTTTGATGAAAGATATTAATTTATGACATTAAATTATATAATTATCGAAAAAAATTATGTTAATAATATTAAATATTTATTAATATTGACATTTTTTTCTCATTAAGTAATTTATGCAACTTATTTTAGAAAACTTTCTTTATGTTGCATCACTTAGTTGTTGAAAATAGATTTTATTTTATTATATTATATCTATATTTGAAATACAATAACTAAGGTTAAATAATTTTAGCATTATAATTTTTAATTTAAATAAGTCAAAATATTTCATTTAACGTAACTAATTTTGAGTTCAAGACAAAAATATTTTTTTATTTAATATTCTATACTAATGCTTTCTACGTTGACACGGAATAGCATCCAACCTTGGTGTGTGTCTATTAAATGCTTGTATTGGTTGATTTCTGAGTTGATGATCCTCATTACTTGTTTCTTCTTTTAGTTCTTTGTGGTATTATGCTAAATGATTGAAAAGGTTGAGACATCATATATGCTTGCTCATAAGACATTGATGATGGCATCATATGTGAGACTGGAAAATATGATATTGATGACATCCAATTAGAGACATCATAGGTGCTCCATAAGGTATATGCATGTACAACATTTTCATATGTGATTGTCCACCTTCTTAAATACTCCATCATGAACCAAGTAACGAAGAATAATGGCTTGATAGGCTAACTCCAATTGTTAGGGGTGTAAACGAATCGAGCTTCACATGTGTTCATGTTCGGCTCGTTAAGGTTCTCTTCTGTTCGAAATCGGCTTGTATTCGAAATAGCTCATGAATAGTGTGCTCGTGTTCGTTAACAGCTCGTGTTTGGCTCGAATTGACTCTTATTTTAAATATTTAAAATAAGAAAGTTTGATTTTTATAATTAATATTTAAAAAATATTAATTTTAATAAGACATTTTTATTGTTTTGTTAATGCATACAAATATACAATAATAATTTGTGAAAGTAATAATAAAATGATATTTTAATAAATAAATTTGATAATTACATTTGAATATAATAAAGTAACATAATTTATTTATTTAAGTACAAGTTATAATTCCTTACAATATACAAATAAATTAACAAATGAGTACAACTCAGTTATACATTTATACAAAACAAAATGAAATTTTAACATATTTCAATCTTCAAATTAATCTTGACAGACTTGACTTCATTACTCACTCTTTAGAAATCAACAAATTACAACATAAGATCTGCACTTTGCGCTTCTTACAGCATCATATATAAACAAAACTAGAAAAAGTCTATGCTATAAAATTAATAAATGGGCTTAGTTTGAAATTTTATATCAACCAATCAATGATGACATCATAGCTTGATGACTTCTTAAATTTTTAATATAAAAAAATCATAACTTCAAACAATCCACCACAAACAAATTAGTCTCTAAAGAACATAATACCCCAAAAACAATAAATAAAATTAGAACTGCATAAATAAAAAAACAAATGAAAAAGACTAGACAAAATAAGAAAGATAAGCATCCATATTGCTAAGTTGCATATGACATAAAAAATATAACATCATAACCCTTTAAATCCCCATAAATCCAAGCTATTCAACACAAAATCAAATGTAGTATTGATAAATTAAAAAACAAAATACAATATAATAGTAAAAAAAAAAAATCAAAACTACATAAATCAAAAAATAATTGAAACTAACCCAACTAAACAAGAAAGATAAGTAGCCATTTTGTCCAGCTAAGTTGTATCTCATATTAAAAAATGTTTAACATCACAGTCCTTTAAAACCCATAAATGTAAGCAATCCAGCATAAAATCAAGTGTAGTATTGATAAACTAAAGATCAAAATACAATAGAACATTAAACAAATCAAAACTATATTAGTCAAAAAATAATTGAAATAGACCCAACTAAACAAAAAAGATATCCAACCATTTTGTCAAGCTAAGTCACATCTCAAATTAAAAAAGGTTTAACATCACAACCCTTTAAAAATCATAAATGTAAGCAATCCAGCATGGAACTAAGTGTAGCATTAATAAATTAAAAGCCAAAATGCAATAAAACATCAAATAAAGTCAAAATTGCATTCAAAAATGAAATATATTGTGGTGTTTAATTTTAATTCATGTATGTGGGGATACCGTAGATCGAGGTGTACTTATTGAGGTGATTAGATGCGATATCAAGAAATAACACATTATCTCGAAAGATAAAATCATTACCTACAATGAACCTAATCACCTTAATAAGGACTCCTAAGGCATGATGGATCTTAGAATATACCATAGATTTTTCCTCTACTTTACATGGATGAATAAAATAGGGTTTATTTAAACTGGATTTTAAAGTTCACGATAGGGGCAAGCCCCCACAGTAAATTACATCCTAAAGAAGGCGAGATATTTAGGAATACTCTCGATTAAATTAGATAATTATTGTCTCCAAATATTTTAAAGATAAGACTATCAATAAATTGGTTATGTTTGGAAAATCAAGTGGGATAGATCAAAATGAGAGACTTATTATTGAAGCCAAAAGGAGATGAGTACGGGATGCTTATGATACTAAGAAACCTAGTGAGCATTTTAATCTATCCTATGATTGGGCTTTATACATTTGAAATTGAAGAGAATTATATATTTGTGTTGAAATTTTATTAGAAAGTTAAGACTTATAATCCCACAATACAAGATTATGGAAATACCTAAGAGGTGAGGATTTATGCTTGTAGCCCAAAGGAAAACAACAACATCAGATCCTAAATCTAGGGAGCCTTATCGAGGGCCAAAGCACGCCCTAAATTTAAGGTGAAAAGTGAGTATATTATTTACCTCCATAAGAGAGGGTAAAACCACATTTGGACTTATAAGCAGCTTAGAGTGAATGACTAACTCCTTATACATTTTAAAACCATGTGGTCAAGTCATATGTTTTGCAAAATGGTTAGGATATTATTATTTAGAAAGAAATTAAAGTCCTTAGACTCACTCCCTAAGAGACTAGATCATTAGTGGTATGAATAATGACTTAGTCTAATACAAATTTTATCAATTTTTATTTAGTTTTGGACTCTTTATTTTGACACAGGTCATAGGATTTTATATGTCTAAATGCATGATGAAATAAAGTTATTGGCCAAATCAAGAGAGAAGAGGGTGAAGCCCCATTAGTAGGAGTTGCTCTCATAAGTCAAGCGGTTCCCATGCGTGCAAGAAGGGGGCCATCATTTTACAAGAGTGGTAGAAGATTCATGTATGATATTAGACATACAATATTCAACTATAGGGTTGCTAAATATTTTAATTATCTTGATTTAATACCTAGGCATTAAATGAGGTTATGAATTATTTTAGAAAATTTAGTTATGAGTTGTGATTGGGGTAAAAGTTTATTTTTTTTTAAGAGCTTAATCATCTAGGACATTTAATCACCATACTTGAAGCTAGGAAAACACATGCCATTTCTATTACACAATTGTAAACAAAGCATCAAATAATTTATAAACCTAATGTGAAAGAATAATAGGCCGGTGCGGTCAGTCGCACTTCTACAAAAAGAGAAATGGGTAGTGAGCTCTCCCTTATACAACTCGGTATATGAAAGAATAATTACAATCACATAAATGAATAAATGTTATGGGGGTCTTCATCTCTTCTTTCTTCATGTTTCCTTCATTCCTCCTTTGGATTTGTTTGCTTTGAAGGCATCACAGGGCCTCCTAGGATAAAGCCTTCTAGCCTTCGCTCATCATAATCTCCCATAACACTAATTCTAATTCTTAATGCAAGATTACATCAAAAATAGGAAAAGTAAATATAACTATACTTGCAAAATAAGTGTTAGCTAAACACACCATACAACCCAAACAGTTATATGTATATAATTTGGACTTAACACTCTGCACATGGGTTGTCAAGTCTAGTTATCCTAGTTCAGATTATGTTTAGGGGTTAAGCAACTTGCAAAAGAGAGCATTTATATTTATTTTAGCACCCCTTAAGCATAATATTCTGCAAAAAATATGATTAGGCTGATCATGACATAACATATAGTCTACGAAGTATACACCCTAACATCCAGTCTATAACAATACATCACAAAATAAATATACATCAAATCATGCACTGCCCTAACATAAAGTTAAAAATGGTTACTTAATATAATATGTGTGTATTAAAGTTTGTGTGGTATGTTCTAACTAGGCTTTAGAGTTGTCATTCTCTAAGGGGCATTTGGTTGATAAACCTTTTACAGAATTAGTTGCGCTTTTCCTTTTTTTGTTGTTTGATGAGTAAACTAAATCTTGTAATTTTTGAGGCATTTGAAATACACCCAGCATTTTTATTATTAATCGAATTCAATAAGAATAAAGTGATCTTGAGAGGGCCACTGCCGCCGCCGATCTAGCCAGCCATAGCCATTAAATGAATTTCAGGACAACGAATACCATATTTATAATTTACTTTATTACATCTTTATCACCAAACAAAAAAAAAATGCAAATGTATTTGTAAAAAACCAAACTATAAAGTAATCATTTTACATAATTCCATTTCATCATTCTTTTCCTATATTCATCTGAAAAATACTAAATGTGAAGGGCATTTAATTATGAAGGGTTGATCTCATTTTAAATGGTTTAATTGATTTGAGAATTTTAATTAGTATTTTCTTTTATTTAATTTAAGCTATACTTAACAACCAAGTGTTATAAGAGAAGATAAGAGACCACTCTCTTATCCTTATCTTAAACATCAATTAATTAAATGAATTCCATTTGATGAATGATTTATTACATATTTTAATTAGTCTTAGGTTTAAATTCACTTTAAATAATAAAATTCAATAAGAAAGTCATCTTAAAATTAATTGGAATGAACTACTATCACATGATACATGTTTGTTCATTTCTTTCCATCATATATATCATGCATATGATTAAGTCCTAAACATACATATACATGTAATTTGTATCTTAACACACTTAAATGATGAATGCAAGCAAATGTACTTGGAAATGATATTTCATTTGGTTGAATTATTTTGTCAAATTATTTTAAAGTTCTATCTAGATTCTTACATAAAAGCATAAGAGAAGAACTCCAAATCATATGACTAATCAATCCAACAACTTGAACAAAATATGAATGCATGTCTCTTTAATAAAGGGGAGTTTTCATTCATTAGCTAAGTACACATTCAAATGTATGAAAGTTTTAATACGTTGCCATTGTTGTTGCAGGGGAGTAGGAACCTCCCAAGATTACTTAAAGTCGCGTCCCAGAATGTCTAATATACCGTATTCTTAAATACACATGAATGCATAAACAACTATAAGAATAGAAAAACCCTTGCAAAAATTGTATTTGATTTGTTTGATTTATTTGTGTGAATAAATTAAAGCTCTATCTAAATTCTAATATCAAAATGCATAAGAATGAAATCAAACGGGTACGTCACCATTGTTTTGCACTAGGGGAGTGAGGTAGGAACCTCCTTGGGGATACTTAAAGCTGTGATTCTCCAGAATGTCCAAACTAATATAACCATTAACATTCATACTTATGCAAATCAATATATGAATGAAAGAAAGAGACTTCTCTTCATACACTAAGCTTATATTCACATGCACCTCTTATGTTTGTATAACTAAAGTCACAACACACACACACACACACACACACACACACACACACACACACACACACACACACACACACACACACACACACACACACACACACACACACACACACACATATATATATATATATATATATATATATATATATATATATATATATATATATATATATATATAAAATTCATTAATAAACTTTTGAAAATACATTTGAGATTTAATAGTGATAATAGCCACACATGTTTTTAATTAAACTAACTCATGCAAGTTTGACATAAAGAAAACCATTTCATTTAATTAATTTTTGAAAGAAATGAATGCATGACTACAAGTGACATACAACATTTTAACATGATTGGAAAGAAATAAAGAAACACAAGCATGTAATTTCATTCAATCCAATTAATTTCTAAGGACAATCATATTAAACAAGCTTATTTAAAGTAAAACAAAGTTTATTAAAACCAATTTTGATTTCATGTTTGATTTGATTTAAAAGATGTGAAAGAGGTTTTCTAATCCTAATCTCATTCCCCATATGTGAATTAATTTAATTTAGTGAAAAGCAATTAAATTGATTTTATGGCTTAATTAGGTTGAGGTATGAATTAAGTCAATTAATTAAACCCTTACCTACATCACCTTAAGTTAACTAACTAAATAATGATGAGCTAACATGAGATGCAACCATATAAAAAGTAAATTAACAATGCTCCTAAGAAATGAAAGGGGCATAATGCAATTGGCTCATAATTGATAGTTAATTAAGCTTAGAAATTTATTTAATTACTTTCATGATTTTCTCACACATGTAAGCTAATCATAATTTCAATAATTTTTTTTAGACTATCAAACACCTAAAGAACTACCCAAGGTTGATTAATCAAAGTTAGGAATGAATTAGATTTTAAATTAAGTTAATTAAGCCTTTAATTGGTTAATTAAATCCTTTGATTATATTTTAATTAGGATAATGAAGTTAACTTAAGGAAAGAGATCAAGGAAGAGGCCTCAATCCCAATCTCTAAGTCATTTCAAACAATCAATTAGGCTCTGAAATAATTAAACTCCCTTTTCTTTTAATTGATTAATTAAGTGGCTAATTAATTACTTAAACTTTGATTAATTTGAAACAAATGAAGAGGCTTAATGAAATGGTCATAAAGAGTAAACTTAAATCATTTTCTTAAGACTTTTCACTGTTAACAGATGGAAACAAGCTTAATTAATTAATTAATTCACTATTCATTTACTTAATTAATCATGAATTGAATTAAGAGGGTAAATAAGGTTCAATTAACCAATTTCCCTCATTAAGTATCTAATAAATTCTAAGAAAAATAGGGGATGCAGAGGTCATTCCCCTAAACAAGCTCTGAAATTTTGGAGTTAATTAGATGGTTAATGAGGAGTAATTAAGATAGTTACCTTTTTAATTAAACTCAAATTAAGAAAATGTCACTGTTCAAAATTACTTTATGATATTCTTAATAGGTTCCCCTCTAAAATACCTTTAAAATGAGCCCTCATTTATATTTTTTGAATTTTTTCAGGATTAGTTATAAATTTTAGAAGTTTGAGTCTAAAAAACATTAATTAAATAGCCCTAATTAAACATTTATCCCGTCGATGCCACCTGGCTACTGAAGCAATGCGCTGATGCAGTGCGCTTTCCATATGGCGTGATGAGATATATTATTTAAGTTGTCACATTTGCATGCTGACTTAGATTGCGGCAGATGAAATTTCATGTGGGTCATCCGATCTAAGATCAGACGATCATGATTAAATACACAGATTAACAAGATTAAATTGGCAGATCTAACGCGATCAGATCAGGACTATCCATTCTGATCATGCGGAATAGGCGACCCATGATCTATCTCCACTTAAGCGGTGAGAGACGGAGACCGTCCATCATTCGTCGCTCGATCTAAGCTCACCCGAGCTCAAATGGAGATCAAATCAACCCCACACCTTCAAGAAGGCAAAACAAAGAGGTCCAACAGTGGAGATCTCATGACATGAAACTTTCCTTCACAAAATACCAACCTATTTTTATACAAGGATTGGTTTTGAGAAATTACCTCACGCTAATGTGGTGGTTGGGTGACCAGGTAGCCGCTAGTTGAGATGAAGCCCGGTTGAGAAGCTTGGGCCTTGATTTGGGGTAGATCGCTTGGTGGCCTAACTCATGTACTCAAGAGCCTCAGCCTTGATCAAATTATGGGTTCCGAAGGCTTTGGAACTCAAGGGATGATTCGAGTAGCTTTGAGGGAGTATGGAGACGATGGACGCATAAGAAATTGTAGTTTGATTGAGCGGAGAAAAAGTTTGAATCGAAATGGGGATACCTTATTTGATTCACATCAGAGGAAATGTCGAGGGAGATTCGGGGTGCTCTAGGAAGCTCTCTAGGATTTCAAAAATACTTAAGAAACTCACTTAGTGTGAATGATGATGAATGCTGCTCGAATTGAGAGAGTATACCCCTCAATCGTGTGTGATGGATGGACGAGATCTGTCCTTGAATTTTCACCAGTTCGTCGCCATCAGGGCATCGGAGGGGCCACCGTCAACTCCACGTGGCATGCTAGGGTTAGAGGGAGCTATGGCAGGAAGCTCAAGGTCTGATACGGGGAGATTATGTGCTGATTTACCTTCTTTGCACCCATTGGGTTCGATCATGGGTGAGGGAGAGGAAGTGTGCTTCCTTTGGTCCATGGTAAGTCTTAGTCATGCTTAGGTTGAGCTAGGCAGCTTAGGTATGCCATGTTAGGAAGTTTGATGGCTGTCCATGAGAGGAGAAAGTGAACTTTGTCTCTTATAAAAAGAATCCAATGCAAATGAGGTGTGCCCAATGGCTAATTCCCTTGGGTGGGGTCCACTTTGCTTTGGGATGATTTTGGGCTGACCTAGGGTCAATTTGGGTTGGGTTTTGTCAACCCTTAGGGTACCATGGGTTGGTTTTGGGTGCTTTGGTTTCATTTGGTCAAATGGGTTCAAGTTGGGTTGGGTTGACCAATTGGTCAAATTGGGTCAAACTAAGGCTTGGGTTAGATTTAAATGATGATTTAAAGAGTTTTGGTTCAAGTGGCTTTGATTAATTTGGCTTAGGTTAATCAAATGGGTCAAATGGGCCAAGTTGACCAATTTGACCAAATTGGGTTGGGTTAGGTATTGGTTCATTTAAATTGGTTAATTTAAAATGATTGTAGGCTTTGCTTTGGTTCGATTTTGGTTTAATTTGGATTTTGGCCAATTCATCATTTTAGGTCAATTTGGGCTAGGTTGGGTCAAGTTGACCAACTGGCCAAATTGAGCTCAATTATGGCTTTGGTTAAGTTCAATAAATAATTTGGAATGAACTTGAGCCATTAGTTGCAATCAATTTGGGTTAAATCATGATTTGCCTTATTTTGGCTTTTTAGGCAAATTTGGGCCAACTTAGGTCAAATTGGTCAATTGGATTTAGTTTGGCTCATTTGAGGGTTTGATCATGTTCCATTATTGATTATGAATTGATTTGAATAAATGGTTTCAATCAATTTGGTATCTGATGGGTTTTGGCCAATTTAGATTTCATTTGGGTTAAAGGTTGACTTATTTAAAGGACCAAGTTGACTTGATTTGACCCAATTCAAGATAGTTGATCACCCTAGGATGATTATTGATCATGATATGAGGTTTGGATGGGCTTAGTTCAATCAAATTTGGGTTGGATTAGAACTTTGCTCAAAAAGGGTCTTTAGGTCACTTTGGGTCAAGTGAACATAAATGGGTCAATTGATTTGGTTTTGGCTTGATTCAGGTTTAGTTGATGTTGACCTCCTCATATATCATCATCAAGAAAGCCCATAAGTTGAATTTGACTTGAGGTGATAGTAGTGCGCAAGGGCTCAAAATGCAGCATACATCTTGAAAATGGTCAAATGACCGATCGATGAATGAATTTCGCGGCATTTAGAATGTTAAAATTTATCAGAATATAACTATTGAAAAATCTAATGAGCAATTGATTAAGTGCTTGAGCTATCAAAGTGTCGGCGCGCAGATCACAGTCAAGAAGTTACAATAATATCCGAACGACCTTCGTTCATGAAATGGATCATGCCGTTAGCTTCAAAACATCGTATCAAATGAGACTATTCATGCTTAATTCGGATGAGTGCAATGCGTCGACAATCGAAGCGGCATTACTCAAATCGAAATGTACTAGATGTCTTTGAAATTGGTCAAAATTACTTCCGATCGATGAACGGACTTAGCCGTCATGTTCAGAACATTGAAATTGGTCAGGATATAAATATTGGACAACTTAATGATCAACTGATCAAGCCCTCGAGTCATCAACATGCTTGCAAGTATATCAAAGTCAAGAGGCACCGACGCAAGCCAAATGACTCCCATTCATAAAATTGATTGCGCGTTAGCTTTAAAATGTTGAAATCTATCAAATGAGACTGTTCGTGCTCAATTCAGATGAGTCTGTGCAAATGTCGAATGATTTGAAATGACAACACGTAAATCGAGGCTGAAATGCACTGGACGTCACCAAAATTAACTCAAATAACATCCAATCGATGAACGGACTTCTCCAATACATTCAAAATGTCGAAACTGGTCAGAATATAAATATTGCATGACGATGATCAGATCGGCTTCGAGTCGTCGATGCTTTGCATATTAAGATTAGAAGACACGAGGATCAAACGATGTTAAATGATCGTGTCATTTGGCAATGCCAAAATCTATTAAGTAAGGATTGTCTCAATTGAATGTCGCATGAAAATCGAGCGGTCGAAAGTGGTGACCCGCATTTTTGAGCTAAAATGGACTCAATTTGACGCCGACTTTAACTAAATGGATTGATTGCGACATTGCATATTCGTTGAACATCGAATTACCTAATTTGATATATATTGACTATGTGTGTTTACCGTGAAATTTACATTAAAACCGTTTAATCAATTTAAAATTCATTTAAAATCCCAAAATTACCCTCCCCATGCTCAACCGTTCCCCCTTATTTTCAGTTTATCTAATTCAAAAGAAAAGAAGAAAAATTTGCTCCCTCTTTTTTCATTCTCACGTCTCTTTTTCTGCCAACTGCTCCAAAAAGAAAAAAAGGAAAAAAAAATCTCCTCCCAGCCCATTTTTCCCTCTCGTCGGAAACGGAAAAACACAGGTAATTTCATTCGCACAATTCCCTCTCCCCTCTCAATCTCTTCCACCATCCCATCGGCACAAAATCACGCAAACGCGCATCTCACTTCGGCCCGCAAAACTGTCGCCGGCGCCATCCCACTTCCGCGGCCCGGAATCGCCGTTGCCCGCAATGCATCCCGCACACGGCCAGCCTCCGCGGCCCCATCTGCTGACCCACTGCGCTGCACGGCCCGCTACACGCCTCTGGCCCGCGTCTCATGCAAACCCGCCGGCCCATGAAACTGCTGCCCGCAAAACCGCACCCGCTCCATGGCCCGCTTTTACAGCCCATCGATCCACGCTCCGTGCGCTCTGCTCTGACCCACCGCCGCTCCGCGCCTCCCGCGGCCCACGAAACCACTCCGGCCTACCTGTGCTATCCGACCCGCTCCCACCGGTCCCTTTCCACTGCATTCTGCGGCCTGCTGCCACCCCATTCCACACGCAAGCCTGCAAAATCACATGGCCTGCCAGCCCATTGGCTTGCTAGCCCACTAGCTCGCCAACCCACTAATCTGTGCAAGCCCGCTCCCCACATCTAGCCCGCTAGCCTTCTGCCTTCCCGCGGCCTTCCAATTTCATCGGGAGAACATCGTGGGTCTTCTTTCATTTTTTCACATTCGCCTTTTTAGCCGATTTTCAACATGACCGGAGAAGACATCGAGGGTGAATTCTTCTATTCTGGCGTCACTTCCTCCCATCCAATTTTTCTCCTTGCGTGGTGGAAGAACATCGTCGAAAGATTCTTCTTTCGATTTTCGACGCCTGACTCCCGCTTTCCCCGTTTCCATAGAATCGAGGAAGAACATCGTCGAGAGGTGAATTCTTTTTTAGGTTTTAATCACACTCCTTGCCATTCCCAATGTGTATCCAATCTTGTTCCCTTCGAGCATTGCGGTCGTCAAAAAATACGTCGACCGTGATATGAATTAATATATATATATACACATGCTTGTGTTTCTTTGCAAGTTTGAAGACCTCGTTGTGCTCAAAAGGGCGTGACGAGATGAAAAATAGGTCGTGGTATCGCAAGACACCACTGGCTATGCTCAAGAGGGTGTACCGAGTAAGCCAACACTTGTTAGATGTCGCTCCCCCTAGACGAATTGCTGCCAAAATTTTGTTTAATTTCTAGACTTAGAAAAAAAAAGAGAGGAAGGGGAGGGGGGATGAATATATATTGCATTGTATGTCTTCTTTCAGGTTTGAAGGCCTCTTCATGCTCAAGAGGGCGCAACGAGATGAAAAATTAGTTGTGGTATCGCAAGACACCACTCACTCAAGAGAGGCAGAGTAAGCCACACCCGATCTGACTCCTATATGGGGATGATGCTGGGAGGTTGTTGAAATTTTATCAAAATTCTAGACTAAGAAAAAAATGAAAAGTAAAGGAATCAACTTAAGAATGTCAAGCAATGAAACATAAAGCTAAAATTCAAATTAAAACTCAAACAAGAGAGAGGAAAAATAGCATACAATAAACACAAAAGTAAAACAAAAAAGACGGGAAAAATGAAAGCTACTCTGAGAGCTAAATCTTCTTTTAAAAGAACAAATTAAATTATCTTTTGGAACCTAAATCAAAATACCTTTTTTACCACCGAATCTGTAACTCTTTGTATAAGCAAATAGAAGGTGATACTGAATCCAATTCTACCAAAAATCATAGGGCTTCCTTTAATCAAAATTTAAAGAACTTCATTCTAAACTATGATTTTCAAAATCAACAAAATCATTAATTAGGTAAAATTATCTAAGCTATAAACACCTGCATGTGCTCAAACATAGAGTTTTAAAGTGCAATTTTTAATGTCTGAAAAGACCGTGCAGGCTAAATTGAAATATATTAAATATTAATCTGAAAAATCTAATAAGATATTAGATCAATTTACAATGCATTCTTCGCCACCGGATCTGCAACTCTTTGTACAAGCAGACAGAAGGTGATACTAAATCAAATTCTACAAAAATCATAGGGCTTCCTTCAATCAAAAATTAAGGAATTTCATTCTAATTATGATTTTTAAATCAATGAGTTTATTAATTAGATGAAATTACCTAAGCTATAAATTCACGCATATGCTCTAGATTTCAAGTGCAAATTTTAATGTCGAAAAGGTCGCAGCTAAGTTGGAATTAAATGAAAATATAAAATCAATCTCATAATTAAAACATAAAATTACCTAAAATTACTATACACCCTCATTGGCCCCAACACTATGCTGAATGCTTAAATTCAAGTCTCTAAGGATGCTGTGCGGGTTGCTTCCCGATTTAGTCTTAGGACTGGGTCCAAGTTAACAAAATCTAAAAACCTATAATAAGAGTTTCAAATCAGTAAAATATTTGAGAAACTGATTCTGTCAAGTGATAGTAGATATAATCCTATATTAGAAGCTAAACGGAGTTGACAGGATCTAAAGCTCTTAAACATATTCTAATTAATCAATTTTTAAGTAGCAATCTAAAACTGTTTAAATAGAATTCTATTATTAAAAGCTTAAATCAAAACTCAATCTATCCACCTTCCGCAACTATTTATCGGGGCTGATAAATTAAGAAAACTCTAGCTCTCGAAGAAGCCAATGTCAAATCAAGTGTTCACTCTCAATCAATCTCACACCAGTAAGGACGTGGCTTGTGTCTTTTGACTGCGTGGCTTGGCCAATAGGCTCCACAGATGAAGCAGTTATGACTAGAGTTTTCTGATTGGGTGGTTTGGCCAGGCAGGCTCCATTATATTACGATCATGATCGTAGCCCATATGCTCCCCAATAGCTCTGCCCTTTGAGTTATGATCATAGGGTATATTTGATAGGGCAAACATCCCTCTGTCAGCTAAGGTAGATTTAAGCATGTCTCCTTAGACAAACACCACCCCAAGCCTACACGAATTTCTTGGATGATGTAACCCATGTGTTGCTAATGAGGATCCTTCTGTCAAGTTGGGTCGACTACCTCCTCTGACTAAGTAGACTAGGGACCGCGACTACTTGGGATGACGGAACCATGGGATCTAGATCGGGCACGTCATCATTCCCCCAACCATTTGGTTTAAGCTGAATTAATGAATTTCATAATCTAAATTATGAAACTCCATATGCTGCTACTATACTCTACGCATTAAGCGATATAATGGCTAGCCTTAATCGAAAGTTCTCTTTCACTTATTGAGAGGGGTAATTATAGGGGCTTGCTTTATAGGAAACTTGGAAGATCTAAAGTCCTCACCAAATGAGAATGAAATCTTTGGGTAGAGTCTTATCACTATTTCATCTTCCTTACGAGAAATTACCAATATTTTCAATCAAACTCTCTTAATTCAAAATTTTGTAGAGGTCGATTGTAAATTTTGAGCCCTGATTTTTTAGCGACTGACAAGATTCTTTTGATCTTTGGTTAGTCATATATGTGCTATAGTAGCAATAAAATTTTTAAAAATTCAAAACAAAAAAGGTGATTTAAGTGTGTAATAAATTCAATATAAGGCTCTATGTAGAATGAATCATTCCGTAGAGCATATATTTATTACACCATTACTTTGTTCTGTAGCGCCTTTGCATCTTGAAAGTATGGGGTGAAATAATAATTGTTAATTACTAATCCCATCTTTCACTTTTGCAGAAATGGATTTATAAAGCACTCTTTCACTTGGATTCATTGGAGTGGGTAGTGCGAACCCTGCTATCCAACGCCGTCATTAACACAGGTGATGTCGGGGCTACCATTCAATTTGGTAGCTTGAATTTCTCAGCTATCATAGCTGCAACTCCTGAAGTACCCATCCTTGGTACATTCGTCCGAGGCCATGATGGAAGGCCTCAAGTTACTGAAGTTTCTACTAGCCATGTGTGCTAACTAGTTCAACAGCCAACCGCTGTCAAGGAGTTCTCCCGATAGAGAACTTTAATTTTCAAAAGGCTAGGTCAATCTGAAGCTCCTATGAAAAGAATCATCGTGGGAAATTGTGTCTTTAATTCCTCGTACATTCTTGCGATTGAACCTTTTATACCTGAAAAGCATGATCATGAAGCTTCCTCATCAGGAAGCAAATTAACCAGAAGATAGAGAAGAAGGAGAAATGCTAAGCCGAGGGCTCAGCAGATCCCCTTTGAATGACCTAGTGAACAACCGATACTTTCTCCAGAAGTGAGTATTCCTACCCACAATAACTTTGACAATCCAAAGTGGGTAAAGAGAAATAGCTCTACTGGCAAAATAAAGCAATCCTTCTGGAACCAACCATGCCAAGCTCCACCACCATAGGAGAGACACTGAAAATTATCTACCAGGATACATAAATTTCTCAAAGTAGCCAAGGATAGAAGCCTAATGAAAAGAAGATTTCAGAGGCCTGTGGTGATGGAAAATAATGAAGCTCTACCAAGAAAGTTGCCATCTCTTCTGGTAACTGGCTAGCGAGCCCAGTATGCTTCACATGGCGAGCATCAGAGCGTGATACTTGGACCGCATGTCCAAGAATCCACTACCGAAAGGTCCTGGCAAAAGGATAAACAAATATGGAGGCCAAGGCCCCGTAATGAAACTTTGAGTAATAGAAGAGGTGTGACATCTGATACATATACTCATAAATCCTCCTCAAAATCAACTCATCAGAAGTGGCACAAAAGAAAGGATATTACTGATGAAAGATACAATGGTCGACACCCTGGAGAATCCTCTAGGGGATCCCATTATCGATCAGTTTCACCCCTACAAGAGAAGGTTGACGTTGAGCGTAGTCCTTTAATAGAAGAAGTGGTTGTTCCGCATATTGAACCAGAGATCCACTGGAAACGTCGATAAAAAATTTATGTGCAAGAAGAAAATAATGAAGAAGATTCTATGGAAGTGAAAGTTGTTTATATGGTCAGAGATATAGAAATTTTTTATAAAAAATTAAGTAATTTATGCAACTTATTTTAGAAAACTTTCTTTATGTTGCATCACTTAGTTGTTGAAAATAGATTTTATTTTATTATATTATATCTATATTTGAAATACAATAACTAAGGTTAAATAATTTTAGCATTATAATTTTTAATTTAAATAAGTCAAAATATTTCATTTAACGTAACTAATTTTGAGTTCAAGACAAAAATATTTTTTTTATTTAATATTCTATCTAATGCTCGTTGACAGAATAGCATCCAACCTTGGTGTGTGTCTATTAAATGCTTGTATTGGTTGATTTAAAGGTTGGATCCTCATTACTTGTTTCTTCTTTAGTTCTTTGTGGTATTATGCTAAATGATTGAAAAGGTTGAGACATCATATATGCTTGCTCATAAGACATTGATGATGGCATCATATGTGAGGCTGGAAAATGATATTGATGACATCCAATTAGAGACATCATAGGTGCTCCATAAGGTATATGCATGTACAACATTTTCATGTGATTGTCCACCTTCTTAAATACTCCATCATGAACCAAGTAACGAAGAATAATGGCTTGATAGGCTAACTCCAATTGTTAATGTAAGCGAATCGAGCTTCACATGTGTTCATGTTACCGTTAAGGTTCTCTTACTTTGAAATCGAATTTGTATTCGAAATAGCTCATGAATAGTGTGCTCGTGTTCGTTAACAGCTCGTGTTTGGCTCGAATTGACTCTTATTTTAAATATTTAAAATAAGAAAGTTTGATTTTTATAATTAATATTTAAAAAATATTAATTTTAATAAGACATTTTTTATTGTTTTGTTAATGCATACAAATATACAATAATAATTTGTAGACAGTAATAATAAAAATGATATTTTAATAAATAAATTTGATAATTACATTTGAATATAATAAAGTAACATAATTTATTTATTTAAGTACAAGTTATAATTCCTTACAATATACAAATAAATTAACAAATGAGTACAACTCAGTTATACATTTATACAAAACAAAATGAAATTTTAACATATTTCAATCTTCAAATTAATCTTTGAGACTTGACTTCATTACTCACTCTTTAGAAATCAACAAATTACAACATAAGATCTGCACTTTGCTTCTTACAGATCATATATAAACAAAACTAGAAAAAGTCTATGCTATAAAATTAATAAATAAATTTGGTTTGATATCAATAATCAATGATGACATCATATTGATGACTTCTTAAATTTTAATATAAAAAAATCATAACTTCAAACAATCCACCACAAACAAATTAGTCTCTAAAGAACATAATACCCCAAAACAATAAATAAAATTAGAATGCATAAATAAAAAAACAAATGAAAAAGTAGACAAAATAAGAAAGATAAGCATCCATATTGCTAAGTTGCATATGACATAAAAAATATAACATCATAACCCTTTAAATCCCCATAAATCCAAGCTATTCAACACAAAATCAAATGTAGTATTGATAAATTAAAAAAACAAAATACAATATAATAGTAAAAAAAAAAAATCAAAACTACATAAATCAAAAAATAATTGAAAACAACTAAACAAGAAAGATAAGTAGCCATTTTGTCCAGCTAAGTTGTATCTCATATTAAAAAATGTTTAACATCACAGTCCTTTAAAACCCATAAATGTAAGCAATCCAGCATAAAATCAAGTGTAGTATTGATAAACTAAAGATCAAAATACAATAGAACATTAAACAAATCAAAACTATATTAGTCAAAAAATAATTGAAATAGACCCAACTAAACAAAAGATATCCAACCATTTTGTCAAGCTAAGTCATCTCAAATTAAAAAAGGTTTAACATCACAACCCTTTAAAAATCATAAATGTAAGCAATCCAGCATGGAACTAAGTGTAGCATTAATAAATTAAAAGCCAAAATGCAATAAAACATCAAATAAAGTCAAAATTGCATTCAAAAATGAAATATATTGTGGTGTTTAATTTTAATTCATGTATGTGGGGATACCACGTAGATCTGAGGTGTACTTATTGAGGTGATTAGGTACGATATCAAGAAATAACGCATTATCTCGAAAGATAAAAATCATTACCCTACAATGAACCTAATCACCTTAATAAGGACTCCTAAGGCATGATGGATCTTAGAATATACCATAGATTTTTCCTCTACTTTACATGGATGAATAAAATAGGGTTTATTTAAACTGGATTTTAAAGTTCACGATAGGGGCAAGCCCCCACAGTAAATTACATCCTAAAGAAGGTGAGATATTTAGGAATACTCTCGATTAAATTAGATAATTATTGTCTCCAAATATTTTAAAGATAAGACTATCAATAAATTGGTTATGTTTGGAAAATCAAGTGGGATAGATCAAAATGAGAGACTTATTATTGAAGCCAAAAGGAGATGAGTGCGGGATGCTTGATACTAAGAAACCTAGTGAGCATTTTAATCTATCTATGATTGGGCTTTATACATTTGAAATTGAAGAGAATTATATATTTGTGTTGAAATTTTATTAGAAAGTTAAGACTTATAATCCCACAATACAAGATTATGGAAATACCAGAGGTGAGGATTTATGCTTGTAGCCCAAGGAAAACAACAACATCAGATCCTAAATCTAGGGAGCCTTATCGAGGGCCAAAGCACGCCCTAAATTTAAGGTGAAAAGTGAGTATATTATTTACCTCCATAAGAGAGGGTAAACCACCTGACTGCTGGACTTATAACCGCTTAGAGTGACAGCCAACTAACTCCTTATACATTTTAAAACCATGTGGTCAAGTCATATGTTTTGCAAAATGGTTAGGATATTATTATTTAGAAAGAAATTAAAGTCCTTCTCACTCCCAGAGACTAGATCATTAGTGGTATGAATAATGACTTAGTCTAATACAAATTTTATCAATTTTATTTAGTTTTGGACTCTTTATTTTTGACACAGTCATAGGATTTATATGTCTAAATGCATGATGAAATAAAGTTATTGGCCAAATGAAGAGAGAAGAGGGTGAAGCCCCATTAGTAGGAGTTGCTCTCATAAGTCAAGCGGTTCCCATGCTGCAGAAGGGGCCATCATTTTACAAGAGTGGTAGAAGATTCATGTATGATATTAGACATACAATATTCAACTATAGGGTTGCTAAATATTTTAATTATCTTGATTTAATACCTAGGCATTAAATGAGGTTATGAATTATTTTAGAAAATTTAGTTATGAGTTGTGATTGGGGTAAAAAGTTTATTTTTTTCTAAGAGCTTAATCAGATCTAGGCCACACATTTAATCACCATACTTGAAGAAGCTAGGAAAACACATGCCATTTCTATTACACAATTGTAAACAAAGCATCAAATAATTTATAAACCTAATGTGAAAGAATAATAGGCCGGTGCGGTCAGGTACCGCCTTACAACCCAAAAAGAGAAATGGGTAGCCGAGCTCTACCCTTATACAACTCGGTATATGAAAGAATAATTACAATCACATAAATGAATAAATGTTATGGGGGTCTTCATCTCTTCTTTCTTCATGTTTCCTTCATTCCTCCTTTGGATTTGTTTGCTTTGAAGGCATCACAGGGCCTCCTAGGATAAAGCCCTTGCCATCATAATCTCCCATAACACTAATTCTAATTCTTAATGCAAGATTACATCAAAATAGGAAAAGTAAATATAACTATACTTGCAAAATAAGTGTTAGCTAACACACCATACAACCCAAACAGTTATATGTATATAATTTGGACTTAACACTCGCACATGGGTTGTCAAGTCTAGTTATCCTAGTTGAGATTATGTTTAGGGTTAAAACTTGCAAAGAGAGCATTTATATTTATTTTAGCACCCTTAAGCATAATATTCTGCAAAAAATATGATTAGGCTGATCATGACATAACATATAGTCTACGAAGTATACACCCTAACATCCAGTCTATAACAATACATCACAAAATAAATATACATCAAATCATGCACTGCCCTAACATAAAGTTAAAAATGGTTACTTAATATAATATGTGTGTATTAAAGTTTGTGTGGTATGTTCTAACAGCTTTAGAGTTGTCATTCTCTAATGTTTGGGCCTTTTATCAGAATTAGTTTGCGCTTTTCCCTTTTTTGTTGTTTGATAAGTAAACTAAATGGTTTAATTTTTTTGAGGCATTTAATACACCCCTTAGAGCATTTGAGTGTATTTGAAACAACTGCGATTCCAAATCAGAAGATAAGTGATGCGGAGGGCCATCCTTAGCCGCCGCCGCCCGCGCAGCCAGCCGTTTGATGATATTATGCCATCTTAATCTGACAACGAGTAAATACACTATAATTTCTTTACATTACATCTTGTCAAACCAAACAAAAAATGCAAAGTCATGTATTTGTAAATCACAACAAACAACTATAGTAATCATTTTACAATTCCATTTACACGATTCCTTTTACATGCATTAAATCTAGCAACACTTAAATGTGAAGGGCATTTAATTATGAAGGGTTGATCTCATTTTAAATGGTTTAATTGATTTGAGAATTTTAATTAGTATTTTCTTTTATTTAATTTAAGCTATACTTAACAACCAAGTGTTATAAAGAGAAGATAAGAGAGGGCCACTCTCTCTTATCCTTATCTTAAGCCACATCTAAAGCCAATTAATTAAATGAATTCCATTTGATGAATGATTTATTACATATTTTAATTAGTCTTAGGTTTAAATTCACTTTAAATAATAAAATTCAATAAGAAAGTCATCTTAAAATTAATTGGAATGAACTACTATCACATGATACATGTTTGTTCATTTCTTTCCATCATATATATCATGCATATGATTAAGTCACATACATATACATATCTTAACACACTTAAATGATGAATGCAAGCAAATGTACTTGGAAATGATATTTCATTTGGTTGAATTATTTTTGTCAAATTATTTTAAAGTTCTATCTAGATTCTTACATAAAAGCATAAGAGAAGAACTCCAAATCATATGACTAATCAATCCAACAACTTGAACAAAATATGAATGCATGTCTCTTTAATAAAAAAAGGGGGAGTTTTCATTCATTAGCTAAGTACACATTCAAATGTATGAAAGTTTTAATACGTTGCCATTGTTCTGCACCAGGAGAGTGAGGTAGGAACCTCCCCAAGATTACTTAAAGTCGTGCGTCCCTAGAATGTCCAGACTAATATACCCGCTATTCTTAAATACACATGAATGCATAAACAACTATAAGAATAGAAAAACCCTTGCAAAAATTGTATTTGATTTGTTTGATTTATTTGTGTGAATAAATTAAAGCTCTATCTAAATTCTAATATCAAAATGCATAAAGAATGAAATCAACAGTGCGTCACATTGTTTTGCACAAGTAGGTAGGAACCTCCTTGGGGATACTTAAACTGATTCTCCGATGTCCAAACTAATATAACCATTAACATTCATACTTATGCAAATCAATATGAATGAAAGAAAGAGACTTCTCTTCACTAAGCTTATATTCACATGCACCTCTTATGTTTGTATAACTAAAGTACACACAACACACACACACACACACACACACACACACACACACACACACACACACACACACACACTACACACACACACACACACACACACATATTATATATATATATATATATATATATATATATATATATATATATATATATATATATATATAAAATTCATTAATAAACTTTTGAAAATACATTTGAGATTTAATAGTGATAATAGCCACACATGTTTTTAATTAAACTAACTCATGCAAGTTTGACATAAAGAAAACCATTTCATTTAATTAATTTTTGAAAGATATGAATGCATGACTACAAGTGACATACAACATTTTAACATGATTTGAAAGAAATAAAAGAAACACAAGCATGTAATTTCATTCAATCCAATTAATTTCTAAGGACAATCATATTAAACAAGCTTATTTAAAGTAAAACAAAGTTTATTAAAACCAATTTTGATTTCATGTTTGATTTGATTTAAAAGATGTGAAAGAGGTTTCTAATCCTAATCTCATTCCCCATATGTGAATTAATTTAATTTAGTGAAAAGCAATTAAATTGATTTTATGGCTTAATTTGGTATGAATTAAGTCAATTAATTAAACCCTTACCTACATCACCTTAAGTTAACTAACTAAATAATGATGGTAACATGAGATGCAACCATATAAAAGTAAATTAACAATGCTCTAAGAAATGAAAGGGGCATAATGCAATTATAATTAGTTAATTAAGCTTAAGAAATTTATTTAATTACTTTCATGATTTTCTCACACATAAGCTAATCATAATTTCAATAATTTTTAGACTATCAAACACCTAAAGAACTACAAGGTTGATTAATCAAAGTTAGAATGAATTAGATTTTAAATTAAGTTAATTAAGCCTTTAATTGGTTAATTAAATCCTTTGATTATATTTTAATTAGGATAATGAAGTTAACTTAAGGAAAGAGATCAAGGAAGAGGCCTCAATCCCAATCTCTAAGTCATTTCAAACAATCAATTAGGCTCAAATAATTAAACTCCTTTTCTTTTAATGATTAATTAAGTGGCTAATTAATTACTTAAACTTTGATTAATTTGAAACAAATGAAGAGGCTTAATGAAATGGTCATAAAGAGTAAACTTAAATCATTTTCTTAAGACTTTTCCCTGTTAACAGATGGAAACAAGCTTAATTAATTAATTAATTCACTATTCATTTACTTAATTAATCATGAATTGAATTAAGAGGGTAAATAAGGTTCAAATTTCCCTCATTAAGTATCTAATAAATTCTAAGAAAAATAGGGGATGCAGAGGTCATTCCCCTAAACAAGCATTTTGGAGTTAATTAGATGGTTAATGAGGAGTAAGATAGTTACCTTTTAATTAAACTCAAATTAATGTCCGCTCAAAATTACTTTATGATATTCTTAATAGGTTCCCCTAAAATACCTTTAAATGAGCCCTCATTTATATTTTTTGAATTTTTTGGATTAGTTATAAATTTTAGAAGTTTGAGTCTAAAAAACATTAATTAAATAGCCTAATTAAACATTTATCCTTGCCACATCGGTATCGCGATGCGGCGCTTTCCATATGGCGTGATGAGATATATTATTTAAGTTGTCACATTTGCATGCTGACTTAGATTGCGGTGAAATTTCATGTGGGTCATCCGATCTAAGATCGGATCATGATTAAATACAGATTAACAAGATTAAATTGGCGGATCTAACGCATCGAGATCTATCCATTCGATCATGCGGAATAGTACCCATGATCTATCTCCACTTAAGCGGTGAGAGACGGAGACCGTCCATCATTCGTCGCTCGATCTAAGCTCACCCGAGCTCAAATGGAGATCAAATCAAACACCTTCAAGAAGGCAAAACAAAGAGGTCCAACAGTGGAGATCTCATGACATGAAACTTTCCTTCACAAAATACCAACCTATTTTTATACAAGGATTGGTTTTGAGAAATTACCTCACGGGAGCTAATGTCTGGTGGTTAGATTGACCGAGGTAGCTTCGCCTAGTTGAGATGAAGCCCTGTTGAGAGCTTGGGCCTTGATTTGGGGTAGATCGCTTGGTGGCCTAACTCATGTACTCAAGAGCCTCAGCCTTGATCAAATTATGGGTTCCGAAGGCTTTGGAACTCAAGGGATGATTCGAGTAGCTTTGAGGGAGTATGGAGACGATGGACGCATAAGAAATTGTAGTTTGATTGAGCGGAGAAAAAGTTTGAATCGAAATGGGGATACCTTATTTCAGTTTCACATGCAGAGGGGAAATGCCAATCGAGGGAGATTCGGGGTGCTCTAGGAAGCTCTCTAGGATTTCAAAAATACTTAAGAAACTCACTTAGTGTGAATGATGATGAATGCTGCTCGAATTGAGAGAGTATACCCTCAATGTGTGATGGATGGGCGAGATCGTCCTTGAATTTTCACCGGTTAAATCATCGGGGCATGGAGGGGCCCCGTCAACTCCACATGCTAGGTTAGAGGAGCTATGGCGAGCTCAAGGTCTGATACGGGGAGATTATGTGCTGATTTACCTTCTTTGCACCCATTGGGTTCGATCATGGGTGAGGGAGAGGAAGTGTGCTTCCTTTGGTCCATGGTAAGTCTTAGTCATGCTTAGGTTGAGCTAGGCAGCTTAGGTATGCCATGTTAGGAAGTTTGATGGTATCATGAGAGGAGAAAGTGAACTTTGTCTCTTATAAAAGAATCCAATGCAAATGAGGTGTGCCCAATGGCTAATTCCCTTGGGTGGGGTCCACTTTGCTTTGGGATGATTTTGGTGACTAGGGTCAATTTGGGTTGGGTTTTGTCAACCCTTAGGGTACCATGGGTTGGTTTTGGGTGCTTTGGTTTCATTTGGTCAAATGGGTTCAAGTTGGGTTGGGTTGACCAATTGGTCAAATTGGGTCAAACTAAGGCTTGGGTTAGATTTAAATGATGATTTAAAGAGTTTTGGTTCAAGTGGCTTTGATTAATTTGGCTTAGGTTAATCAAATGGGTCAAATGGGCCAAGTTGACCAATTTGACCAAATTGGGTTGGGTTAGGTATTGGTTCATTTAAATTGGTTAATTTAAAGATGAAGTTTTGCTTTGGTCTGATTTTGGTTTAATTTGGATTTTGGCCAATTCATCATTTTAGGTCAATTTGGGCTCAAAGTTGACCAACCGCCAAATTGAGCTCAATTATGGCTTTGGTTAAGTTCAATAAATAATTTGGAATGAACTTGAGCCATTAGTTGCAATCAATTTGGGTTAAATCATGATTTGCCTTATTTTGGCTTTTTAGGCAAATTTGGGCCAACTTAGGTCAAATTGGTCAATTGGATTTAGTTTGGCTCATTTGAGGGTTTGATCATGTTCCATTATTGATTATGAATTGATTTGAATAAATGGTTTCAATCAATTTGGTATACAGTGGGTTTTGGCCAATTTAGATTTCATTTGGGTTAAAGGTTGACTTATTTAAAGGACCAAGTTGACTTGATTTGACCCAATTCAAGATAGTTGATCACCCTAGGATGATTATTGATCATGATATGAGGTTTGGATGAAGTTCAATCAAATTTGGGTTGGATTAGAACTTTGCTCAAAAAGGGTCTTTAGGTCACTTTGGGTCAAGTGAACATAAATGGGTCAATTGATTTGGTTTTGGCTTGATTCAGGTTTAGTTGATGTTGACCTCCTCATATATGTCATAAATCAAGACAAGCCCGCAAGTTGAATTTGACGGACTTCGGAGGTGATAGTGCGCAAGGGCTCAAAATGCACTGTACATCATTGAAAATGGTCGAAACTGACCTCCGATCGATGAATGGACTTTGCCGCAGCATTTAGAATGTTAAAATTTATCAGAATATAACTATTGAAAAATCTAATGAGCAATTGATTAAGTGCTTGAGCTATCAAAGTGTCGGCGCGCAGATCACAGTCAAGAAGTTACAATAATATCCGAACGACCTTCGTTCATGAAATGGATCATGCCGTTAGCTTCAAAACATCGAAAAACTATCAAATGAGACTATTCATGCTTAATTCGGATGAGTCTGTGCAAATGTCGAACAATCAGAAGCGACAGTGCTCAAATCGAGGTTGAAATGTACTAGATGTCTTTGAAATTGGTCAAAATTACTTCCGATCGATGAACGGACTTAGCCGCCATGTTCAGAACATTGAAATTGGTCAGGATATAAATATTGGACAACTTAATGATCAACTGATCAAGCCCTCGAGTCATCAACATGCTTGCAAGTATATCAAAGTCAAGAGGCACGCAGCCAAATGACTCATTCAAAATTGATCGCGGCTTTAAAATGTTGAAATCTATCAAATGAGACCGCTCGCGTCAATTCGATTCGGATGAATGTCGAATGATGTCGAAATGATGACAACACGAAATCGACAAATGCACCTGACGCCACCAAAATTAACTCAAATAACATCCAATCGATGAACGGACTTCTCCAATACATTCAAAATGTCGAAACTGGTCAGAATATAAATATTGCATGACTTGATGATCAACCGATCAAACGCCGAGCCAACGCTACATATTAAGATTAAGACACGACGAGGATCAAACGACTCCTCGTTCGAAATTGATCGTATCATCTTCAAACGCCAAAATCTATTAAAGATCGCTCAATTCGGACAAGTCTGCATGAAAATCGAGCGGTCGAAAGTGGTGACCCGCATTTTTGAGCTAAAATGGACTCAATTTGACGCCGACTTGAACTAAATGGATTCGATTTAAACGCGCACTATCGTTCAAACATCGAATTACATAATTTGATATATATTTATGTGTGTCCAATAACGAAATTTACATTAAAACCGTTTAATCAATTTAAAATTCATTTAAAATCCCAAAATTCCCCATGCTCAACCGTTCCCCTTATTTTCAGTTTATCTAATTCAAAAGAAAAGAAGAAAAATTTGCTCCCTCTTTTTTCATTCTCACGTCTCTTTTTCTGCCAACTGCTCCAAAAAGAAAAAAAGGAAAAAAAAATCTCCTCCCAGCCCATTTTTCCCTCTCGTCGGAAACGGAAAAACACAGGTAATTTCATTCGCACAATTCCCTCTCCCCTCTCAATCTCTTCCACCATCCCATCGGCACAAAATCACGCAAACGCGCATCTCACTTCGGCCTGCAAACTGTCGCCGGCGCCATCCCACTCGGCCGGAATCGCCGTGTTGCTGCAATGCATCCTGCACACGGCCAGCCTCCGCGGCCCCATCTGCTGACCCACTGCAGGCACGGCCTGCTACAGCCTCTGGCCTGCGTCTCACGCAAACCCGCTGCTGGCCCATGAAACTGCTGCCCGCAAACTGCACCTGCTCCATGGCCTGCTTTACAGCCCATCGATCCACGCCTGTGCGCTCTGCTCTGCCCATGCGCGCCTCCCGCGGCCCACGAAACCACTCCGGCCTACCCAGCTATCCGACCTGCTCCACCGGTCCCTTTCCTTTCTCTGCGGCCTGCCACCCCATTCCACACGCAAGCCTATAAAATCACATGGCCAGCCCATTGTTATAGCCCACTAGCTCGCCAACCCACTAATCTGTAAGCCTGCTCACATCTAGCCCGCTGCTAGCCTTCACTTCTTGCCTTCCCTTCGCAGCCTAACCCTTTCCACTTTCATTTCATCACAAACCGAAGAACATCATCACATTAATTCTTTCTTTTTTTTTCGCATCACATCGCTGCTTCATCACAACTGTAAATCATCAAGATGAATTCTTCTTCATTTCATCACATTCCTTTCATCATAACCCATCCACTTTTCTCCTCCGAATGGGGAAGAACATCGTCAAGAGATTCTTCTTTTCGATTTTCGACGACTCCTCGCTTTCCAATTTTCGCCAAGAATCAAAGAACATCGAAGAGGAATTCTTTTTTTCGCCAGATCACACTCCTTGCCTTACATTCCCAATTGTGTATCCAATCTTGTTCCCTTACCGAGCATTGCAGTGCGTCAAAAAATACGTCAGAACATGTGTGATCTATGAATTAATATATATATATATGCTGTTTTCAGTTTCACCTGTTCAAAAGCGCGACGAGATGAGTGTAGATCGAAGACACAACGCTATGCTCAAGAGGGTTTGAAAAGCCAACACTTGTTAGCTCCCCACTAATGCCCAAAATTTTGTTTAATTTCTAGACTTAGAAAAAAAAAAGGGAGGGGGGGATGAATATATATTGCATTGTATGTCTTCTTCGAAAGGCCTCTTCATGCTCAAGAGGGCGCAACGAGATGAAAAATTAGCTGTGGTATCGCAAGACACCACTCACTACGCTCAAGAGGGCACACCGAGTAAGCCAAAACACCCCTGATGCAGCTCCCTATATGGGGATGATGCTGGGAGGTTGAAATTTTATCAAAATTCTAGACTAAGAAAAAAATGAAAAGTAAAGGAATCAACTTAAGAATGTCAAGCAATGAAACATAAAGCTAAAATTCAAATTAAAAACTCCAAACAACAAAAGAGAGAGGAAAAATAGCATACAATAAACACAAAAGTAAAACAAAAAAGACGGGAAAAATGAAAGCTACTCTGAGAGCTAAATCTTCTTTTAAAAGAACAAATTAAATTATCTTTTGGAACCTAAATCAAAATACCTTTTTTATAATCGACCAGAACTCTTTCAGATAAAGAAGGTGAAGTGATAATCCAATTCTACCAAAATCATAGGGCTTCCTTTAATCAAAATTTAAAGAACTTCATTCTAAACTATGATTTTCAAAATCAACAAATCATTAATTAGGTAAAATTATCTAAGCTATAAACACTGTGCTCAAACATAGAGTTTTAAAGTGCAATTTTAATAAAGAGAAAGCAAATTGAAATATATTAAATATTAATCCAAAAAATCTAATAAGATATTAGATCAATTTACAATGCATTCTTCAACGGACCAACTTTTGTTGCATGCGGTGATACTAAATCAAATTCTACAAAAATCATAGGGCTTCCTTCAATCAAAAATTAAGGAATTTCATTCTAATTATGATTTTTAAATCAATGAGTTTATTAATTAGATGAAATTACCTAAGCTATAAATTCCTGCATATGCTCGAACATAGAGATTTCAAGTGCAAATTTTAATGTCTGAAAAGGCTGCACAGGCTAAGTTGGAATTAAATGAAAATATAAAATCAATCTCATAATTAAAACATAAAATTACCTAAAATTACTATACACCCTCATTGGCCCCAACACTATGCTGAATGCTTAAATTCAAGTCTCAGGATGTCATGGTTGCTTCTAGTCTTAGTGATCCCAGTTAACAAAATCTAAAACCTATAATAAGAGTTTCAAATCAAGAAATATTTGAAACCTGACTGTCAAGTGATAGTAGATATAATCCTATATTAAGCTAAACGAGTTGACAGATCTAAAACTCTTAAACATATTCTAATTAATCAATTTTAAGTAACAATCTGAAACTGCTAAAATAGAATTCTATTATTAAAAGCTTAAATTAAAATTCAATCTATCCACCAACTATTTATCTGGTAAATTAAGAAAACTCTAGCTCTCAAGAAGCCAATGTCAAATCAAGTGTTCACTCTCAATCAATCTCACACCGCAGTGACTTTTGATGCTGGCAGCCAATAGGCTCCAAGATGAAGCGCTATGACTAGAGTTTTCTGATTGGGTGGTTTGGTGCAGCTATATTATCAATGATCAGTTCATATGCTCCCCAATAGCTCGCCCTTTGAGTTATGATCATAGGTATATTTGATAGGCAAACATCCCTCTCACCAAGTAGATTTAAGCATGTCTCCTGGGACAAACACCACCCCAAGCCTACATTTCTTGGATGATGTAACCCATGTGTTAATGAGGATCCTTACAAGTTGACTACCTCCTCCCACCAAGTAGACTAGGGATCACTACTTGGGATGACTAACCATGGGATCTAGATCGGGCACGTCATCATTCCCCCAACCATTTGGTTTAAGCTGAATTAATGAATTTCATAATCTAAATTATGAAACTCCATATGCTGCTACTATACTCTACGCATTAAGCGATATAATGGCTAGCCTTAATCGAAAGTTCTCTTTCACTTATTGAGAGGGGTAATTAACTATAGGGGCTTGCGCCTATAGGAAACTTGGAACCAGATCTAAAGTCCTCACCAAATGAGAATGAAATCTTTGGGTAGAGTCTTATCTACTATTTCATCTTCCTTCTGAAAATTACACCAATATTTTCAATCAAACTCTCTTCAAATTCAAAATTGTCGAGAGGTCGGTTGTAAATTTTCGGAGCCCACAGATTTCTAGCGACTCGGCTGGGGACAAGATTCTCTTTTGATCTTTGGTTAGTCATATATGTGCTATAGTAGCAATAAAATTTTTAAAAATTCAAAACAAAAAAGGTGATTTAAGTGTGTAATAAATTCAATATGAGGCTCATGTAGAATGAATCATTAGAGCATATATTTATTACACCATTACTTTTGCATCTTGAAAGTATGGGGTGAAATAATAATTGTTAATTACTAATCCCATCTTTCACTTTTGCAGAAATGGATTTATAAAGCACTCCTTTCACCGTTCAGCTAGGTCGTGGTACGAACTTCTGTCTATCCAACGCCGTTATTAACACAGGTGATGTCGGGGCTACCATTCAATTTGGTAGCTTGAATTTCTCTATCATGTGACTCCAGTACCCATCCTTGGTACATTTTCAGGCCATGATGGAAGGCCTCAAGTTCGAAGTTTCTACTAGCCATGTTATCAAGTTCAACGACCCGTCAGGAGTTCTCGACAGAGAACTTTAATTTTCAAAAGGCTAGGTCAATCTGAAGCTCCTGTGATGAAAAGAATCATCAAGGGGAAAACTGTGTCTTTAATTCCTCATGCAATTTCTTTGTGCCCTTTTATACACAAAAGCATGATCATGAAGCTTCCTCATCGAAAAATTAAGAAGATAGAAGAAGGAGAAATGCTAAGCAGGGCTCGGATCCCCTTTGAATGACCAGTGAACAACCGATACTTTCTCCGAGGAGTATTCCTATAACTTTGACAATCCAAAGTGGGTAAAGAGAAATAGCTCTACTGGCAAAATAAAGCAATCCTTCTGGAACCAACCATGCCAAGCTCCACCACCATAGAGAAGACAGCTTGAAAATTATCTACCAGGATACATAAATTTCTCAAAGTAGCCAAGGATAGAAGCCTAATGAAAAGAAGATTTCAGAGGCCTGTGGTGATGGAAAATAATGAAGCTCCAAGAAAGTTGCCATCTCTTGTGGCGAGCAGATGCTTCACATGGCGAGCATCAGAGCGTGATACTTGGACCGCATGTCCAAGAATCCTCGAAGGTCACGGCAAAGGATAAACAAATATGGAGGCCAAGTAATGAAACTTTGAGTAATAGAAGAGGTGTGACATCTGATACATATACTCATAAATCCTCCTCAAAATCAACTCATCAGAAGTGGCACAAAAGAAAGGATATTACTGATGAAAGATACAATGGTCGACACGGAGAATCCCTCATCATATCAGTTTCACCTAAGAGAAGGTTGGCGTTGGCGTAGTCCTTTAATAGAAGAAGTGGTTGTTCGCATATTGAACCGAGATCCACTTTGGAAAGCGTCGATAAAATTTATGTGCAAGAAGAAAATAATGAAGAAGATTCTATGGAAGTGAAAGTTGTTTATATGGTCAGAGATATAGATGAACTCCCGACACCATCAGTGACAACATCAGGGGAATGAATTTGATGCTTATGAAGAAGAGTCTTCACAGAAGCAAATAGAGGATGGATCTTCGATCTTTGCTAAAGAGGAAGAAGAAGATGACCAAAATGAGAAAGAGATCATGAGTTTTGAAGCTGTCTATATGGTTGAACCAAGAAATGATCTGCCTAGTACACACTTTTATAATTAGCATCGTCATACAACCCCAGCAACAGCTGCCTCTATAAATGTACAAAGAGAAGGATAATCAAGTTCTCCCCCTGAAAATGAGCAAGGAATAGAACAAAAGAAGAAATAGAAGAAGAAGAAGAAGAACCTCTATTGATTGATGCGATGGCACTAGCTAGAGAGCAAAGAGAAATGCAACATCAAATGGAGGTCAAAGACAAGGAGATTGCATAACTTGGTACCAAAATGAATGATATGATGGTACAAATGAACATCATGATGGAGATGTTGTAGAAGAATATCACATCAAGAATACCTATTTTTTGTACTAATCACAAAAAGCACTAATCATACAACTTCTATACCATCGACCGTGGTACCTCAAGCTCTGCTACATGCTATGTAAGCGAGGAAGTTAACCCACTACCTCTCCGGTCGACAATTCAAAATCGGCTAGCACACGCGGTAACATATGGTAGAAATGATAATCAATGAAAAGATAAAGACGTCATAGCCTCAGTAGGTAAAATGATCTGAGTAAATGTCGCAGGTTACTTAGTTGCAAATTTAATACTTTCAGCAGGCTTGGTAATCCAAAGCAACATTTGGCCAAATTTAAGGCTACTTGTGGTAACATAGGAGGGAACGACGTACTATTTTTTCGTCAATTTGTCGATAGCCTGACCCCAGCTGCTTTCTAATGGTATGCAGAATTGTCAAATAATTCAGTTAAAATATTTGATGAATTTAGGGGTGTGCGTTTGGTTGATTTGGATGGATTGGTTGATGAATTTTTAAAATCGATTGGTTTGTAAAATAGAACCAAAGCAAATAAAATGCAAAACAAAACAAATCGAATAATAATTTGGTTTGATTATTTTGGCTTGGTTTTGGATAAACCGAAGTTTGCTACATTTAAAAATTATTTGCATAATTTTTTATTGTATAATGAACAAGTAATAAGCAAAATAACATAAATATAATAAAAAAATGCAATTAACCACTTCATGCACTAAAATAAATATTTAAAACTAATTTTTACTTACCTTAACAATGTTTTGAACTTAGAAGTTGATGGAACCATATTATCATATTATGAGACCAAAATATTTTAAATAATTGAATAATGGTCCTCCAAAAAAGCACCTACCAAGTATTAAAAAATAAATAAAAATAAGTGTATAATAGATAAGTATATTATACATAAATTAATAATACCGTATTACATATAATTACTTTAGTTTATTTGGTTCCATCCAAAATTTTATTTAACAAACTGATCCAAAAACCAAAAATCAAAGTTTTCAATAATTAAAACCAAAATCAAAATTACTAAGTTCAAAACCAGACCAAATTATTCAAAAACTTTAGTTCGGTTTGATTTTTTGGTTAAAACCAAATAATGCACACCCCTAGCTGAATTAGAAACTATATTTGTTTAAAGGTTCGTCAGTGCAACCGAGAAAATCACAATCGCTAACCTTGCCTTGCTGAAAAGGAGGAAAGATGAGTCAGTGACAAAATTCATAAGTCATTGGCGCAACCTAAGTATGAAGTAGCACAATTAGAATAAAATACGCGATCCAATTGCTAATGGGCAATATGGATGATAAAATGACACCATTTTTATGCATGGCGTCGATTGCAAAATTCCAGGACTTGCTCGATAAGGTGGCTAAATTTGAAAAACTGAAACGCCCTAAGTCTGAAGTCTATGAAAATAAAGCAAAGAGAAATAAACCTTCAGACACAAGAAGAAATGAAACTCACGCCACTTCCTATAGCTTAAATTGTGAAAAAAGGGTGATATACAACATGGATAAAGAAAGCAGCCAATGTACAATGATGATAAGGGTAAAAAGCCTGTTCATTCTAATCCACAGTGAAAATTGGTATTAGGAGGCAATGACAAACCTCAGACTTTTCCAAGTTGTGGGGAGTGTCCAAAACAAGCAACAAGAGATGATGAGCGAATGCGACCATCTCTCAAGAAAAAGATGAACAAAGAATATTCCTTTAGAAGGGATAGTGTGGCTAAATTATTTCAGCAAGCTGTCAAAGCTGGGCTATAGTTGCCAGAAAGAGGCCCGAAGAAGCAGATCAAGTCAATAATCCAAATTAATGTCCTTATCATTGAATGATTAGTCACCCTATTGAAGATTGTTATGTCTTCAAAGATTGGCTAGAAAGAAAGTATCAGCGAGGTGAATTTACACTACTCGATAGAGTTCTAGTTAACCCAAAAAGAAAGTCTACAAGGATGATTACGTCCTCTTCCGTATCATCCAGCAAAGACAAACAGAAGGAGAAATCAGTTCAGACTAAAGAATGATAAACAATAGTCTTTAAAAAGATCATGAAAATGCTGAAACAGCTAAAAGATGTCCCTAATGTTAAGTAGAAATGCCCACTTGAACCTATATTGGACTTAAGAGAGATGCCTAAACCAAGTATTTTGGCTTCTCAGTGGCATTCTGATAGGGCTACTTCATCACAGCATGAGAAACAATCTACTAAATGCAAGCCACATAAATTAAAGAAGCTGGCCAAGAAAAGGAAGGTCAAGAAGAGAACTACAACTCAAAAGATCATTAACAATCTAGAGGAGTATCACCGCAAAGACAGATAAACTGGACTTCATGCCTAAACTTCACATTGCTGAATCAGATGAAGAAGATAATGGTAAATCTTGTCTAGTAGAGACATGCTAAATCATATGCATGATGTCAGATGTTCTTCAACATAGTTACTCTGAAACGATAAGGGTAGCTAGACAGACTCGACCAACTCTTATCAGGAAAGCAAGAAAGCCTGAGGAACTAATGTCTGAATTTTATTTAATGACTCAATAAGATAATAACTATTCAGATGAAGATCTATATTTTCCTGATGGAGAAAATTCAGACTCATCGATATCATCACGTATGAAGCGTATGACATTGAAAAATGATTCTAGCCCTTTTGGCCAATCTTCTAGAATAAAAAGGAAACTTGAAGAAACTACCTCTTCAGAAGAATCTAAGCAAGATAAGGTGATTCAAGTTCAGTTGAGAAGTGGTAAAGTCTTACCACCTTCATCAAAGAAGAGAAATGCAAATAAAGACAAAGGCAAGCAAATTGAAGTAAATGAGGATATCATTCCTAGAAATCCTAGAGCGAAGCCTAAATCAAGCGAGAAGATAAATTATAATATTCTATCACATCTGAGAAAGATCCCTGCACAACTGAGTGTGTATGAAGCTCTCTTGATGTCAAAAGACCTCCAAGAAACTTTGATACAAGCTCTCAAAGATTCGAAGAGTTATGAAGATTACTTTGCTGAAAAATGCATGATTGAAGCATTGCAAACTCCAGATCTCCCAGTAATCTTATTTTTTGAGGAAGATCTTATGTTGGGAATAGCGGATCATAACCGTCCTCTATATGTTACTGTAGAGAGTAATGGCATCTTGATCAATCGAATATTGATTGATCCCGGTTCTTCTATCAATCTTATGAGTTTAAAGGTATTGAGAGGATTATCACTTGATATCCAACATCTTGGGAGAGATAAGTTGATGGTTCATGGTTTCAATGAAAAGGGATAGAAAACTCTGAATTCTTTTATTCTCCGTTCAAGTTCAAAGATTTATATACATAAGCCAAGTTTCATGTAATCGATGCCGATACATCAATTAGAGCTCTCTTGGGTCGGCCGTGGCTGTATGAGTATGGAATGGTCCCATCAACCATGCATCAATGTATGAAGTATCTGAAAGATGGAGAAGAATTCAAAATTCTCGGTAACCTATAACTATTCTCCATCAATGAAACAAAGATCTATGAAGATGCAAAATATTTCATCCTCAAAGAGCCTAAGCTAACAGAGCCTCTTGAAGTGGTAGCATCCACTTCAGGAACTAAAAAGAAATTTCACAAGGTGAAAGAGCAGAAGCAAAGTGGAAGAAAGAAGGCAATGCTGATTCTTCCTAAAGCACTCGATTCTACACCTAAGTCAAGCAAATTAATTCCTCATTTGGGATGTGACACATAAGAAGAAGAAGATATTCCTGTCAAACCTAAGAGAACTTATAAGCTCTCAAGAAAGATAGAGTATGAAATAAGTGATTCTGATTCAGACTATGATTTTGAATATACTAATAGAAATAGAGTTCAGATGGATGTATCAAGGAGGATAGCTCACTTGGCAGAGTCAGATGACTCAGCCAAAATTATACCCATTCCTCAACAGTGCTTCAAAGAAATCACGCCACTGGAGGTTCATGATATTGAAGAATTGATAACATTCTATATGTCACGTTGAACGAGAGTGGTAGAACAGGAACTCTATTTTATAAATCTGAAGAGTCTCAACCTCAAAATTTTGAGCAGCCTGCTCAACATAAAAGTTCTGATGAGATAGTACCAACAAGAATACCAATATACTATCCACAGAAGTTACGAAGAATGATGCATAAGCTTGGAACTCATATGGAAACTACTAAACATAAGACTCAAATCTTTAACAAGATGTGAAGCCAAAGAAGTCCTCAAGCATCACGAAGAAGTGATAAGTTTATCACTAAAGGTCTTAGGTTCATCCACAAACCTCATCAAAATAGAGCCTGTAATAATATTATAGAAGCTGAGATAGAAACTCATAGTGATGAGAAGATGATTCCCATGAAATTATTCTTAAAAATGATGAAGAAGTAGAAGCCAAGCCTGCACCTGAAGAACTTGAAGATGGTGAACAAATAGCTGCTATGGATGAACTTAAAGAAGTCAACCTAGGAGTTGAGGATGATCCCATCCAACTTTCACGCTCTGCAATGAGAAAGTTGAAGAGCTAAAAATGCTACTTTGTGAATTTAGGAATTACTTTGTCTGAACATATTCTAAAATACCAGGCTTATCCCCTGATGTAGGAGTTCACAAACTAGCTATTAAACCAGATGCAACGCCTGTTAAGCAAGCTCATAGACAAATGAGATTGGAGATTGAAGAACAGGTAATTACAGAAATTAAAAAGCTAATTGAAGCAGGCTTCATTTGAGAGAAGAAGTATGCAGATTGGATAGCCAACATTGTCCCAGTTAAAAAGAAGAACGGCCAAATTCATCTCTGCATTGACTTCCGGGACCTAAATAAGGCATGCCCAAAAGATGACTTTCTGCTTTCAATATAAGAACTATTGGTGGAAAACACTTTCAACTTTGACATGCTCTTATTCATGGATGGATCGTTGGGATACAATCAAATCAAAATGGCACCTGATGATGAAAGACATACATTGTTCAGAACACCTATTGGCATCTATTGCTACATTATGCCATTTGGCCTGAAAAATGCTGGAGCTACATACCAAAGAGCCATGACGCATATTTTTGATGAGTTGATTCATCAAGAGGTGGAATGTTATGTCGACGATTTGGTAGTGAAGAGCTTAAACCGTGGAAATCACTTCGAAGACTTGAGAATTGTACTAGAGAGAATAAAAAAATATGATCTCAAGATGAATCATCTAAAATGTGCATTTGGGGTATCCTATGGAAAATTCCTTGGGTACATTGTATGCCATAGAGGTATTGAAATAGATCCTGCCAATATCAAGGTAATTGTGGAGATGCCTCCATCGAAGTGTCTACATCAGCTTCATTCTTTATAAGGACAGCTCGCATTCATCCATCGATTTATATCAAATCTATCAGGATGTTGTCAACCATTTGCAAGGTTAATGAAGAAGGACGCTCCATTCAAATGGGATAAGGAGTGCCAAGAAGCCTTCAATAGCATTAAAATTTACTTGCTAAATCCACCAATCCTTACAAAGACCTATGGAGAAGCCCCTCATTCTATACATAACTATTAGAAGAGTCCTCGGGGTTATTAGCACAACACAATGAAGAAGAAAGAGAATTCTTTATTATATGGGCTAGAGGAATTGATGTAAATGATATTTCCAAGATACATTATTTCAAGTATTGACAAGCTTCAAGATTTTGCAAGATAAGATTGCTATTATAATTTGATAACACATATGTTCCAAAGTAGAAGGGACAAATCTTAGCGATTTTCTAGACATCCCATCCTCATGGACTCTTCTCTTAATAATGATTTTCCTGATGAGAAAATTATGCTCATTCATGAAAGAGAAAAATCACAAATTTGGGAAATGTACTTTGATGGAGCCTCATCAATCAAACAAGTCCAACATCTAATTTTTCCAAGAGCAAGAGCAGGAATCGACATCATTTTCATAACACCAGAAGGAGGGATAATGAGAGGATCATATAGATTGATCGAGCCAAGAACTAATAATGAAGCTGAATATGAAGCATTAGTGGCCGGTCTGGAAGAAACTATTTTCATAGGCATTCAAAACTTGCATATTTTTGGCGATTCTCAGCTTATTATAAATTAAGTACTTGGCATCTATAGAATCAATAAGCTTGAGTTAGCTTTCTATCACAAACGAGTTCTTAAGCTTATGAAGCAGATACCAAATATCACACTAACTCGAGTCTCTCGATCTGAGAATAATAAAGCCGATTGCTTGAAAAAATTAGCTAAGGAAATGACAAGTATGAATGGTGATTATGTCATGATCGATATTTACCGAGTTCTAGAGCCAATAAAGTATCAATCCGCAGTAGAGGGTTATCAAATCTATCTAGATGCACTGTGCTCCTCATACTCCCCAAAATTAACAAGAAGTTGTACCAAGAAGAGTTAAGAATGACATTACTTTATAAAAGTAGTGTGAAGCCTTTATTGTAGAAGAGTCACATGATTGGAGGCAACTCTTCATCGACTACTTTAAAGAAGGCAAATTACCAAATAATAAATCACTGGTAGCTCAAATGGAGAAGAGAATACTATGCTATGCTTTCGTCAACAACACTTTATATCATAGATCTTTTGAACAAATATGGCTATGATGCTTAGATGTAGATGAAACTAGCAAGGTGATAGTTGAAGTTCATGAAGGACTTTTTAGTGCACATCAGTCAGGTCCCAAGATAGTAATAAAGATCAAAAGGATGGGCTATTATTGGCCATCTATGGTGAGAGACTGTATTAATCTCACTAAGATGTGTCATGAGTGTCAAGTATATGAGAATCTCATTCATCAGCCTCCAAATCCATTACACCCAACTATAACATCCTAGCCATTCGAATGTTAGGGTACAGATGTAATTGGACCAATTGATCCACGGTCATTAGATGGACATCGCTTTATCCTAGCAATGATTGATTATTTCTCTAAGTGAGCTGAGGCTACTCCATTTAAAGAAGTTACTACTAATCGAGTGATTAACTTCTTTACGCATAATGTGGTCTATAGATTTGGAGTGCCGTGCTGAAGAATTTCTGATAATGGCACAGCTTTCAAAAGTGCAAAGATTTATAGATTCGTCGATTAACATAAAATTGATTGACGATACTCTTTAATATATAATCTAAGAGCAAATAATTTGGCAGAGGCTTTCAACAAGACATTGCTCAAACTACTCAAGAAGATTCTCACTAAAAATAAGAGAGAATGACATACCAAGCTAATAGAAGCTCTATGGGCGTATCGAAGACGCTGACTAAAGCCACTCCCTATTCATTGGTATTTGAAACTAAAGCAGCTTCTGCTCAAAGTTGAGTTACCTTCACTTCGAGTAGCCATCCAATACAGTCTAACTGAAGATCAAAATGCCCGTCTGACAATGGAGGAACTCGGCGTGCTTGATAAAGTTAGATTGCAAGCTCATCAAAATCTGAAAGTCTTTCGAGCAAAGATGTCCAGGGCTTTTGACCATATGGTGCGGCCCAAAACATTCCAAAAAGGAGAATTGGTCCTCAGAAGACCAATTATCTCAAAATTTGGTGGCAAATTTGAGCCTAACTGAAGACCCTTTTGTCATTGAAAAGTATACCAATGAGGCATACCAACTCATCGACCCAAAAGGGTGAAAGACCAATGCCGCCAATTAATGGTCGATACTAGAAAAGTACTATACTTAACGACCACATTGAGATATAAATCCCGCAAGACAGGGGACATTTTTTTAGTATATCTATTTAGGTTGACATCTTTCTTCATGCCGAAATGCCTAAATAAACATACTCCTTATGTGAAAATTCTCCTATTACATAGGGGGCATTTTAGATTTTTATATACAGATGAAATCAATGTTGTATGTTAAAATCTCCTTTAGAGTATATCAATTCAAATATTGATGTATTTATGTATTTTCATCTTGAAATTTCTCTAAATGTACTTCAGAATTCCCCCTACAAGACAGGGGCATTTTTTAAATTTATGTTTAGTTTATTTGAGTTGACATCGTGCTATAAGACAAGATCCTCAAATATAGTCTTATTCATGTTGACATCGAGCTTTATGATGAAATCCCTGAATACATCCATAATTATTACTGTTAAGTTGCAGAGTCTTGCAGGAACAAAAAAAATCTATTTCTATGCATGAAAAGACAACCCTAAATGTCAAGAAATTTATCTCGAACCTCGAGATCAAGAAGAACTCCCTATTTCGGAAGCTTCAATCAATTTAGTTGGAGAAACATCAACCTCTACATCCTGAAGTCTAGGACACGAATAGGTTCTAAAGGTTGGACTCAACAAGCCCATAAATGGTTGAGTTGCTGACGCTCTCCTCACTCAATAAGCCACAAGAAAAGGCCATAGTGAAAGAGTCCTCGTTCGTCAGTCTGATGACAAAACCACCAACCCACTACAGCTTAAGTCGAAGACTCGAGTAGGTTCTAAAGGTCAAACTCAACAAGCCCAAATATGGTCGAAGGTCGACGCCTCCTCACTTAACAAGCCACAAGAAAAGGTCAGAAGTGAAAGAGCCCTTATCATTCAATGACGATAGCTCAATCTCAAACCGATCCAACTTAGTGATTACAAGGATCCAAGAGATCTCTACTTGATCGATATCAAGATCGAGAAATGCTCAATTCAAGGCTGCCCCAAATCAATCTTCATATTACCTGCAAGGTGATATTTCAATCTATTCTTAAATGATCTGATCAAGCTCAAAGCACATATCAAAGCCAATCTCCTCATCAAGTCCATCAAAGAAGAAAGCACGGGATCGAGGAAGCAATTCCATAGTTCATACAAAGCTGATGGCTGAACTAAAGAAGTTTCATGATTATTCAGTATGTTAAAGCACACCTTGCTAGACTGATAACTCAACATTGACCCTATATAAGCTGGAAGGCTGGGTCATCTGTATGCACCCTTAAATGAGTCCATCAAAGCTACAAGCACATGATTCATGGTGTACATACACTTCCTGACAAGTCAATATGGACAAATCATGTCAGCTCTTCATCAAGTCCATCAAGCTCAAAGTTAGAACAGAAGGAATTTCAAATCCGACCAAGCACGTATAAACCAATTCACCAGTGGAATCATTCATTAAAATAAATAAACCAATTCCTCCATCAAACCCAACTAAGCATGAAACTAGGATTAGAGGAAATTCAAATCTGCAATGACATAAAAGAAAGAGATCTTCAAAGAAAGCCATCAAGCATAATAGATGGTGTAAGAGTTTTATCATCCGATAAGTCAATTCGACAAATTAAGCGGCCATTTAGCATGTCAATAAGGTATTTACTAATGATAAATCCTATCAAAGCTCCATAAGCTATTACAAGTGAAGCTAAAATGATACAAGTTCTATGGCCAGCCCAAAAGGTCAACCAATTTTCAACAAACGTGACTCCCATCGAATTACATTTGTTTGGGGACATTGACCTCATATGTCATAAATCAAGATAAGCCCACAAGTTGAATTGACGACTTGAGGTGACTTCAAGTCGGATCAAAATGCAGATGTCATTGAAAATGGTAAAAATCAATCAATGAACAAAACTTTGCCATCATGTTCAAAATATTGAAATTGATCAGAATATAAATATTGCAAAATCTAATGAGTAATTGATTAAGAGCTCGAGCTATCAAAGTGTTATCATAGTCAGTCGGATGTCCAACGACTGTTATGAAATGGTTGTACTTTCAAAACATCGAATGCAACGATTCTCCGATTCAAAATGTTAAAATTGGTCAGAAAATAAATATTGCATAATTTAATGATCAATTGATCAAGCGCTCGAGTCATCAATATGCTTGCATGCATATCGAAGTCAAGAGGCACCGACGCAAGCCAAACGACTCGCTCCGAAATTGATCATGTTTCAAAATATCAAAATCTATCAAATGAGACTATTCAGCCAATTTAAAATGAGTCTGCGAAATGTCAAATGATTTGAAATGACAACGACAAATCGTAAAATGCACGCCACCAAAATCAACTCAAATAACTCGATCATGAATGGATTTCGCATCACATTCAAAATATCAAAATTAGCGAATATAAATATCAGACTTGCGATCAACATCAAGCCAGTCATCAACGCTTTCACGCATCAAACAACCTCGCAAAATTGATCATATCGCATTTCAAATGTCAAAATCTATCAAGATTGTCGACTCAATGGACAAGTCCGCGTAAAAAATTGAGCTCAAAGCATGCATTTTGAGCTAAAATGGACTCAATTTGACACCAAATCAAACCAAAACCGACATAAAACAATCGCATAAGGTCAAACATCGTAATTAGATATATATATATATATATATATATATATATATATATATATATATATATATATATATATATATATATCATACTGTAGAAATCCACATTAAAATCATTTAATCAATTTAAAATTTATTTAAAATTTCTAAATTACCTCCCCATGCTCAACCGTTTTCCCCAATTTTCAATTTATTTGATTAAAAAAAATGGAAAAAATTGCTCCCTCTTTATCCATTATCAGGTCTCTTTTTTCAACTGCTCCAAAAAGTAAAAAGGAAAAAAAAAACTCTCCTCCCAGCCCATTTTTCGCTCTCTCATTAGAAATGGAAAAACACAGGTAATTTCTTTCTTGAAATTCGCTCTTCTCTCTCACTCTCTTCAGCCATCCCGCCTGTTCAAAACCTCGTAAATGCGCATCTTGTTTCCTGCTGCCACTTTCCATTCTCCCACACTTGCCAACGTGACTGCTTCTCATCCCCGACCTGTTCAAACCTGCCGCATGCCTCTCTGCGTCTGCGCAGCTTGCCTGACGCTGCTTGTACTGCAACTGCTCCGCTCTGCGGCCTCTTCCAGCCCACTGCCGTGCTTGCTTGTCTCCGCTGCCTCTACACCTCGGTACGAAACACTCTGCAGCTGCTTGTCCGACCTGCTCTGCGCTCTTCGACCTGCTCCCTTGCCCTTTCCACGCATCCATGACCTGCTGCTCTCCCCATCCACCTGTCCATGTTGCTTCCTTACTCTCCAGCCCACTCTCACTTCTGGCCTGCCAGCCCACTAGCCTCCAGCTACAGCCTGCGCAATGCTCATAGCCATCCACTGTTCCAGCCCACTAGCCTGCACTTCTTCTTCCGTGCACCCACTGCTTTCCACAAATGGAAGAACATCGATTAATGACATCGATTCTTTTAGCCATTTTTCACACAACCGAATAACATCATCGTTAATTTTCTTTCGACTCACATTCCTCGCATAACCATCCATTGCCTCGTCAGACAAGAATATCATCAAGAGCTTCTTTCATTTTGACGTCGACTCCTCGAAATTTTCCTGCCACAAATCAAGAATATTACAAGAATCTTCTTTTGGTTTAGTTCACATTTCGCTTTATATTCCCAATACATAAATTGCTTCCTCACTTTCGTGCACCAAAAAAACGCTCGAACACGATGATGAATTTGACATATATATATATAAAATATATATATATAATATAATATATATATATATATATATATATATATATATATATATTATATATATATATATACATAATATATATATATATATATATATTGGAATATATATATATATATATAAATTTTTTCATACAGATACATATGAAAATATTATATAAAATATATTAAACATATATAATATATATACATATATAATGATATTATTAATATTATATATATAATAACAGATACAATATTTTGATATTAGTATACATATAAACACATATATATGTAAACATAAAATAATACAATAATAAATATCTGGATATATATATCATATAATATACTATATATAACATATATAAATATATACATGTTACATATTACAAATAGATATATCATATAATATATATATATTAAAATTAGTTATTAACATACATTTCTCTTTCAAGTTGTGCTCAAAAATGCATGAGATGAAAAAAAAGTGGTATGAATCAAGAAATGCTGAACAGGCTCAAGATATGAAGAGATGAAAAATACACGAAAAAGAGAATACGCCAAGAGGCGCATGAAAGTAAGCCAACACTCATTAGTTGTCGTTCCCCCTAGACGAAATGCTGTCAAAATTTTATCTAATTTCTAGACTTAGAAAAATAAAGAGAGGAAGGGGGGATGAATATACCTGATTGTATGTCTTTCAGTTCTATGCTCAAGATGCGACGAGATAAAATTTGTCTGAAGAGACAATGCTATCTCAAGAGGCATAGGTAAGCCAAAATATCCCCGATACAGCCCCCTACACAGGGATAATGCCGACAGGCTGTCAAAATTTCGTCAAAAATCTAGACTTAGAAAAAAAATGAAAAGTAAAGAAATCAACTTAAGAATATCAAGTAATGAAACCTAAAGTTCAAAAATTCAAATTAAAAACTCCAAACAACAAAAGAGGGAGACAAAATAGCATATAATAAACACAAAAGTAAAACAAAAAAGAGGGGAAAAATGAAAGCTACTCTAAGGGATAAATCATCTTTTAAAACAACAAATCAAACTGTCTTTTGGAACTTAAATCAAAATGTCTTCTTCGCCATTGAATCTGCAACTCTTCGTACAAGCAGCAGAAGACAATACTGAATCCAATTCTACCAAAAATCATAGGGATTCCTTTAATCAAAATTTAAGGAACTTCATTCTAAACTATGATTTTCAAAATCAACGAAATCACTAATTAGGTAAAATTATCTAAGCTATAAACACCTATATGTGTTCAAACATAGAGATTTAAAGTGTAAATTTTAATATCTGAAAAGGTTGCGTAGGCTAAATTGGAATATATTAAATATTAATATGAAAAATTTAATAAGATATTAGATCAATTTACAACGCCTTCTTTGTCACCGGATCTGCAACTTTTGTACAAGTAGACATAAGACGATACTATACGCTACACATTAAGTGATCTAACGACTAGCCTTAATTGAAAGTTCTCTCTCACTTATTGAGAGGGGTAATTAACTATAGGGGCTTTCCCTATAGGAAACCTGGAACCAAATCTAAAGTCCTCAACAAATGAGGATGAAATCTCTGGGTAGTGTCTTATTTACTATTTCATCTGCCTTCTAAAAATTACACTGATATTTTCAATCAAACTCTCTTCAAAATCAAAATTATCATGAGGTTGGTGGTGAATTTTTAGAGCCCACAGTTGAAATCATATATGAGCCTAGGATTGAAATATAAATCCAACTACAATCAATTTGGAGTGTAATGAATTTTTAGCTCATTTGAAGTTCTCAAGTCAAAAGGGCTAACTTGGGCTTGACTTGAGTTTTATTTGATAATTATAGTTTATATTTATATTTGGGTGAGTGATTGAAGGAATGATTGATTCATGATGAAATCCATGGGTTTGAATTGATTTGGATATGATTTGACAAAGTTCTAGAAATTGGCTTAAAATGCTAGAATTGGAAAATTGATTTGATTTGGGTTTGGTTTTGGCCATTTGGATTTTATATTTCATTTATATTTGTGAATATAAATGAAGGTGTAAATGATTCATGGGAAAATCACTTGAGGTTGGAGTAATTTGGAAGCAAATTTGACCAAGCTTAAGGATGTAAGTCAAAAGAGCTTAAATAGGGAATTGATTTGGTTTGATTTATTTTTAGTCATTGGAAGGTGGGTTTCATTTATATTTGTGAATATAAATGAAAGAATAATTAATTTATAAAGAAATCAACCAATTTTGATTTGGTTTAAGTTTTATAGCATATGAAGGTGGTTCATATATGGCTTAGAAGGATTTTGGTGGAATTTGATTTTGGATTCTAGTCATTTGATTTCAAATTTGGGTTGGAATTTGATTTGAGATTGAATTGGTATTTGAAAATTAATTAGTGATTGGTTGGTTAAAACTAAGTTCATAAGATAAAATCAAAGGGCTTGGGAAGGGTTTTGGAATTTGAACTTGATCATGAGTTTCAATCATTTGATTTGGAATTGATTTATGATTTGGATGAATTTGAGATTTGGTTTGAGGAAGGGAGCATGGATTGGGTTTAAGGCTATAGGGTAGGCAAGTTTACCTAATTCCCTAAGGCATGACTTATTCCCATAGCTAATCCTTCTAAGTCTCTAGGCTTAGGTTAAGTGTTCAACTAATTACTAGAAGTGTCTTAAGACTAAAGAGCTCTTAGTGACTACAAGAGTTTTAGATCTATGATGAGAAAATTGAGAGCCCACTCCAAAAGTGAGGTCAATAAAAGGGCACCCAATATGTGTGTATGGTGCATTTGCACGTATTTGTGTTGGGCATTGAAGGATGGGCACTTGATCTATCCTAAACTCGAGATGTAGAAGGAATCAAGATCTTGGTGCAACATGAGGGGAAGGAAGAAGGATCCATTGAGATGAACCTTCCAGGATACATGGATTATCCATGAGGATGGTTTGAGTTAGTTTGATATGATTTGGGGAGAAAAGATCCACTGGTGATTAAGATTTATAACCCACTGGGGATGAGTGCATGAACCTTCCACTAGGGAAGCATGTTCAGATTATCCACTAAGGATAGGGATTTGATTTGGCTTGATTTTATGAGGGCTCTACTGGAGAGAGAAAATGGTTTGCACGTTATCGAGGAGGAATTTGATTTGACTTAATTGGTGGGAATCCATTAGGGATGAGAATTTGATTTGGTGGCTTATGATTTGAGGCTCTGCTAGGGAGAGGATGTGATAAGGTTTTAAGGGCACATCTGCTTGAGATATGAGCTCGGATCCGTTGGGGATAAGGTGGGTTCAATATATGAATTTCTTTGATTTATGTATTCGTTAGGGATAGAAGTGGATGGATTTAATTTAGATTCCATTGGAGAAGGATGGTGGATTTAATCAAATGGACCCTATCGGTCTATGGATCCACTAAGAAGGGGCTAATATCATCCTAAGCCTATCTTAGATTTACAAAGCCAAAGGGAAAGTCTACCAACCATTAGGTAGAGCTAACCAACCAAAGGGGTGCCTTTTGGTGTGCAATAGTCAAGTTAGAAAGAAAGTTTGTAGACTTACAACTCCCTAAATAAGGAACCACTAGGGTGATCGGTTGCTAGCACATCAAATCAAACCTGACCTAAGGCGGCTATTGAGTGAATGTCATTGTGGACTCATATCGACTCAAGAATAGTCAAAATCAATTTCATTTTAATTTAATATAAACCTTTTTGGTGTGTGATGGATCTACTAAGAATGGGGCTAATATCAGCCTAGTCTATCTTAGATTTACAAATCCAAAGGGATAATCTACTGGCCGTGGGGTAGAGCTAACCAACCTAAGGGGTGCCTTTCGGGGTGCAATGATTAAGTTAGGAAGAAAGCTTATAGACTTACACCTTCCTAAATAAGGAACCACTGGGGTGATCAATTGATAGCACAATAAATCAAACTTGACCAAGGTTGCTCGTCGGTGTGCAATGGTCGTGCTGGAGAGAATGCGTAATAGACTTATATCTTCCAAAGCAAGGATGACCGCCGGGGTGACTCATTGGTGGCACAATAAGTTGAACCTAACCTAAGTGCGACTATTGAGAGAGTGCTGACAAGAGGACTTATCTCAACTCAAAAGTAGTCAGGTGTTTCTTATAGGGAGTTTTGCTGACATTGCCCTAAAGATAGGATGCCTACTTGGGAAAAGGTACTGCTGGGGGTTTTCCTCCTAATCCACAAGAAATATATATATATATATATATATATATATATATATATATATATATATATATATATATATATATATATATATATATTATTTTATTTATATATTTGTGTGGACCCTATTGGTGTGTGAGGGACCACACTGAGAAGGGCTTATATCAGTCAAGTCCTATCTCAGATTCACTGGACTATGGGAGAATTTGCACATCCGTAAGACAGATTCTCAAACCACAGGGGTGGCTACTAGAAAATGAGACTGTTTAATCCAAGAGTAACCAGGGTAGTGTCTAAATGGGATCGCTAAGGACGTGATCCAAATAGAGTGCCCACAAGGGAGGTGCCGCTAGGGGCTTTATCTAGGACCCTGTAAAAGAAAGCCTATAAGTATACGGTGGAGAAAGCTTGTAGACTTACATCTGCCACGAGTGGTGTATCCACCGGGTGGGTTGCCGTCTGCATGGCGATAACCAACCAACCTAAGGTGTCATTAGTTTACAACGATCTATGAGAGGAAGGCTTGTAGACTTACATCTTCACAGGCAAAAATAATCATCAGGATAGTCTGTCATCAGCGAGATAGATACTATCCGACCTAGGGTGACTACCAAGCAGGGAGCCCCATGTAAGGACTGGACCCAGACTTGAAGTAGTCAGGAGGAAAGGAGCCACTAGGAGACTTATCTTAAGATTTAAATATACTCAATCCAGTCAGTGAACAATGGCTAGTTCAAGAAGAAAGCGTGTATGCTTACATCTTCTTAAACAAAGTCAACATGAGGTAGTTTATCGGCCACACAGTAAGGCCTACTAAACTAACAAGACGCTCATCAATTTGTAATGGTCAAGTTAGGAAGAAAGCTTGTAGACTTACATTTGCCAGACAAGTAACCACTGGGTGACACACTAGTAAGGTAGCATGTCAGCCTGACTTAAAGCAGCTAATGAGTGAGTGCCACAGGGGACTTTATCCCACATTAAAATAGCTCAAGATAAAAGATATATGTTTATTTTATGTGGCTGTGTGTAGTTTATGTTAGTGCTGTGTTGCTAAAGGATAGGATGCTGCTTGGGTTCCTTACACCTACCCTAAACAGATCATGGAATATTTTCAAGCAAAGATATTTCTAACCAATATGAAGAGATGGAATTTGAGAGTAAGAGAAGTTTTATTGATAATTATTTTCAAACAAGATTTATGTATAGTATTTATTTAGGGAGATCCTATTGATTAGATGCAATGGGAGCTCTCCCTTATAATTTATGAGCTGATAAGATTCTCCTTGGTAGGCCTTCTCTATGGAAAAAGTGCCTTCCCAAGTGTGTTCAAACTTACCTCCCTTCTTTCGACGAGCAACAATTGGTCTCCTTAGAACTAAAACAAGCTCTCATACTTAAAAAGCTCTAGGACGGACCAACTTGTTATGAGCTTGAATCATTTTGGCTTTATACAACTCGAGGTTCTGGCATGCCCGGAGGTGTATCTCCTCCAATCCTTCAAGCTCTTCTAACCGCAACTTGGCATTCTGCTCTGTTATAATCTTACTACCCACAGCTATCCTTAATGATGGAGTTGGACTTCTAACGGTAGGATGGCTTCAGACCCATACACTAAGGAGAATGAGGTAGATTGAGTTGGAGTTCTGTATGTGGTGCGGTAAGCCCACCAGACTTCAATTAACTATTCGTGCCACTGCCATTTATTATCATCGAGTGTATTCTTTAATATCTGGATGAGAGTTTTGCTGAAGGCTTCTGCTAAGCCATTTTCTCTTAGGTAATAGATGGTAGAATATCTCTAAGCTATGTTATGTCTCCGAGAAAAGTTATTAATTTTAGTACTATTATCAGATATGATTCGTCGAGGCACCTCGAACCTATATATGATATGGTTCCTAAAAAATTGGAGTACATGCTGAGCTGTGACCTCTCTAAGTGAGATTGCCTTCGCCCACATGGAAAAGTAGTTGGTGGCAGCTGGAATGAACTAATGACCCTTAGAAGAAGGAGGATCGATCGGACTTACTGTGTCGGCACCCCAACACTCAAATGTCCATGAGGCCAATGTAGGATATAGAATGTTAAGTGGTTGGTGAAAGACCACACCGTGCATCTGACATTGGTGGCATCTCCTAGTTACATCCATGCAGTCTATGATCATCGAAGGCCAGTAGTATCCTAGTCTCTTGATCTTGGCTTTCATCTTCAGACTAGATTGGTGAGCTATGCATTAACCTGAGTGTACCTCAGTCATGATCTTATGGGTGTTGACCTCACTTTTGGAGGGAGTTCTCAACTTTTTCATCATAGATCCAGGACTCTTATTGACACTAAGGGTTCCTTAGTCTTAAGACACTTCTAGTGATTAGGTGAACACTTAACCTAAGCCTAGAGACTTAAAAGAATTAGCCATGGGAATCGGTTATACCTTAGGTATTTAAGAAAACTAGTTTACCTATAGCCTCAAAACCAATTCATGCTTCCTTCCTCAAACCAAACCTTAAATCTAGTTCAAATCTAAATTATAAATCAATTCCAAATCAAATGATTGAAACCCATGATCAAATTCAAATTTCAAAACCCTTCCTAAGCCCTTTGATTTCATCTTATGGACTTATCCTTAATCAAATTCAAATCAACCCTAATTCAATTGATTTACTCAAATATACATTCAATCTTAAATCAAATTCCAAATCAATTCCAAATAAAATGATTGAATCCCATAATCAAATTCAAATTTCAAAACCCATTCCTAAACTATTTGAACCATTTTCATATGCTTAGCCAAAACCCCCTTTAAACCAAATCAAATTTGATTGATTTCTTTATAAATCAATCATTTCCTTCATTTATATTCATAAACATAAATGAAATCCAAATTCAAATGAGTCAAATCAAATCTAACTAAATCAAGAACTTTCTTAAGCCTTATGGACCTACCTCCATAAGCTTAATCAAATCTCAACCCAAATCAACCCAAACTCAATTGATTTCTTTATGAATAAATTATTACTTCATTTATATTCACAAATATAAGTGAAACCTACACTCCAATGATCAAAAATAAATCAAACTAAATCAATTCCCTACTTAAGCCCTTTAGACCTACATCCATAAGTATAGGTCAAATTTGCTTCCAAATTACTCCAAACTCAAGTTATTTTCTCATGAATCATTTACACCCTCATTTATATTCAAAAATATAAATGAAATATAAATCCAAATGGCCAAAACCAAACCCAAATCAAATCAAATTCCCAATTTTAGCCTTTTAAGCCAATTTCTTGAACTTGGCCAAATGATATCCAAATCAATTCAAAACCCATGGATTCCTTCATGAATCAATCATTCCTTTAATAACTTACCCAAATATAAACACAAACTATAATTGCCAAACCAAACTCAAGTCAACCCAAGTTAGCCTTTTTAACTTGAAAACTTCAAATGAGCCAAAATCTATCATAGCCCAAATTGATTGTAGTCGGATTTATATTTCAATCCTAGGCTTGTATATGAGTTTAACTAAACTTGAATCAAGCCAAAATCAAACCAATTGAACCATTTAGGCCACTTGATCCAAAGTGACCTAAAAGACCTTTTTGAGCCAAGTTCTAATCCAACCCAAATTGGATTGAACCAAGCCCATACAAACCTCACATCATAATCAACAATCATCCTAGGGTGATCAACTACCTTGAATTACGTCAAACCAAGTCAACTTGGTCCTTTCACCAAGTCAACTTTTAGTCCAAATGAAACCTGAAATAGCCAAAACACACCATATATCAAATTGATTGAAACCATTGATTCAAACCCATTCATAATCAATGATTGAACATGACCAAACCCTTAATTGAGCCAAACCAAGTCCAATTGGCCATTTGACCTAAGTTGACCCACATTGGCCTAAAAAGCCAAAATGGGTCAAATCATGATTTGGTCTAAATTGATTGCAACTAATGGCTCAAGTTTATTCTAAATCATTTATTGAACTTGACCAAAGCCATAATTGAGCCCAATTTGACCAATTGGTCAACTTGACCCAACCTGGCCCAAATTGACCTAAAAGGTCAAATTGGCCAAAATCCAAATTAAACCTAAATTAAACCAAACCAAAGCCTACAATCAATTTTAATTAGCCAATTGAACATGAACCAGTAGCTAACCCAACCCAATTTGGTCAAATTGGTCAAATTAATCAAATTGGTCAACTTAGCCCATTTGACCTATTTGAATCAAAATGAGCCAAAATCAAGCCTAAGCCAAATTAATAAAAACCACTTGAACCAAAACTCTTCAAATCATTATTTAAACTTAACCCAAGCCTTGATTCAGCCCAATTTGACCATTTTTTCAACCCAACCCAATATAAATCCATATGAACCCATTTGACCAAATGAAGCCAAAGCACCCAAAACTAACCTATGAGACCCTAATGACCAATCAAACCTGGCCTAAAGTGACCTTAGGTCAGTCCAAAAGCATCCTAAAGCAAAGTGGACTTCACCCAAGGTAATTAGCAATTGAACAAATCTTCCCACATAGGATTCCTTCTCCATTTGGCAAAGTTCACTCTCCCATCACTTGGGCAGCCATCCCATTACCAAATGGGATATTCCTAGCCTCCCTAGCCCACTATAAACCCAGTAGGATCAGCCATGGACCAACGGGAGGTGAACCAAGTAACCTCCCTTCATACCCAAGCACCCAAAGGACCAAGCAAACTTAATCCCCACATATCTTTCCTTGGGCTGCCTGCCATAGATTTCTCCACTCCTGGCGTGCCACATGGAGTTGACGGTGACCCCTCTGACACCTTGATGATGGCAATTGGCATAAATTCTGGATTGAATCTTGTCTATCCATCAAGCATAATTAAGGGGTATACTCCATCAATTCGGGCGGGAATCATCACCATTCGCACTCCCTGAGCCCCCAAGTGAGAAACAAAATCCCACTGCCCTCCTCAGAGCATTCCAAAGCCTCCCGGGCTCACATTTTCTTCTCCCATGCGTAACCAAAATAGGAAGGACAATCTAAAATCCCCTTTGCTCAATCCTCCACCAAACCTCAATCAACCTTGCACACACCATCACCACACCTCGTCGAGCAATACCAAATCATTTTTCGAGCTTCCAAGCCACTGGAGATAGGAGTTCAACTAAGACCGATCATCCACACCTCATGTGTTGTTCATCCGAGCAAACCACCTCAAATCAAAGCTCATGTTGCTCAATAGGGCTTCGTTTCTACCAAACGAAGCTTCCTCACCATTGGAACAGTCGGTCACAAGCTCTGGCAAGGTATGCCATTAAAATCGATCCTTGTATGAAATAGTTTGGAGCTTTTTGAAGGAAACTTGCATTTAAACCCATCCTAGCCGTTGGATCCTTGTGGATCCTTTGTACGAAGGTGTGGGTTAAGTTTGAGTGTATGTCAGAAGTGAGCTCTCAGTGATCCATGGGCATTTTAGGTCATTCATCACTCATAGGATATAGAACACAGGTCATCCATTCTGCATGATTGGAATGGATGGCTCTGATTAGATCATGCTTAGATCCTCTCTATTTCCTTCTTAACAGAGAGATTTAATCCTGTCTGTCCGATCTTAGATTAGACGGTCCACGAGAAAGTGTGGCCATCATAATTTGAGTCAGTATCCTGATTTGACAACTTAAATAGTCTATCCTATCGTGCCATGTGGAGCCGACGGGATTAAGGGTTAATTATGCCTGTTTAATTAATTTTTAAGGCCGAATCTTTCTAAATTCATAACTAATCCTAGAAAAATCTAAAAATATAAATGATGGATCATTTTAAAGGTATTTCAGAGGAGAACCCAAAAAAATTAATATTAATTAATTTTTAATAGTAATTTTTGCTTAATTATGGTTCACCTAAAAATTTGATTAGCCAAATTACTCTCTAATTAATTATCCAATTAATTTCAAAAAATTTAAAGATGTTTAGGGGGATGACCTCTACCTACCCTATTCTTTTTAAAATTTATTGGATAGTTAATTAGAGAAATTGATTGATTAAGCCTTAGTTACTCTCCTACCTTAATTAATAATAATTAAGCAAATGAATAGTGGATTATTTAATTAATTAAGCTTATTGCCATCGGTTAATAGTGAAAAGTCTTAGGGAAATGGTTTAGGTTTATTCCTTATGACCATTTCATTAAGCCACTTCATTTGTTTCAAATTAATCAAAGTTTAATTAATTAATTAGCCACTCAATTAATCAATTAAAAGAAAAGAGAATTTAATTATTTCAGAGCCTAATTATTTTGAAATGACTTAGATATTCGGATTGAGGCCTCTTCCTTGATCTCTTTCCCTAAGTTAATTTCAGTATTCTAATTAAAATATAATCAAAGGATTTATTTAACTAATTAAGGGCTTAATTAAATTAATTTAAAATGAAATTTATTCCTAACTTTGATTAATCAACCTTGTGTAGTTCTTTAGATGATTAATAGTCTAAGGAAATTTAATGAAATTATGATTAGCTTACATGTGTGAGAAAATAATAAAAGTAATTAAATCAATCTGTTAATTTTAATTAATTATTAATCATGAGCCAATTGCATTAGGCCCCTTTCATTCCTTAGGAGCATTACAGATTTTCTTTTTCATGTGGTTGCATATCATGTTGGCTTATCATTAATTAGTTAATTAACTTAAGGTGATATAGGTAAGAGTTTAATTAATTGATCTAATTCATACCTCAACCTAATTAGCCATAAAATAAATTTAATTTCTTTTCATTAAATCAAATTAACTCACACATGGGAAAAGAGATTAGGATTAGCAAACCTTTTCTCACATTTCCTAAATCAAATTAAACATGAAATAAAAAATGGCTTTAAGAAACTTTGGTTTATTTTAAATAAGCTTATTTAATGTGATTGTCCTTAGAGATTAGTTGGATTGAATGAAATTACATGCTTGCATTGCTTTATTTCTTTCCAATCATATTAAAATACTGTATGCCACTTGTAGTCATTCATTCATATGTTGATTTGCATAAGTTTGAATGTTAATGAGTAAATTAATCTGGACATTCTGGGGATGCACGGCTTTAAGTTTCCCCAAAGAGGTTCTTATCTCACTCACCTGGTGCAGAACAATGGTGACATACCTGTTTGATTTCATTCTTATGCACTTTGACATTAGAATTTAGATAGAGCTTTAATTTATTTACACAAATAAATTAAATAAATTAAACTCTACTTTTGCATGGTTTTTTTCTATTCTTATAGTTATTTATACATCCATATATATTTAAGAATAGCGGGTATATTAGTCTGGACATTTCGGGGATGCACGACTTTAAGTTGCCCCAAGGAGGTTCCTACCTCACTCCCCTGGTGTAGAACAATGGCGACGTACTTGCTTAAAACTTTCATACATTTAAATGTGTATTTCATTAATGAATGAAAACCCTCATATTTCTATTAAAAAGACATGCATTCATATTCTGTTTAAGTGGTTGGATTGATTAGTCATATGATTTAGAGTTCTATCCTTACACTTTGTATAAGAATTTAGATAGAGCTTTAAATTAATATGACAAAATAATTCAACAAAATGAGACATCAATTCTAAGTATATTTGTTTACATTCATCATTTAAGTGTGCTAAGGTATAAATTGCATGTATAGTTATGTTTAAGACTTAATCATATGCATGCTATATGTGATGGAAAAAAATGAATAAACATGTGTTATGTGATAGTAATTAATTCCAATTAATCTTAAGATGCCTTTTTTTTATTAAATGAGATTATTTAAAGTGAACCTAAACTTCGTATTAATTAAAAATATATAATAAGTCATTCATTAAATAGAATTGATTAATCAATTTGCTTTAGATGTGACTTAAGGTATGAATAAAAGAGAGTGATCTTGTCTTCCCTTCTCTTTAAAACTCTTAGTTGTTTAGCGTAAACCAAATGAAATAAAAGAAAACATAAGTAAAATTTATAAATCAATTAAACAATTTAAATTGAATCCACCATTTATAATTAAATGTCATTCATACTTAGAGAATGATAACTCTAAATCCTAGTTAGAACATACCACACAAGCCTTAATACACACACATTAGATTAAGTCACCACTTCTAGCTTTATGTTAGGACGGTGCATGGATTGATGCATGTTTGTTTTATGATGTATTATTATAGACTGTATGTTAGGGTGTATACTTTATAGACTGGTTGTTAGATCATTATTAGCCTAATCATGTTTTATGTAGGAGATTATGCTTAAGGGGTGCTTAAAATAAATATAAAATGCTCTCTTTTGCAGGTTGCTTAACCCCTAAGCATAATTTAAATTAGGACAAGTGGACTTGGTTACCCATGTGTAGGATACTAAGTCCAAATTATTTATATAACTGCTTGGGTTGTATGGTGTGCTTAATTAACACTTGTCTTGCATGTGTAGTTAGATTTACTTTTCCTATTTTAATGTAATTTTGCATTACAAATTAGGATTAGTGTTATGAGGGATTAGGATGAATGGAGGCTAGAAGGCTTTATCTTGGGAGGTTTGATGATGCCTTTGAAGTAAGCAAATCAAATGAAGAAATGGAGAATATATGAAGAAATGAAGAATAAAGACCACCCCAACATAACATTTATTCATTTGTAATTATAATTATTCTTTCATATACCGGGTTGTATAAGGGTAGAGCTCAGCTACCCATTTCTCTTTTCGGGTTGTACGACGATACCCGACCGCACCAGCCTGTTAATCTTTCACATTGACTTTATAATTTGATTGATGCTTTCTTTACAATTGTGTAATAGAAATGACATGTATTTTTTTAGTCTCTTCATTTATGATGATTTAATGTGTGGCCTAGATCCAATTAGGCTCTTAGGAAAAAAATAAAATTGTTACCCCAATCACAACTCATAACTAAATTTTCTAAAACAACTCTTAACCTCATTTAAATCCTAGGTATTAAATCAAGAGAATTAAAAGATCTAGCAATCCCTTAGCTGAATGTTATATGTCTAATATCATACATGCATCTTCTACCACTCTTGTAAAATGCGAGCCCCATTCTTGCACGAATGGGAACCACTTGACCTATGAGAGCAACTCCTACTGACGGGGCTTCACCCTTTTCTCTCATGATTTAGCCAATAACCCTATTTTATCATGCATTTAGACATATAAAATCCTATGGCCTGTGTTAAAATAAAGAGTCCAAAATCAAATAAAATTTGATAAAATTTCCATTAGTCAAAGTCATTATTCATACCACTCATGCTTTAGGCTCTTAGGGAGTAGGTTTAAGGACTTTAGTTTTCTTTCTAATAATAACATCCTAATTATCTTGTAAAACATATGACTTGACCATATGATTTTAAAATGTAGGAGGAGTTAACTAGCTACCACTCTGGGAGATTATAAGTTAAGCAGCTGGATGGTTTACCCTCTCTTGTGGAGGTAAACAATATATCATTTTTTCACCTTAGATTTAGGACGTGCTTTGACCCTCGTTAAAGCTCCCTAGATTTAGGATATGAGATTGCTATTTCCCCTCGGGCTACAACATAAATCCTCACCCCTTAGGCATTTCCACAATCTTGTATTGTGGGATTATAAGTCCTAGATTTCTAATAAATTTTAACTCAAATAAATAATTCTCTTCAATTTCAAATATATAAAGCCCAATAATAGGATAGATTGGAATGGTCACTAGGTTGTCCTAATATCATGAGCATTCCCTACTCATCTCCTTTGGCTTCGATAATAAGTCTCTCCTTTTGATCTATCCCACTTGATTTTCTAAATATAACCAATTTATTGATAGTCTTATCTTTGAATTCTTTAAAGACAAAAATTGCCTACATTAATCAAGAGTATTCTTAAGGAACTCATCTTCTTTAGGATGTAATTAACTATGGGGGCTTGCCCCCATAGGAAACTTTAGAACTCGATTTAAATAAAACCTACTTTATTCATCCATGTAAAGAAGAGGAAAGATCTATAGTATATTTGAAGACCCATCATGCCTTAGGAGTCCTTATTAGGTGATTAGGTCCATTATAGAATAATAATTTCTATCTTTCAAGATAGTGCACTATTCATTGATGTCGCACCTGATCACCTCAATAAGTACACCATCATATCTACATAGTATCCCCCCCATATATACATATTTAAAAATAAACACAACAATGGGCTTCGTGTTTGTCCAAACAATGTAACCACATATGATCGAAAGACCGTCAATACAAGGTGTCATCTATGAGAGCATAGGAAAAGGGCTCTCTACTTCACCTGATGGGCTAATGACTTCTCTTGAGGTAGTTTACCTATATTTAGATAATCCATGAATTGTTGCCTCCAATCTGACTCGTTTTCCTTTTTGGCAATGGAAACCTTCCTTTCAAGATAGAGTTTCTCAATGAGTTCAATATCAACAAGGGATAAGACTTTCTTATTTTGGACCCTTATTGGTATGGACTCATCTTCCAAACATACCAAGTCATTGGCAAGCTTGGCCAATGCATCTTCTACTGTGTTTTCTCCTCGAGGAATCTTGTAGATGGTAACCTCTAGGATTTGGGCCAACAACTCCATGGTATACTTATGGTAATGATGGAGCTTAGGCTTCAGAACCTTGCAAGACCCAAGAATTTAGTTGATAACTAATTGTGAATCCCCAAAGATGTTGATGTTATAGAAGTATAGCATAATGGCTAACTTTAAACCGTCCATCATAACCTCATATTTAGCTTCATTATTGGTGCATGGATTAGACAGATGATATGAGAATATCATCACATCACAGTCTAGAGTTAGGAGAACCATTCCTACCCCTGCCTTTCTTAGAAGAGTAGATCATGGTTCTTCTTCTTTTGAAAGGAAGCCACACTATCAAAATACATCTCCTAATGGTGAATGCTAGTGTTCCTTAAGTTCATGATTTGTTCATCGGGGAGGTCATCACTAAGCAGAGAATTAGCAGAAAGTGGGTGTGCCGCTAAGAAATCTAATAGTGCTTGTCCTTTCACCGCACAGAGGGTTATGAAAGTGATATCAAACTGTGACAAAATCATGGACCAACGTGCCAACCGTCTAGATGGCATCGGCCATATCATGAGATATTACAGTGGACTAATCCTAAAGATCAGGTTCACCTTATGAGAAAGCATGTAATGTCGTAGCTTTTGGGATGCAAAGATTAAAGTTAGGCAGTGCTTTTCAATAGGTGGTTAGTTTGCCTCAGCAGGGATTAGATGATGACTGAGATAGTAGAGTGCATTTTCTTTCTCTTCATTATTGGTTTGGGCTAACAAGTGCCAAGGGAGTTGTCTAATGCAGTAGTATATAATATCAACGGCTTGCCCAGGATAGGGGCTGCTAGAACTGGTGACATCATTAGGTAGTGCTTGATATCTTTGAAGGCATGCTAGTACTTATTATCCCACTTGAACTTGGTATCATTTTTGATAAGTGCTGAAAATAGTTGGCATCTTCCCGATATGTTGGAAATGAAGCATCGTAGATATGCCAACCACCCTTGAAATGATCTGAGTTGAGTTAAACTTTTAGGGGGTAGCATTTCTAATATCACCTTGATCATCTTCAAATCAATTTCTATTCCACGGTGCTGGACAATAAACCTAAAGATCTTTCCTAAAGCTACTCTGAATGCACACTTCAGGGGATTCATTTTAAGGTTAAATTATCTTAACCATTCAAAAATGACTCTCAAGCTAAAGAGATGGTCTTTCTTTTCTTTACTTTTGACTATAAGATCATCAACGTAACATTCAACCTGATGATAAATAAGTTCTTTAAAGATCTGAGTCATGGCCCACTAGCATTTTTAAGACCGAAATACATGACCCTATAGCAAAAGATTCTAATCGTGGTTTGAAATGTATTGTTTCTTTCATTTTTAGGGTCATCTTTATTTGGTTATAACCAGATGAGCCATCCATGAAAGAGAAGATTACATGAGATGAGGCGATGTCCACCATCAATTCTAGTATTGGTAATGAAAACTCATCTTTTGGACATGCCTTATTTAGATCCCTATAATTGATGCATATGCAAATTTGGCCATTCTTTTTCTTAATCAAAATCACTAGGCCAATCAGATTGGATATTTTTCTTCCCTGATAAAACCAGCATCGATCAATTTCTTGATTTTAAAAGTGATCTATTGTTCAATGTTTAATCGCATGCATCTAGGAGCTTGCTTGATAGGGTTAGCATTAGGCTCTACTATTAGTTTATGGACTGCTATGTCAAGAGATAAATTAGACATCTCTTCATAACTCCATGCAAAGCAGTCCTTAAACTTGGTCAACAGCCTAACTAAGTCATCGATTTCGGTATCACTCAATAAAGAAATGATGTATGTTGGACATGGATTGTCTTCAGTTCCTAAGTTGATTTCTTTGAGCTCATTGATGGTTGATCTAATCTCCTCTTTAAACTATAATAGTGCATCTCTAAATTCAAGATTATTTGGATCATCTGAAGTTTTTAAACACACCTCCTCATATGAGTTAGTGTGATTTGAAAAGAACCTATCAGATTCAAAATGATTGGTGATGACTAGGCAATGATTGTCATCATCGACTAGACCCATTGTGTCGAATCCTTGATTGAGGATATATGCTTTGGTTGTCCCATTACTTTTCAAAGTAGTCCAACCTATGTTTAGACTAAGTATGTGGGATTAATCCCTTGTTTGCTAAATTAAGAACACAAGGTGAATACTAATCAAAAGGTAGTGTTATTAAATTTTTATATGAATCATCCTCAAGTTCTACATCAGCTTCTTGACTTCAGGCTGATGCTCCCAAAAAGAACCTCTGAGTTTTCCCATATGTGGATGACTTAGGGGCTTCCTTAACTACCAAACCCTTAACATTTTTAGGGAAGAGAGTGGGGTTAGAGCTATGGTTCCCAACTGACTCCTGACTGTCTCATATCCAGACTTGGATACATTTATGCTTTGCTTTGGAGCATGAATTTCATCACTATCATCTTGAACATCACTTCAAAAGGGATCTGCTACTGAGAAGAGCTTGCTGGTGTGCTAATCACATAAGACTCATCCTCTAAACTAGATTATAAGTCTATGTGGATAGCAGGTATACTCTTGGTGGCTAAGACATACCTCATATTAGGTGGCTAATATGGAGGCATTCTACCTCAGGGGATGCCTCTGAACTGTCCTCCGCCTCTGCCTGGTGGAGGTCAGGTCATCCTACCCATGCGTTCAAATATAGTAATGAACTGTGGGTGGAATCTAATGTCAGGCTCCACATCTTCCTCTGAGTCCGTATCTCACTCTCTTTTTTTCTTTTCTTGTTTCTAATTTTCTTTTTTATTTCTTTATTTCTTTTGTTTCTTTTTGTCCCTCTTGGGGATCTTGAATAGATTTAAGAGAATGGACTTTATGATTTTTGGGGAAGAAAATAGGATGCGTCTTCATATACCCTGACCTCATGAACTATGAAGGGCTTGAGATCTCCTTTGACATAGTACCCAATTACACTTCTCATGAACTTCATGCATTGATGTAGAGAGGATGGAACTATGTTGTTCTCATTTATCCACAGTCTCCAAAGAAAAGGATTGAAAGATGTATCTGATTCTATGATATAAAACTTAGCTTAAGTCTTCTAGTCATCTATTTGTAATGGCAACACTATGGAGCCTAAGGCCCTCTCGCCTTGTTCATTGAGTCCTCTTAACATCATCCTATCATTTTAGAGTTTAGAGATGTTGATCCTCTTGTAGGAAAGGGTTATTAAACTCATAATGTTGATTAATGCTCCTTGGTCAACCAAAACACTTGATATCCTGTGTCTGCCAATGTCGACAGTAATGTAAAGAGGGCGTTTGTGCTTGGTCATTTCTAGAAGCAAGTCTTCATCACTGAATGTAACTCCTAAGATATCTTTTGAGCTGTGCATCTCCTCTTCGGTAGCAGTCTAAGCATATCTCTGGGTCAAGAAGAGCCTTGACTAGAGATTCCTTCATCTCTTTGAATAAGATAAGGGCGTCATATATGCTTAACTCAGCTGCTAACTTTCTAAGATGTGTTAGGACATTGTAATCAACTTTGACTTGGTCCTCCACAAGCATATCCATGGGTGGTGTATCCTGTGGAGGGGCTACCTGCTCACTGGAACCGATGACTTGTTCACCCTTATCAAGATGTGCTACCCTAGGAGTTAGAACTTTGCCAATGCGCAGGTTGACTTCAGTGACTTCTTGGAATGATGAACTTGTGGAAAGTTCTACCTTCTCATCAGGCATACCTATAGCTTCTCTTATGAGATCCTCGGAGTCAAATGACTCCAAGTCAATCTCAAGAGGCAAACTCAATTGATTTAGAAAAGAAAAATATGATTCTGAATCAGAAGAGAATGGATTAGAATGACTATGTTTATAATTATTATTTTCTAGACTTAGAGAGTTTTCAAGAGGAAGAAAATCTAAAGTATTAGAAATGGACAAGATGTAAGTAAATGCTTTCTTCATTGATTTCTTTTTAGGTAGAGGTACATGATAGAAATCTAATAAAGTAAGCGAGGTAAGAGATTTAATGCCCTTGTTCACTGATACAACACTCCTGTTGGTATAATAAGAGCTAGTGAAGGAAGAAGTAGTAGCCGCAACTGTGGATGGAGTGCTGGACTCAGATAGTTGTTACACTACTAAACTATCCTGGGCAAGTAAGGTGGACCGTTGTTACTACTATTGGGCTGCCACCTTCTTCAAGTTGTCTTTGGCAACTTTCAAACCTTCCTTGATGTTGGAGGTTTAAGCTGCTTCAAGCATCTATAGAGGGAGCTTCTTAATTTTAGAAACTACTTTCTTTGAGATTTGGGATAAGATAATATCCCAAACTTCTTTTGTCTTGAGAAGATCGTAGGTTTCCCCAAGAATTACCCTAATAGAATTGAAAGGTTATTTTAGTAAGTATTCATTAGGGGGACTATTTGACTTGTAGCTAGCTCAAGTAAAAATAATCCTTTAAGACTTGACTAATCATGCGGTGGCAGGGGAAATAGTTAGGATCATTACTCTTGCCCATATCCTCCGGCCTCTTTGGCTCTGGTAACTAAAAGTTATGTTTCTTTAAGAGATTCTTAAAGATTTTCCTAACTACCATCCTCTTGAATGAATATGGCTTATTCAATCTATTAGTAAGAGTAGGTGGGTAATAGCTACATGGCGGGGGATAGGAATACCACTATTTGGTAGGCTGCTGATGTGATACTAATATGACGATTGAGGTGATGGTAGAAAGGTGTCAAAGGAGGCTGCGAGGTCATCTTAGACTTTTGATTGTCTATCCACCTCTGTCATGGCTTCTTCTCAAACACCTTCTATGGCTTGGGCCAAGATGATTGGTCAGGAAAGGGTAACTATTTAGCTTCCTCTTGTAGGCTAGCCACCTCGTTAATCAGTTTCTCAAATGTTCAAATGGTAAAGCCCTTAAGCATGAAGGTGATAGAGCCATGAATATTCTTGAGGAGAATCTCAATTATGATGTTCAGATAGCCACAGCTCACATTTCATTCTTAGGTTGTGCTTCCTGAGAATATAATCAATGAGGGACTCATTGGGAACTTGTGTCATATAACAAGATCGCCTACTATCACTCGTTGATGAGCTCCAATAAACCTCTTATTGAAGAGGTGCTCTAACTCAGGCAAAGTCCCTACCAAACTGTTGGGTAGTTTGTCATACCAATCAATGCAACTCCAGCTAGGCTGCTGACAAAAAGTCTGAATAACATTGCATTACTGCCACCAGTATTGCAATAACTAGCTCTGAAATGTGCAATATGCTAACGTGGGTTCCCACTGTTATCAAAGATTTTGAATGAAGGTGGCACAAAACTCTTAGGGTATTAAACTACATCAAATTTCTCTGGGTATGGTCTACCCTTTGGAATAGATGAGCTCCCCCCGGGCTTGCATCATTGTTTCCTTCACCTTCTGCTCTACCATATGCTTGATATCATTCTCATGCATGGAGGTGCCATCTGTAACCTTCCTATGTAAACTACCAACATCATCCTCTACGGGAGTGCCCCTATGATGCTCTAAGATATGTACCAACTCTGGATGGCCAGCGATCATGGGTGAGGGCTGTGAAACTATGGCTGAGTTTTATAACACTGAAACTACTACCATTAATTCCTCAAACTTCTTCCCCATCTTATCAATGTGATCATCTCTCTATCTGAGCTAGTGGAGGAGGTGCTGAGTCGAGTGAGAAGTGTCACCTTCCTCGAGCATGACACCTGGCTAATCTGATCACTTTGTAAGGATTCCCGAGTGTTAATCATGTGGACCTCAACTATAACATCCAACATGTCATCCTCATTAGGATCAAAGCTGACACTATCCTCATCCTGGTCTGAGTGGTCACTCTTGAAAATCTACCTTTTCTTGACAAAATAGTCTACTAATATGTCATATAGTGACCGATCTACTATACTTGGCTGGACTGGAACAAATACCTACTGACTGCTAGCTGTAGGATCGTGCTCCACTACCTCTATGCAACTGACAATGCCTACTATCAAGACTTCCTCACTAGGAGGATCAACTTTCATTGGGATTGTGTCTATGTCCACTCCCTCTCTATCTCTATATGCTATGGTGGAGGTGGTGTGACGACGATGCTCTTGGGTCACCACTCCTTCCTGACCATAGCTGAGGTAGGGGATCAAGCAGGAGAGCTCAATTTCACCTCAACAGTAGAACATATGGAGCATGATCCTTGGGCCATAGTCAAATCATCAGAGGGGAAGGTCTCTCCCCGGATTGGGCTTTAGAACCTTGGCGTGAGTGGTAGATACTGTGAGCTGAACTAGTGATGGTGGATGGTGAGGGGAGCAGTGTGATGGCAACATCGACTACCTTTCAACTGGGGATCTCTGTCTGCAGTGAACTGTGATGGTAAGAGTAATCCTATCTGAATGATTGACCCTGACTGGGCGACGATCAGGAAAATCCATCAAAGTAGAGGTTGTCGACTGCTGAGCATATCTCGTCACTCTCTCCTTCCTACCTATGTATATACTCCCCTAAAACTCCTAAGGATCACAGATCATAAGTCAAATAAGGTACCAAACTTCGAGCATCCATAAGCTCTGCCGACCTGGTGTAGAATAATCCTAAGCTTGACATAATGCCTCCTATGCTCCCTTGTCGGTGTCTCATGGTATCTTTGGTGGTGGAGGAGGCGATCCTCCGATTCTTCCTCTCTGAGGAGAGGGGTGAAACTTATTACCACTAAGTGGAGAGAGACCTCATGGGAGAACCCTCCCTGATATGGGAAGCAAGCTCCTGGTTGCTCATGACCCTTAATCTTAATTTTTTGCTCTAGGTGTGAGTGAGTAGTGCAAAGTGAAAACCGGAACCTACCTCAAAAGTGGAGGAGACTATCTCAAAAGCTAAGACAGCCTTCCCCTTTGGGGTGACCAACGAGGAGGTAGCAGCTCTCCTGGAGCTATGGCAGGGGCAACTGAATAGGCAGGTACTGAAACTGACATTGAATAGGGTGTGGGAACCACTGTAGCTTTCCTCATTAGTGAGGGAAACTCAGAGCCATATGGGATATCTAAGCAGATGAGTGGAGTCTGTCCCGCCACCTCCTCCTTACTAATTGTTGAGAGGGCTACCCCTTGACAAGTAATGCGGACCCCCTCAAAGCCACGACCAAAATAGATCAGGTTGGTTGTATTAGTCATGGTGAGATTGGCCTAATCCAAGCCAAGTCTACACCAAAAGTGAAAAAGAAGATGAACTTGCTAAGAGCCAAGATCACTTTGCACTGGAAGCTAGGTAGTCTAAATCACTTGCATTTGTGGAAATATAATGGAGTTAGAACCTTGCCTTGATATTTTCCTTCAATCATTGACTTTTTTACTTAGTTTGGAATTTGAACCCACACTTAACAAATATATGTTATGTGGGGTTCATTGAATTTTGGAGAGATTTTTTTATTGATATTTGGAGGAGAGACTTTGCCATAAGATTTTGGTTTAAAACCCATACTCAACCAATTTAAGTGGGTTGAGTGGAATTCAAATATTTGGAGAGATTTTTAAAGATATTTGTATTATGTATCTTGTTTGAAAATTTTTGATTTGGAAAATCTTTACTTAGCAAATTTAGTATGCCAAGAAGAGGTTTTGATTACATGTTTTGAAAATTTTGTGAATGTATCTTTGCTTGTGATGATTGGTTATGTGTGTGATATATGTTGATTTGAAATGAGGCTTCTTACTTAACAAATTTGGTAGGTTAAGTAGAGGCCAAATGTGTTTGATATGCATTTGAAAATGAGGCTCTCACTTAACAAATTTGGTATGTTAGGTGGGAGTCAATTGTGATTATGATTTGTGTTTTGTTTGCTTTTGAAAATGAGGTTCTTACTTAACAAATTTGGTATGTTAAGTAGGAGACCAAATGTGGTTATGATGAGATTCTCACTTAACAAATTTGGTATGTTAAGTGGGAGCTAAATATGATATGATTTATGTTTTGAGAATGAGACTTCTCACTTAACATATTTATTATGTTAAGTGGGAGTCAATTGTGATTATGATTTGAAAATGAGATTCTCACTTAACAAATTTGGTATGTTAAGTGGGAATCAAATGTGATATGATTTGTGTTTTGAAAATGGGGCTTCTTACTTAACAAATTTGGTATGTTAAGTGGGAGTCAAATATGATTATGATTTGAAAATGGGATTCTCACTTAAACAAGTTTGGTATGTTAAGTGGAAATCAAATGTGATATGATTTGTGTTTTGAAAATCGGACTTCACACTTAACAAATTTGGTATGTTAAGTGGGAGTCAAATGTGATTATGATTTGAAAATGAGATTCTCACATAAAAAATTTGGTGTGTTAAGTGGGAATCAAATATGATATTATTTGAAAATGAGATTCTTACTTAACAAGTTTGGTATGTTAAGTAGGAATCAAATGTGATATGATTTGAAAATGAGATTCTTACTTAACAAATTTGGTATGTTAAGTAGGAATCAAATATGATATGATTTGAAAATGAGATTCTTACTTAACAAATTTGGTATGTTAAGTAGGAATCAAATGTGATATGATTTGAAAATGGGATTCTTACTTAACAAATTTGGTATGTTAAGTAAGAATCAAATGTCATATGATTTGAAAAAGGGGATTCTTACTTAACAAATTTGGTATGTTAAGTAAGAATCAAATGTGATTATGATTTGTTTGAAAGAGGGGAAATCTATTTAACAATTTTTGGCATGTTAGATAAAGTTCAATTTATTTTTGTGAATTTTGGGAATGAGACCCTCATTTGACAAATTTTGGTATGTCAAATGGAGTTCAAAATATGTCTTGATTTTATGTGTGTGATTTCTTGCTTTTAAAAAGATTGAACCTTCAACTCTAGTATATATGAAATATGTTAAGTGGAGTTTTAATTTTATGCTATGATTTGATTTGAAAATAGGATCTTCATTCAACAAATTTGAGTATGTTGAATGAAGGTGGTCATTTTCAAAAGCGTGCTTTTAAAAAAGAGGGAAACTCCAACTTTAGCATATGTGAAATATGTAAAGTGGAGTTTTAATTTTATGCTATGATTTTATTTGAAGATAGGATCTTCATTCAATAAATTTGGGTATGTTGAATAGAGATAACTATTTTCAAAAAGATGCTTTTGAAAAAATGATTTTGATTTTGAAAAGAACCTCCATGTAACAATCATAAGGGTTGTAAGATGAGGTTTGGTTATATGAGTTTTGTTATTTTTGAAAATTTCTTATGAATTTTTGCAAGATCTTTTGTTATGTGAGTTTGGAAAAAGTGCTTTTGGAAAGTGACATTTTGCAAAAGAGTTTATTTTCTTAGATATTGGAATAAACCTTGCCTCACCAATCTATTGGTTAATTTTATCTTTCACCTATTTGAGAACCCAATAGGGGTTTCAAGACCTACAAGAGTGAGGTCCTAAAACCTAGAGGATGTTGGCTAGCTTTGCTTAAGAATGAAATAAGCTAAGTGCCAATAGAATGAGAGATAGTCTAGGACTCATACAAAATATAAGTCCACTATCGATGCTCGGAGACAACAATTGTCTACTAGACATAGAGAGAGGAACCATCTCCAGCGAAATTGTCAGAAAAATCTGTGGTGTTTATTTTTAATTCATGTATGTGGGGACACCACGTAGATCTGAGAGTGTACTTATTGAGGTGATTGGGTACCACATTAAGGAATAGTGCACTATCTTGAAAGATAGAAATCACTACCCTATAATGGACCTAATCACCATAATAATGACTCCTAAGGCATGATGGATCTTCGAATATAAATGAGATTTTTCCCTTAGTTTACATGGATGAATAAAGCAGGGTTTATTTAAACTAGATTCTAAAGTTTTCTATGGGGGAAAGATCAAGTGGGATAGATCAAAAGGAGAGACTTACTATTGAAGCCAAAAGGATATGAGTAGGGGATGCTCATGATATTAGGAAACCTAGTGAGCATTCCAATCTATCCTATGGTTGGACTTTATATATTTGAAGTTGAAGAGAATTATATATTTATGTTGAAATTTTATTAGAAAGCTATGACTTATAATCCCACAATACAAGATCGTGAAAATGCCTAAGAGATGAGGATTTAAGCTTGTAGCCCAAGGGGAAACAATAACCTTAGATCCTAAATCTAGGGAACCTTAGTGAGGGACAAAACACGTCTTAAATCTAAGGTAAAAAGTGGTATATTATTTACCTCCACAAGAGAGGGTAAACCACCCGACTATTGGACTTATAACCTCTTGGAGTGGCAGTAAGCTAGCTCCTCATATGTTTTAAAACCATATGATCAAGTCATGTTTTTCAAGATGGTTAGGATGTTATTATTTAGAAAGAAACTAAAGCCCTTAGACCCACTCTCTAAGAGACTAGAGCATGAGTGGTATGAATAATGACTTAGTCTAATGTAAATTTTATCATATTTTATTTGGTTTTGCACTCTTTATTTTGACACAGGCCATAGGATTTTATATGTCCAAATGCATGATGAAACAGGGTTATTGGCCAAATCAAGAGAGAAGAGGGTGAAGCCTCTTCAGTAGGAGTTGCTCATAGGTCAAGCAGGTCCTATGCGTGCAAGAACGGGGGCTCTCATTTTACAAGAGTGGTACAAGATGCATTGTTGATCTCATTTTTAGAATGAGCTCTCAACCCCTCCAACTTATACCTAGGACTCCTCTTAGACACTAAGAGATCCTTAGTCTTAAGACACATCTAGTGATTAGGCAGACACTCAACCTAACCCTAGACACATTCCTCACTTCCTTCCTTCAAGTCAAACTCCAAATCAAATCAACATCAAACCTAAATAAATTTCAGCCTAATTGATTTTCTCCAAACTCAAATCAATGCCACATGATTAAAACCCATGATTAAAACTTATGATTGAAATCCAAAATTCAATTCCTAGGTCCTTTGATTTCCTCTCATGGACTTAGCCTCATCAAATCTAAATCAATTCAAACTCATGAAATTTTCTCATAACTCATTTATATTCTCATTTATATTTACATATATAATTGAAATATAAATTCAAATCAATCAAACTAAATCTAAAATTCAATTCCAAGTTCAAAATCATTCTTAAGTCATTTAATCCCCTCTTAAGGACTTAGCCTAAATCATATTCAAATCAATTCAAACTCATGAAATTTTCCCACAACCCATTTATATTCTCATTTCTATTTACATATATAAATGAAATATAAATTCAAATCAATCAAACTAGACCCAAAAGTCAAATCCAAATTCACAAATCTTTCCTAAGTCACTTTGATTTTCTCTTAAGGACTTAGCCTAGATCAAGTTCAAATCACTTCAAATGCATGAAATTTTCTCATAACCTATTTATATTCATATTTATATTCACATAAATAAATGAAATATAAATTTAAACAACCAAAACTAACTCCAAAAATCAAACCCAAATTCAATCAAAATCCAACCTAAACCTTTCAAGTCAAATTCTTGATCTTAGCCAAATCAACTTCAAATGAAGCCAAACTCTTGATTTTTTTTCATGATTCAATCAATCCTTCAATCATGAATCCAAATATAAACATAAACTTCAATCACTTAAACTCAATTCAAAATCAAAAATCTATTTCATGTTCACTTTGAACTTGAAATTGCCAAATGAATCAAAAACCATTTGACTTCAAACCACTTGCAAATGGATTTATATTTCAATCATAAGTCCGTATGTGAGTTCAATCAAACTCAAATCAAGCTTTGACCAAGCCCTTTGACCCACTTAGGCTCACTTGACCCAAAGTGACCTAAAATACCCTTATGAGCCAAATTCTAATCCTAACCAAATTGGATTGAACTAAGCCCACCTATACCTCTCATCATGATCAACAATCATCATGAGATAATCAATCACTCAAATTGGGTCAAACCAAGTCAAACCTAAGGGTTGACCAAGCCAACACTTAGCCAAAATGAAACCCAACATAGCCAAAATCTATCATAGGCCAAATTGATTGAAACCAATGATCTAAGTTCATTCATGACCAATGTTTGAACTTGAGCAAGTCAACATTTGAGCCTAACCTAGCCCAATTGGCCACTTGACCCAAGTTGACCCAATTTGACCTAAAAAGTCAAAATATGTCAAAACTTGATCTAAGCCAAATTAATTAAAACCAATGGGTCAAGTTCATTCCAAAATGATTGTTGAACTTGACCAAAGCCTTAATAGGCCAACTAGACCCAACCTGACCCAATTGACCATGAACCTAACTTGACCTAAAGGTTCAAATTGAGCCAAATTCAAATTTAACCAAAATTGATTAGAAACAAAGATACCAATCCATTTCAATTGACCAACCAAACCTAAACCTACCCATGACCTAGTTCAAATAGGTCAAATGAGTCAAATTGGTTAACTTGACCCATTTGACCTAAATGAAATCAAATGTACTAAATTCAAACCTAAACCAAATTGAACCAAAACAAAGCCACCAAAATATTTGAAATGGTCATATGAACTTAACAACCTTTGTTTGACCATTTCAATTGACAAGTTGACCCATTTTGACCTAAATGGGTCAACATGAGTCAAATCACATCAAACCAACTCTAAATTCAATGAAACTTAGCCAAACCTATTTTCTCATCATACCAAATATGCCCAAATTGAAATCATGGTCAAATGACCATTTTAACCCTAGGCCATAGGGTAACCCAAAATCAAAACCACTTGAAATTTGGTTAATTCCTCTCCATAACCACTTGGCACCATCTTAGAAGATCAAGTGAACACTAGGAAGTGTGGTGCACCCAACCCAATGGGTTTGGGTCAGGACAACCTTGCTAAATGGCCAAACTGACCACATGCCTTGAAATGGAGCACATGGAACCCTCCTTCCACTCAATTCAAGCACATGGGAAGTTCACCATTCCACTCCCTGGCCAAAATTGAATTCAAAGACATTCTAAATGGCGTAATAAACCCACTCCTTATGGTCAATTGGATCAAAATGGCAAGGCATTGCTCGACTATCTGATTGCCAAAGGGGGAGATATACCCCCCTTAATTTGAATTGAATCCATCAGCCTCATACTCAATTGAACCTAGGGAAGTCAGAGAAGAAATTCCTCAGCCTTCCCAAGCTCTCTCAAGCAAGAGTCAATTTTCCATTTCTCGATTTCCCAAGTTAAAAATATAAGAAGTAAACTCAAATCCAAACTTATTCCACACTCAAAACTAGTACAATTCCTCTTGCAAGCTTCATCAGAGAGCTTAATCGACTTGCCAAAAGCTTCATACAAGCTCTTGAAGCAAGGGAGGAGTGCCGTAGATCAAAGACGCAAGGAGTTCAAGGTGGAGTTGGCCTCTACAAGCTACCACCTAATCTTAAGGCCTCAAACTCTCAGCAAAACTTCATCTCAACCAGACGAAGCTTCTCCAAGGGAATCGAGCATCGGTGATCACCTCCGAGGTAAAGCATTTTTCTTGGCCAATCTAGCCATGGTGTGGAGCTTTGTGAAATAAATTTTAATCCCGTGGGATTTTAGCCGTTAGATGTGATCTAAGTTGCATGATGAAGGTGTGGGCTAAATTCTAGCCCAATCTGGGCTCAATCAAGCTCGGATGATGTCCTTGAAGATAGACAGATCTCCTCTCCCACAGGGAATTATAGATATGAATCTCTGGCCATCCATCTGAGCATTTTAGAGGATGACTGAGATTAAAACATGTAGCACTCAGGGATTCCCCCTTATGATAAATCTTAACGGTCCGATCCTTGATGGACCACTGAGGAGAAAGTGCATAGCGCCGCCGCTAACACAGTGCTACGATGTGACAAGTTGAGTGCCCAATCCCGTCATGCCACGTGGAAAGTGCATGCCGCGTTAGCGGCCCACGTGGCGCCAATGGGATTAAATACTTAATTAGGCTATTTAAATATTCTAGTTAATTATGGAAACTTCTAAAATTTATATCTAAGCCTAGAAAAATAAAAAAAATATTAAATAAATTGCATTGGTAAGGGGTAATTAACATGCTTAATTCATATCTTAACCTAAGCAACACATAAAAAATCATCTAATCACCTAAAAATGAAACTAAAATAACCAACATATGTGAGAATGGGTTAGGAACAACAAACTCACCTCACATTTCTCAAATTAAATCAAGCTCAAAATAAAATCAAACTTCTTTAAAAATAATTTGATTTACTTTAAGCTTTCTTATTTTATAAGATTGTCTTTAAGAATTAATTAGGGTGGACATGTTTACATGCTTTCATAACTTTAGTTCTTTCCTAATATGCTAAATGTGTATGTCATATGAATTTCATACATTCATGCTTTTCAAAAATCAAATTCAAAAATGAAATATTTTCTTTATGTCAAATTGCATGTTTCAGTTAAAGTAAAATATGAATGACTATTAACACTATTAAATTCAAAACTATTTTTAAAATCTATAAATCAAATACCTAAAGTGTACTTATTATTTATTATAAGTTGCGAAAGTGAATATAAAAATCTATCATATGTTTACTTCCTTTCTTTCATCTTAATAGGGATTTGAATAAGATTTACAAAGTGTATAGTTCTTTTAAAGAAACATAACACTTGCTTAAATCTATTCTGATTCTCTTCCATGTTATGACTTAAAAAAGATCCTTACACTTACACATATAAATTGCATAACCAAGTCCAAACATAAGTACAAAGTTTTGCATCTTTCTTTCCATTCCTTTCTTTTGTACATATACTTGTATTTAAGGAAAGTGGTATATTAGTCTAGACAACCCCGGGGTTGCGAGGCTTTAAGTAGCCCAAAGTAGGTCTTGTACCTTACACCCCTAGTTAACAATGTCGTACTCACTTATGCCTTTCATACATATATACGTGCATGTGAAAAATGGATAAGAAAATCTCTTTTCTACTTAATGAAAATCATGCATCATAAAACATCCAAACTTTCTTAAGTAACTCACTTAGCATTCATCATAAAGTGTGCCAAACAATTCTCATTTGTATGCATAGATATGTTAGGATACATCCATATGCATGTTATACATGTTGGGAAAGAAATGAAGTGATGTGTGTTTTGTGAATTTAGTTCACTTTACTTAACCTTAAAATGCCTTTCTTTTTGAATAAGTTTGTTTAGGGAAAATTTAAAGTTAGGATTAATTAAAATACATAATAAAATATTCACTAAATAAAACTAAACATGAATCCACTTTATAAATTACTTAAGGTAGAGACGGAAAGAGAAGTTCTCTTCTCTTTTCCCTCTCTTTAAAACTTATTAATTAATTGTAGGATTCACTCAAACCTAAAAAAATCATAAAATAAAATTAACCCAAATCAACTAAACACTTAAATGAAACCACCCATCTAAGTTGAACATCTTCACACTTAGAAAATTCGAACCTTAAAGCCTTAGCTAAGCATACCACACAAACCTTCTAAAGCACACACATTAGACTAAGTCACCACTTCTAACTTTAGGTTAGGGCCGTGCATGGTTTGATGTTTTCTTTTATTTTATGATGTAATCTTTTAGACTGGATGTTAGGATGTATGTGTGTAGACTAAATGGTAGGGCGATCTTAGTTTAACCATTGCCTTAAGCAAAGGATTGTGCTTAAGGGGCACTGTGATAAATAAAAATATAAATGATTTTACTGTGTAGGTGCTTATACCCCTAAGCATAATCTAATAGGTCAGGTGGACTTAGTCACTCATGTGTGGGGTGCTAAGTCCAATATACATGCTTGGGATTTGTATGGTTTGTTTAGCTAATCTTTATTTTGCAGGTGTTAGTTAGATATAGTTTTCCTTTTCATGTATTTTTGCAATTAAGATTTTGGAATGATTATTATGGGGGATTAGAATGAACATTTGCCATAAGATTACATATTATGTATCATGTGAAGCCTTTAGGGCAACCACCTTCCAACCATCCAAGAGAAGGAACCAAAGAAGAAAGAAGAAAAGAAGAATGAAGAAATGAAGCTTGAAGACCCCCATAATAATAAATTCCTTGCTTAATTGTACTTAATTCATTTATAATCCGGGTTGTATAATGGTAGAGCTCAGCTACCTAATTTATTTTTGGGTTTGTGCGGTGGTGCCCTACCACAAATGACCTTTTATTCTTTTATGTTAGCTTTATAAATTGATTGATGATTTGTTTAGCTTGTGTATTAAGATGGCATCATTTTTCTAGTTTCTTCCTTGCTTGATGTATGGCATGGATGTGGATTAGGCTCTTAAAAAAATAAATCTTCTACTAAATTTAACAATTTAAAATTAAAATAAAGAGCTTATAACCTCATCTAAAGTTTAGACTAAAAATTAAGATAAAAAATTAGCAACCTCTTAGCTAGATGAGTATTTATTTTATAACATCATGCATAAAGCATCTTATTTCACTCTTGATTGGAGGGCTTCCACCTTTGCCAGAGAAACTTGACTTGACCTGTGAGAGCCATGGTGGAAACACACCTCCTCCCTTCTCACTAATTTTGGCCAAAAATCTTACTTCTCATGCATTAGGCATATGAATCCTATAAGCATGAGTCAAAGTGATTATCCAAAAATGAAAATAAAATTTAATATGAATTGCATTAGATCTAGGTCATTTTCATGCCCTTACATGATCTAGTCTCTTAGGGAGTGAGTTTAAGTACTTAGTCTCTTTCTAAATAAATAACAGCCTAGCTATCTTGCATAAAGCATATGACTTGCCTACATGAATTTAAAAAATCATAGGAGTTAGTTGATGGCCACCCCCAGGCGGTTGTAAGTCCAAGCAGTCAGGTGATTTGTCCTCTCTTACGGAGGCAAACCAAATACCCATTTTCACTTTAGATTTAGGTCGTGCTTTTGGCCCTCACCAAAGCTCCCTAGATTTAGGTTCTGAGGTTGCTCCTCCCTTCTATGGGCCATAAGCATAAATCCTCATCTCTTAGGCATTTCCACAATCTTGTGTTGTGGAATCATAAGCCCTAAATTTCTAATAAAAATTTCAACTCAAATAAATTAAATTAATTTCAAAATTGTAAAGCCCAACCATAAGATTGTTTGAAATGCTTCTCGATTTCCTAGCATCGTGAGCATCTCCTATTTATTTTCCTTTAGCTTTGATAATAACTCTCTTTCTTTGATCAATCCCATTTGATCTTCCAAAATAAACTAATCGATTGATAGTCCTACCTATTGAAATCTTTGGAGACAATAATCATTTATCATTAATCGAGAGTATTCTTGAGGAATCTCATTTCTTAGGATATAATTAAGTATGGGGGCTTTCCCCTGTAGAGAACTTAATGAATCTGATTTAAAATAAATCTTACTTTACTTTTCCATGTAAAGTAGGGGAAGGATCTTTGGTACACATGTAGGCCCATTGTTCTTAGGAGTCCTTGTTGAGGTGATTAGGTCTATTGTAGGATAGTAATTTCTATCTTTTGAGATAATACAGCTCTCCTTAATGTCATACCCGATCACCCTCAATAAGAATATCTGTGGATCTATGTGGTGTCAAAAATACATAAAAAAATAAAGTATATTTCTATCTTCATTTTATTCCACATAGAGTGAAGATGGAAATATATTTTATTCTCTAGAAATTATAAAAATTTTATCACATGCATGTATGATATTAGACATACAACATTCAACTAAGGGGTTGCTAAATCTTTTAATTATCTTGATTTAATACCTAGGCTTTAAATGAGGTTATGAGTTGTTTTAAAAAATTTAGTTATGAGTTGGGATTGGGGTAAAAAGTTTATTTTTTTCTAAGAGCCTAATCGAATCAAGGCCACACATTAAATCACCATAAATGAAGAAACTAGGAAAACACATGCCATTTCTATTACACAATTGTAAACAAAGTGTCAAACAATTTATAAATCCACCCAATGTGAAAGAATAATAGGCCAGTATGGTCGGGTACCACAGTACAACCCGAAAGAGAAAATGGTAGCTGAGCTCTACACTTATTCAAGCAGGTATATGAAAGAATAATTACAATTACATAAATGAATAAATGTTATGGGGGGTCTTCATATCTTCTTTTTCATGTTTCCTTCATTCCTCCTTTGAATTTGCTTGCTTTGAAGGCATCACGGGGCCTCCCAGAACAAAGCATTCTAGCCTTCGCTCATCCTAATCCTCCATAACACTAATCTTAATTCCTAATGCAATATTACATCAAAAATAGGAAAATTAAATCTAACTATACATGCAAAATAAGTTATAGCTAAACACAGTATACAACCCAAGCAATTATATGTATATAATTTAGAATTAGCACCCTGCACATGAGTAACTAAATCCACTTGTCCTAGTTCAGATTATGCTTAGGGGTTAAGCAACCTACAAAAAAGATCATTTATATTTATTTTAAGCACCCCTTAAGCATAATCTCATGCAAAAAATATGATTAGGCTAATCACGACCTAACATCCAGTCTACGAGGCATACACCCTAACATCCAATCTACAACAATATATCACAAAACAAACATACATAAAATCATGCACCACCCTAACATAAAGCTATAAATGGAGACTTAGTCTAATGTGTGTGTATTAAGGCTTATGTGGTATGTTTTAACTAGGCTTTAGAGTTATCATTCTCTAAATTTGAAGGACATTTAATTATGAAGGGTTGATTTCATTTTAAATGGTTTAATTAATTTGAGAATTTTAATTAGTGTTTTCTTTTATTTCATTTAAGCTACACTTAACAACTAAGTGTTATAAAGAGAAGAAAAGAGAGGGTCACTATCTCTTATTCCTACTTTAAGCCACATCTAAAGCCAATTAATTAAATGAATTCTTTTTGATGAATGGCTTATTACATATTTTAATTAGTCCTAAGTTTAGGTTCACTTTAAATAATCTCATTCAATAAGAAAGCCATTTTAAGATTAATTGGAATGAACTACTATCACATGATACATGTTTGTTCATTTCTTTCCATCATATATAGCATGCATATGATTAAGTCCTAAACATACCTATACATGTAATTTGTATCTTAGCACACTTAAATGATGAATGTAAGCAAATGTACTTGGAATTGATATTTCATTTGGATGAATTATTTTGTCATATTAATTTAAAGCTCTATCTAGATTCTTACACAAAAGCATAAGAGAAGAACTCCAAATCATATGAATAATTAATCCAACCACTTGAACAAGATATGAATGCATGTCTCTTTAATAGAAAAAGGGGGGTTTCATTCATTAGCTATTTAAAGTTGTGCATCCCCAAAATGTCTAGACTAAAATACCCATTAACATTCATACTTATGCAAATCAACCTATGAATGAAAGAAAGAGACTTCACTTCAAACGCTAAGCTTACATTCACATGCACCTCCTATGTATGTATAACTAAATTCACAATATATATATATATATATATATTATTCTTCATTAATAAGCTTTTGAAAATATATTTGAGTTTTAATAGTAACAATAACAACACATGTTTTTAATTAAACCAACACATGAAAGTTTGATATAAAGGAAACCATTTCATTTAATTAATTTTTGAAAGAAATGAATGCATGACTACAAGTGGCATACAACATTTTAACATGATTAGAAATAAACAAAGAAACACAAGCATGTAATTTCATTCAATCCAACTAATTCCAAAGGATAAACACATTAAATAAGCTTATTTAAAATAAACCAAATGTTCTTAAAATCATTTTTGATTTCATGTTTGATTTCGTTTAAAAGATGTGAAAGAGGTTTGCTAATCCTAATCCCATTCACCATATATGAATTAATTTGATTTAATGAAAAGAAATTAAATTGATTTTATGGCTTAATTAGGTTGAGGTATGAATTAAATATATTAATTAAACCCTTACCTACATCACCTTAAGTTAACTAACTAAATAATGATGAGCCAACATGAGATGCAACCATATAGAAAAGTAAATTAACAATGCTCCTAAGAATGAAAGGGGCATAATGCAATTGGCTCATAATTGATAGTTAATTAAGCTTAAGGGATTTGTTTAATTACTTTCATGATTTTCTCACAGATGTAAGCTAATCATAATTTCAATAAATTTCTTTAGACTATCAAACATCTAAAGAACTACCCAAGGTTGATTAATCAAAGTTAGGAATGAATTGGATTTGAAATTAATTTAATTAATCTCTTAATCGGTTAATTAAATCCTTTGATTATATTTTAATTAGGATAATGAAATTAACTTAGGGAAAGTGATCAAGAAAGAGGCCTCAATCCCAATCCCTAAGTCATTTCAAACAATCAATTAGGCTCTGAAATAATTAAAGTCTTTTTTTTCTTTTAATTGATTAATTAAGTGGCTAATTAATTACTTAAACTTTGATTAATGTGAGACAAATGAAGAGGCTTAATGAAATGGTTATAAAGAGTAAACCAAAATCAGTTCCTTAAGACCTTTCACTATTAACAGATTGCAATAAGCTTCATTAATTAATTAATTCACTATTCATTTGCTTAATTAATCATGAATTGAATTAAGAGGGGAATTAAGGTTCAATTAGCCAATTTACCTCATTAAGTATCTAATAAATTCTAAGAAAAATAGGGGATGCAGAGGTCATCCCACTAAACATGCTCTAGAAATTTTGGAGTTAATTAGATGCTTAATTAGAGAGTAATTAAGATAATTACCTTTTTAATTAAACTCAAATTAAGAAAAAATCACTGTTCAAAATTACATAATGATATTCTTAACAGGTTCCCCTTTAAAACCACTTAATGATATTCTTAATAGGTTCCCCTTTGATATTCTTAACATGTTCCCCTGTTGAGTAGGTTGGGCCTTGATTTGGGGTATATCGCTTGGTGGACCAACTCACATACTCAAGAGCCTCGACCTTGATCAAATTATGGCTTCTAATGGCTTTGGAACTCAAGGGATGATTCGAGTAGCCTCGAGGGAGTATGGAGATGGTGCACGCAGAAGAAATTGTAGTTTGATGGAGTGGATAAGAAGTATGAATCGGAATAGGGATGCCCTATTTTAGTTTCAAATGTAGAGGGGAAATGCTGATTGAGGGAGGTTCGAGGTGTTCTAGGAAGCTCTCTGGGATTTAGAAAATACTCAGGGAACTCACTTAGTACGAATGGAGATGAATCTCGCTCGAATTGAGGGAGTATACTCCTCAATTATGTGTGATGGATGGACGAGATTCATCCCTGAACTTCCACCAGTTTATCATCATCAGGGCACTGGAGGGGCCGTCAACTCCACATGGCATGCCAGGATTGGAGGGAGCTATGGCAGGAAGCTTAAGGTCAAATATGAGGAGATTGTGTGCTGATTTCCCTTCCTTGCACCCATTGGGTTTGGCCATGGGTGAAGGAGAGGAAGTGTAGCTTCCTTTGGTCCATGGTAAGTCCTATACATGCTTATGTTGGGCTATGCAGCTTAGGTATGCCATGTTAGGAAGTTTGATGGCTGCCCATGAGAGGAGAAAGTGGACTTTGCCTCTTATGGAAAGAATCCAATGCAAATGAGGTGTTTCCAATGGCTAATTCAATTTGGTGGGGTCCACTTTGCTTTTGGGCTAACCTAGGGTCAATTTAAGTCAGGTTTAGTCATCCCTTAGGGTCCCATGGGTTGGTTTAGGGTGTTTTGGTTTCATTTAGTCAAATAGGTTCAAATGGGTTCAAGTTGGGTTAGGTTGACCAATTGGTCAAATTGGGTCAAACCAAGGCTTGGGTTATGTTTAAATGATGATTTAAAGAGTTTTGGTTCAAGTGACTTTGGTTTGATTTTGGCTTATTTGAAATCAAATAGATCAAATGGGTCAAGTTGACCAATTTGATCAATTTGACCAAATTAGGTTGGGTTTAGGTGTTGGTTCATGTTTAATTGGTTAATTGAAAATGATTGTAGGCTTTGGTTTGGTTTGATTTGGTTTAATTTGAATTTTGGCCAATTTGACCTTTTGGTCAATTTGGGCTAGGTTGGGTCAAGTTGATCAACTCGCCAATTGAGCTCAATCATGACTTTGGTCAAGTTCAGTAAATGATTTAGAATAAACTTGAGCCATTGGTTGCAATCAATTTGGGTTAAATTATAATTTGACCCATTTTGGCTTTTTAGGCCAATTTGGGTCAACTTAGGTGAAATGATCAACTGGACTTTGTTTGACTCAATTAAGGGTTTGATCATGTTCAATTATTGATTATGAATTAGTTTGAATCAATGGTTTAAATCAATTTGGATATGGTGAGTTTTGGCTAGTTTAGTTTTTATTTGGGTTAAAGGTTGAATTGGTCAAAGGACCAAGTTGACTTGATTTGATTCAATTCAAGATTATTGATCACCTATTGAACTCACTTTTGGAGTGAGCTCTCAACTTCCATATCATAGATCTAGGACTCTCATAGACACTAAGAGTTTCTTAGTATTAAGACACTTCTAGTGATTAGGTGAACACTTAACCTAACCTTGGAGACTTATAAGAGTTAGCCATAGAGATAGGTCGCGCCTTACAGATTTGGAAGACTTTCCTACCCTATAGCCCAAAGCAAATCCTTTCTTCCTTCTTCCAAATCAAATCTCAAATTCAAATCCAAATTCAAAATAAAATCCAACTATCAAATGATTAAAGCCCTTAATTAAACCCTTCCTATGCCCTTTGATTTTATCTTATGGAGTTAGCCTTAACCAAATTCAAATCAGCCCCAATCCAATTGATTTTCTCAATTATCAAATTCAATCTCTAATCAAATTTCAAATCAAAAATCAAATCCAAATGATTGAAACCTAAATCAAATCAATTCCCAAGTCAAGCCCTTTTGACCTTCATCCCTAAATTTGGTCAAATTTGCTTCCAAATCACTCCAAACTCAAGTGATTTTCTCATAACCCATTTATATCTTCATTTATACAAATATAAATGAAATATAAATTCAAAAGGCCAAACCCAAACCCAAATCAAATCAAATTCCTGATTTTAGCCCTTTTAGCCAAATTCTTGAACTTGGCTAAATGATACCCAAATCAACTCAAAATCATGAATTTCTTCATGATTTAATCACTCCTTCAATCATTGTTCCAAATATAAACATAAACTATAATTATCAAACCAAATCCAAGTCAACTCAAGCAAGCCTAACGTAGCCCATTTGACTTAAAATATTCAAATTAGCCAAAACTCACTTGAACCTAAACTAATTGTAATTGATTTTATATGTCAATCTTAAATTCATATACACAATCAACTAAATAAAACTCAACTCAAAAATCAAGCTAACTAAGCCCAATTGGCTCACTTAACCCAAAGTGGCTAATTTGACCTACATGAACCAAAATCCAATTCAATTCAAATCAAAGTGACTTAAGCTAATCCAAACTTCATGCCATGATTGTTGATCATCATAGGTTAATTAATTGTCATGAATTGGGTCAAACCAAGTCAACCTAGCATGTTGACCAAGTCAACCCTTTAACCCATATGAACCAAAACTAGCCAAATTGTAAACTAAACTAAATTGATTGAAACCAATGACTCAAGTTCACTCCAAATTGATTATTGAACTTGACCAAAACCTCAATTGAGCCTAGTTTGACCAAGTGGTCAACCTAACCCAACTTAACCCAAATTGACCTTAAGGGTCAAATTAAGCTAAAACCTAATCAAATCCAAATTAAATTGAACCAAAGCCTACAATATATTCTAAATGATCAACCAAACCCAAACCAAGCCATGATTCAAGTCAATTTAGTCAATTGGATCAAATTGGTCAACTTAGCCCAAATTGACCTAAGAGATCAAATTGGCCAAAATCTAAATTAAATCTAAATTAAACCAAATTGATTGAAACCAATTGAACCAATATACTCTAAATGATCATTTAAACTTGACCCAACCCTTGGTTTGACCCAATTTGACCAATTGGTCAACCTAACCTATTTTGACCCATTTTGACCTAATTTGACTCAAATGGGTCAAATTGACCCAAATTAAACCAAATGAACTCCAAATGATATGAAATTTGGGCTAACCCACTTTTGACCCATCCCAAATCTATCCAAATCAAACCCATAGCCAAAATGACCATTTTTCCCTGATGTTTAGGGCATCCCATGAGATAAAACACATGCTCATTGGGTCATTTTCTCCCCCTAGCCACTCGGCACCCGACCATAATCCATGGGGAGGTAAAATCACCTCCCCATCCCCATTGGAGCTTTCCAAACAGCCATAGGACACCCACTACTCCCTTGGTAGCCACCTCCACACCCTCACCCAACCAAACCGAGCCACATCATGCACCCAAGGACCTCCATTAACCTCTGATGTGGCCAATTAATCAAGAAGAATCCAAATCAGCTATGGCCATTTGATCCAAGGAATGAGAGGATATACCCCCTCATTCTCACTCAAGCTCACACTCACACACTCAATTTAACCCTAACAGCTAAGGAGAGAGTTCCAGAGTAATTTACAAGCCTTCCCAAGCTCCCTAAAATCCATATTCTCGATTTTACACAAAAATGTAATAGGGGAGGCCACCTTTGATTCCCATTTGCTCAAATCTCCACCAAAGTGCAATTAACTTTGCACACACCTTCCTTGGAGCCAAACAAGCAAGAACGTACCCTTTTTCAAGCTTCCCGATGGGTGGAGGGTAAAGTTCGATCAAGCTCGACCACCTCATCTAGTGTTTTTGTCTTCCAAGAAAACCACACCAAATCAAGGCTCGTGCGGATCAATAAAGCTTTGTTTCTACCAAACGAAGCTTCCTCAATATTTGAACCGCCGGTCATAAACTCCGTGAGGTATGCCATTGAAACTGATCCTTAAATGAAAATAGCTTGGTCTTTTGTGGAAGAAATTTCTATGTCATGTGATTTCCACCGTTGGATTTGATTATTATGCTTCCCCGAAGGTGTGGGATCATTTTCATCCCCATCCGAGCTCAGGTGAGCTCGGATCGAGCAATGATCGATGGACGGTAGCCATTGTTTGATGCTCAAGAGGAGATATATCATGGATCATCCATCTCGCATGATCAAGATGGACGGTCCTGATCAAATCATTCTTAGAGCTTCTGATTAATCCCTCAAAATGCAGGTTTAATCATGGTCCGATCTTAGATCGGACGATCCATAGAGTTACTGTGTGCGCCACCATCTTAGTGAGCACTTGGATGTGACAACTTAAATAGCAAATCCCATCGTGCCACATGAAAAGTGCACCACGTCACGTGTCATGTCAACCGCCACATGGCCCGATGGGATTAATCCTTTAATTAGGGCTAATTGATTAGTTTTTAATCCTAAAACTTCCTAAATTCATAACTAATTCTAGAAAATTCAAAAATATAAACTTAGACTCATTTTAAAGATATTTTAGAGTAGAATCTAGGAAAATTATTATTAATTAATTTTGAATAGTGAATTTGGATTAATTAAGGTTTAATTAGAAATATAATTAGCCTAATTATTCCCTAGTAACCATTCAATTAATCTCAAACTTTTTGTGCATGTTTAGGGGGATGATCTCTGCCTCCCATATTTTTTTGGGATTTAATTGTTTGCTTAATTAGGGAAACTAATTGATTAAGCCTTAATCACTTTCTTAATGTAAGTAGTGATAATTAAGCAAATGAATAGTAAATTAATCAATCAATTAAGCTTATTAACCTCTGTTAATGAGGATGAAGTCTAGGAAAATGGATTGGGACTCCTCTTCCAATCTTTCTTTAAGTCCTCTCCAATCCCTCTTAAGTAAATAATTAATTAACACCCCTTAATTAATTAATCAACAAGATTAATTAAAATCCAAATCATACCTGAACTTTAATCAACTAATTGAGAGGATTTAGGGATTGAGACTTAGGCTCCCTTCTTTGTCTCTTTCTCTAAGCCCATCAAATTTGATTGGTTAAGGTTAATTAAGATTTAATTAGTTAATTAATGAACTTAATTAATTCAATTAAATCTATTTCTTTAATTTAATCTTGGGTACCTCTTTGGGTGTTCAATAACTGAAAGGGAGAGGTAATGAAATTATGGTTGGCTCACATGTGTGAGAAAATCATAAAAGTAGTTAAGTGAGATCTCTTAAGCTTAATTAATTGCATTAGGCCCCTTTCATTTCTTAGGAGCAGCAAATTTACTTTTCATGTGGTTGCATATCATATTGGCTCATTATTAATTAGTTAATTAACTTAAGGTGATGTAGGTAGGGGTTAATTAATTGGGTTAATTCATATCCTAACCTAATTAAACCCTAAAATCAACCTAATTAGTTCTTCATTAAATCAAATTAACACACACATGGGGAATGGGATTAGGATCAACAAACTTCTTTCATTTCTTAAATCAAATCAAACTCAAAATTAAGAAATCTCATTAAAGAACTTTGGTTAATTTTAAGTGGCTTTATTTAGTATGATTGTCCTTAGGAATTAATTGGAATGAATGAGATCATGTGTTTATGTTCCTTTATTTCTTTCCAATCATGTTAAATGTTGCTTTTCATGTGTAATCATGCATTCATTTCTTTTAAAATTATCTGAATGAAATGGTTTCTTTTTTTGTCTAATTGCACGTGTTGATTTAAATTAAATAGGTGTGGCTATTATTACTATTAAATCAAATGTTATTTTCAAAATCCTATAAATCAATTATTATAAATGAAGTGATGTTAATTACAAGTATCTGTTGACCTCACTTTTGGAGTGAGCTCTCAACCTCTCCATCTTAGACATAAGACTCCTCTAAACACTAAGAGTTCCTTAGTCTTAAGACAAATCTAGTGATTAGGTGAACACTTAACCTAAACCTAGAGACTTAAAAGAGTTAGCCATAGGAATAGGTTATGCCTTAGGAGTATTAGGAAAACTTGCATACCCTTTAGCTTAAACCAAATCCTTACTTCCTTCTTTCAACTCAAACTTCAAATTTAAACCAACTTCATTCCAAATCAAATCTTAAATCAATTTTAACTCAATTCATTTTCTCAAATCTTCAATCAAATCCAAAGCCTTTCCCAAGCCCTTTGATTTCATCTTATGGACTTAGCTCAAATTAAACCTTAAATCAATTCCAACCCAAGTGATTTTCTCAAATCATCAAATCAATTCCAATTCAAATGATTGAAACCCATGATTGAATTCAAATCACAAAATCTTTCCTTAGCCCTTTGATTTCATCTTATGGATCCAAATCACTCCACATTCAAAAGATTTTTTCATAACTCATTTATATTCACAAATATAAATGAAATATAAATTCAAATAACCAAAACTCATATCAAAACTCACTTCTAGATCCAACCAAAATCCAATGTATACTCTTTTAAGTCAAATCTTTGAACTTAACCAAAACAAACCCAAATCACTCCAAATTAAAAATATTTTCTCACAACCCATTTATATTCTCATTTATATTCACAAATATAAACGAAATATTAATTCAAATTACCAAAACTAAATTCAAAACTCAATTCCAAATCCAAAATATTTCATAAAGCCTTTTGATTTCATCATATAGACTTAGCTCATATCAAACCCAAATCACCCCAAACTCAAAATATTTTCTCATAACCCATTTATACTCTCATTTATATTCACAAATATAAATAAAACATAAATTCAAATAACCAAAACCAAATTCAAAACTCAAATCCAAATCCAACTTAAATCCAACATATGCTCTTTGAAGTCAAATTCTTGAACTTAGCCAAATCAATCTTAAATCAATCTAAACCTTTAGATTTTCTCTTCAAACAATCAATCCTTCAATCATAAACCCAAATATAAACATAAACTTCAATCATCAAACCAAAATCAAACTAACCCAAGTCAAACCCATATTCACCCTTTTGACTTGAAATTGTCAAATAAATAAAAACTCATTTGACTCCAAATCACTTACAATTGGATTTATATTTCAATCATAAATCTATATGTGAGTTCAGCCAAACTTGAATCAAGCCTTGATGAAGTTAATTGACCCATTTAGGCTCACTTGACTCAAAGTGACCTAAAGCACCTTTTTGAGCCAAATTCTAATCCAACCCAAATTGGATTGAACTAAACCCATCTAAGCCTCATATTGTGAGCAACAATCATCCTAGGATGATCAATCACTCAAATTAGGTCAAACCAAGTCAAACCTAGCCTTTGACCAAGTCAAACACTTAGCCCAGATGAAACCTAAACAAGCCAAAATCTACCATAAGCCAAATTGATGGAAACCATTGATCTAAACCAATCCATAATCAATGATTGAACATGATCAAGCCATCAATTGAGCCAAACCAAGCCAAATTGGCCACTTGACCCAAGTTAACCTAAGTTGACCCAACAAGTCAAAATGAGTCAAATCTTGATCTAAGCCAAATTGATTGCAAATAATGGGTCAAATTCATTCTAAATCACTTGTTGAACTTGATCAAAGCTTCAATTGGCCAACTAGACTCAACCTAGCATAATTGATTATGAATCTAACTTGACCTAAATGGTCAAATCAACTTGAAATCAAACCAAACCAAATTTGATTGAAACCAAAGCTTATATTATATTTCAAATGATCAACCAAGCCTAAATCAACCCATGAACTAACCCAATTAGGTCAAATGGGTCAAATTGATCAACTTGACCCATTTAACCTAAATGAACTCAAATGAACCAAAATCAATTATAAACCAAATTGAACCAAACTAATGACACCATAGTCTCCAAATGATCATTTGAACTTGACCTAACTCTTGGTTTGACCCAATTTGACCAATTGGTCAACCTAACCCAAACTGACCCAACTTGACCTAAATAGGTCAAATTGAACCAATTCAAACTAAATGAACTCCAAATCAATTGAAATTTGGCCCAACTCACTTTTGAATCATTTCAAATCTATCTAAATCAAAATAAAGGCTAAATGACCATTTTATCCTTAGGTCAAAGGGTAACCTATGGACAAATCAACTTGGAATTAGCTAATTCTTTCTCAAGGCCACTTGACATCCTCCTAGTTGACCATATGGACACCATGGAGGGTGGTGAACATGACCCAATGGGTTTGGGTCAGCCATGACCCAACTGAAGGCTAAACCAACCCCTCCAATGAAAATTCACCACTTGGATCACTCCATACACTCACCTAGCACATGTGCACTCCCTCTCCTCCACTTCTCTGCCTAAAATGAACCACATGGAGTGCTGTGGTGAAATTTTTTTTAATTTCTTTAGAGAATAAGATATATACTTCTATCTTCACTCTATTTGGGATAAAATAAGGATGAAAATATGCATCTCTTTCTTTTATGCATTTTGACACCACGTAGATCTACATATATTCTTATTAAGGGTGATCGAGTACGACATTGAGGAGAGGTGTACAATCTCAAAAGATAGAAGTCTCCACCCTACAATGAACCTAATCACCTCAACAAGGACTCCTAAGAATAATAGGTCTGCATGTGTACCAAAGATTCCTTCCCTACTTTACATGAAAAAGTAAAGTAGGGTTAATTTTAAATAGGGTTCATTAAGTTCCTTACAGGGGCAAGCCCCCATAGTTAATTACATCTTAAATGATGAGTTCCCTTAGAATACTCTCGATTAAGTTAAATGATCATTGTATCCAAAGATTTCAATATGTAGGACTATCAATTAATTAGTTTATTTTGAAAGATCAAATGGGATTGATCAAAGAGAGGAAGTTATTATCGAAGCCAAATGAAGATAAGTAGGAGATGCCCACGATGCTAGGTAACCTAGAAAGCATCTCAAACTATCCTATGGTTAGGCTTTACATTTTTGAAATTGATTTAATTTGTTTGAGTTGAATTTTTTATTAGAAATTTATGGCTTATGATTCCATGACAAGGTGAAAATGGGTATTTGATTTGCTCCATAAGAGAGGACAAACTACCCAACTGCTTGGACTTATAACCGCTTGGGGGTGGCCACCAACTAACTCCTTCTATAGTTTTAAATGCATGTAGGCAAGTCATATGCTTTATGTATGATATCTAGGCTATTATTTATTTAGAAAGAGACTAAGTCCTTAAACTCACTCCCTAAAGAGACTAGATCATGTAAGGGTATGCTTCAAATGATCTAAATCTAATGCAATTCATATTACATTTTATTTTTCATTTTTGGACAATCATTTTGACTCAGGCTAATAGGATTTATATGCCTAATGCATGAGAAATGAGATTATTGGTCAAAATTAGCGAGAAGGGAGGAGTGGTTCAAGCTAAGGTTAGGCAAATTTTCTTAACACCCTTAAGGAATGACCTAATCCTATGGCTAACTCTTTTAAGTCTCTAGGGCTAGGTTTAGTGTCCACCTAATCACTAGATGTGTCTTAAGACTAAGAATCTCTTAAAGTATAAGAGGAGTCATATGTCTAAGGTGGAGTGGTTGAGAGCTCCTTCTAAAAATGAGGTTAACAAAGGGCGCCCAATAGGTGTGGCGTGACTGACAAGGAACATCGCACATAATGGTGTTGATCGAAATGATCAACAACACCGAAAGATCATAAGCACTAACAAAAATAGCCAATCCCTAACCCAAGGTGTACAAAGAATCTGGAGCTTAGTGCAATATGGCTCTACTTATGTCAAGGACATAAGAGAGGAAAAGAGGAATCCATTAGGGATAGAGTATGTCAACCTTCCACTAGGGAAGCATGTTCAAGTCATCCATAAGGAGATGAGAGGTTTAATTTGATTTGAATCTCGCTGGGGAGAAAGTTTCTACTGGGAAAAAGGGTTAAATTTATTTTAGTTTTTTTAGATTTGGATTTTGAGATGACCTTAGTTGGTTTGTAATGGATGGCACTGATTAGGAGCCATAGAGGCCGAAGCCTAACTGAAATTTACCAATCCAAAAGGGCAGTCTACTAAACACATAGTAGGGCTAGCCAACCAAAGAGATGCCTTTCGATATGCAGCAACTATACTAGGAAGAAAGCATAGTAGAATTACATCCTCCAAAGTAGAGATTAGTTGCTGGGGTAATCTATTGGCAAGGCAATAGATTGAACCTAACCTAGGGCTAACTATTGAGTGAATGCTGCAGGGGGACTTAGATCAACTCAAAGATAGTCAAGATTAATTTTATTTTTAGATTTATTTTGATGGATTCTGTTGGTTTGTGAGGGATCACACTAAGAAGGAGCATATATCAGCCTAGACCTATCTCAAGTTTACTGAACCAAAGGGAGTAGCTTCCTGGCCGATGGGAGAACTATCTGACCAAAGGAGTTTCTTTCAATTTGTAATGGTCAATTGAAGGGAAGAAAGCTCGAGGACTCACATCTTTCACTACAAAAGACCACTAGGGTGATCAGTTGCTTTGGGCAATCAATTAAACTCGACCTAAGGCTAGTCGTTGATTTACGATAATCATGCTAGAAAGAATGCACCATAGTCTTACATCTTCCAAAATGGAATGACTACTGGGGTAACCTGCTTTTGACAAAATAGATTAAACCCAACCTAAGGGAGACTACGGAGTGAGTGACAACCCGGGGACTTATCTCAACTCAGGTAGTCAAGCAATTTATATAGGGAGTTTTGCTGACACTGCCCTAAAGATAGGATGCCTGCTTGGGAAGAGGGGCTCTTTGGGGGATTGAATTCCTAATCCATAAGTGAATTAATTTATTTATTTATTCAATTTGTTTATCATGGACCCTGTTATTTTATGAGGGATCAAACTAAGAAGGAGCTTATATTAGCCTAAACCTATCTCAGATTTATTGATCTAATGGAGAATCTACTCATGTGTTGAATAAATTCTCCAACCACAGGGGTGGCTACTAGGAAAGGAGAACTGTCCAATCCAAAAGTTATCCGGGTAGTTTCTAAATGGGGTTGCAAATGACGTGATCCAAATAAAATGCCCGCAAGGAATGGGGCTGCTGAGGGCTTAATCCAAAACATTAAAGAAGATGACATGACTAGTCATATACCAAATAGGTATTCAGTGGCCAACTCAGGAAGAAAGTGCGGGGACTCAAATCTACCAAGAGTGGTGTATCCACCGGGTGAGTCGCTGTCAGCATAGTAAACATCAACCAACCTAAGGTGCCCATAGGTTTGCAACAATTAGCCTAAAAAGAAAGCTCGGGGACTCACATCCTCCTATAGTGGAACTGATTGTTGGAATAGTCTGTCTTTGGCTCGATAGGTTCCATCTGACCTAGGGTGACTACTGAGTGAATGCCACTAGAGGACTTATATCAACTAAAATGTAGTCAAGAGGAATCGACCTAGTTAGATCATGATGATTAGTTAAAGAAGAAAGCACAGGGACTCACATCTTCCTAAAAAAATCAACATACGGTAGCTTACTAGCTGAGCAGTGAAGTCTATCATACTAACAAGGTGCTCATTGGTTTACAATGGTCAAGTTAGGAAGAAAGCATGGGGACTCACATCCTCCAACAAGTGACCACTGGGGTGACATACTAGCTAGGTAGCATGTAGACCCGACCTAGAGCAGCTAATGAGTGAGTGATACAGGAGGCTTACTCCCACATCAAATAGCTCAAGATAAAGATTTGTATTTGTTTTTATGCATGTGTTAAAAGGAATAGGATGCCTCTGGGGGACTCTTACACCTACCTTAAACACACTTAAATATCTTGATAAAGTGGTGCCACGAGTGGCAACCAGAAATTCTTACTAAGAAAGGATGATGCTTGGGTTCTCTCATACCTATCTTAGTTGTGCTAATTGAAATAGGATGCCTCTCAGATTCTCTTACACTTATTCTAATAGTGCTGGGAGATTGTGTTTGTATTGTGAAAGAGGGGTAGGATGCCACTGGGGGACTCTTACACCTACCCTAAACACGTCACGACGGATTTGAAAAATAATGCTTCGAAAGAAGAGAAGATTTTTTAATGAAATGGAATCAGATTTTTTTTCTTTGATAGAATTATTTTCAAACATGGTTTATTTCACGAGTAATATTTCTTTAAACAAAGCCCATTAATTGGACGCATCAGGTGTTCCCCTTTACAATCAATGAGCTGATAAGATCCTCCTTGGTAGGCCTTCTCTATGACATAGGGGCCTTCCCAAGTGGGTTCAAACTTGCCTCCCATCTTTTGACGGGCAATAATTGGTCTCCTTAGGACTAACACAAGTTCTCCTACTTGGAAAGTCCTAAAGTGAACTAGCTTGTTGTGAGCTTAAATTATTTTGGCCTTATACAACTCGAGGTTCTGGCACGCCCGAAGGTGCTCTCCTCTAAACCTTCGAGATCTTCTAACTGGAACTTTGTATTTGGCTCTATAGTGATCTTGCTACCCAATGCTATCATTAGTGATGAGAGTTGAACTTCTAAAGGTAGAACAACTTCAGACCCATACACTAAGAAAAATGGGGTAGATTGAGTTAGAGTTCAGTATGTGATACGATATGCCCACAAGGCTTCAACCAACTGCTCATTCCACTATCATTTATTATTATCAAGAGTCTTCTTTAGTATCTGGATGAGAGTTTTGTTGAATGCTTCCACAAGGCCATTTGTTTTGGGGTCATAGATGGTGGAGTATCTCCAATCTATACCGTGTCTTCTAGCGAAGCTGTTGATCTTGGTGCTTTTGAATGCAATACCATTATCGTATATAATTCATCAAGGAATCCTGAACCTATATACAATATGGTTCTTGAAAAATTGAAACACATGCTGAGTTGTGAGTGTGACCTCTCTGAATGGGATTGCCTCCACCCACTTGGGAAAATTGTCAATGGTAGCTAAGATAAGCTGATGAGCCTTAGAAGAAGGAGGATCAATCGGACACACAATGTTGAAACCCTAACACTCGAATGGCCATGAGGCCAAAGTAGGGTGTAGAATGTTGGGTGGTTGGTGGAGGACCACGTTGTGTACCTGACACTAATGACATCTCCTATCAACATCCATGCAGTCTGTGATCATCAATGACCAGTAGTATTCTAGTCTCTTGATCTTCGTCTTCATCTTCATACCAGATTGATGTGCTACACATAGACCTAAGTGTACCTCAATTATAATGTCATGGGTTTTATGTTTTTCTAAACAATGTAACCACATTTGGTCAAAGGACCATTGGTATAGTGTGCCATCAATGAGAGCGTAGGATAGAGCTCTCTGTTTCACCTAATGGTTTTGTGACTTTTCTTAAGGTAGTTTGCAGGTGTTCAAGTAATCTATGAACGGTTGCCTCCAATCCATCTCCTTGTCCATTTTGGCAACAAAAACCTCACCTTCAAGAGAAAGTCTCTTAATGAGTTTAACATCAATAAGGGATAGGACTTATCTATTTTGGACTATTATTGAAATAGACTCATCTTCTAGATATGCCAAATCTTTGGAAAGTTTGGCTAAAGCATCTGCTACTGTGTTCTCTGCTCGAGGAATCTTATAGATGGTGACTTCAGGGATTTGGGCCAATAGCTTCATGGTATACTCGTGGTAATGACAAAGCTTGGGTTTCAGAACCTTGTAGGACCCGACAATCTGATTGATGGTCAACTGAGAATCGACAAAGATATTGATGCTCTTGACACTGATAGTGATGAATAACTCCATACCAGCAATCAAAGCCTCATACTAGGCTTCATTATTGGTTTAAGGGTTGGAAAGATAGTATGAGAATCTCATCACATCACATTCTAGAGTTAAGAGAACTATTCTTAGCCCTGACTTTCCTGGGAGAATAAATTGTGGTTCTTACCCTTTGTGAAAAGAAGCTACACCATCAAAATATATCTCCCATCGGTGGTTGTCGGTCTCCTCTAAGTTCATGATTTGTTCATCAGGGAGATCATTACTAAGCGGAGAATCAGTAGGAAGTGGGTGTGTTGCTAAGAAATCCGCTAGTGCTTGTCCTTTTACTACACGGAGGGGTATGAATGTGATATCAAACTATGAGAGAATCATAGACCATTATGCCAAACATCCAGATAGCATTGGCTGTGTTATAAGGTATTGTAGTGGTTGGTTCTGAAGATCAAGTTCACCTTATGAGAAAGCATATAATGCCATAAATGGATCACCTCAAGAATCAAGCATTGATGTAGAAGCGTTCTCCTTCCCTTTATTATTGGCTTAGATCAACAAGGAGCCGAGAGAGTCATCCAATGCAGCAGTGTAGAGGATAAGTGGCCTACCTAGGATAGGAGCTGCTAGAATTATCGGCTTCACTAAATACTGCTTGATGTCTTCAAAGGCATGCTGACACTTATCATCCCAATAGAACTTGGCATCCTTTTTGACAAGTGTTGAAAATGGTTTGCATCTCCCAGATAGGTTGGAGATAAAGCGTCTTAGATACACCAGCCATCCTTGGACGGATTTGAGTTGAGATAAATTCTTATGAGGTGGCATTTCTAAGATAGTTTTGATCTTTTTTGGATCTATTTTTATTCCTCGGTGTCGGATAATAAACCCAAGGAATTTCTCTGACTCCGAATGCACCGTTTGAAAACTACTCTCAAGTCAAAAAGATGGTTTTCCTTTTCTCTGGTCTTGACCACTAGATCATCAACGTAACACTCAACCTGATGGTGGATGAGTTCGTTGAAGATCTGAGTCATGGCCCGGTATGTAGCACCATAATTTGAAGGCTGAAAGGCATGACCCTATAACAAAAGATTTCAATCAGGGTTCAAAAAGTAGCATTTCTTTCATCTTTAGGAGACATCTTGATTTGGTTATAGCCAGATGACCCATCCATGAAAGAGAAAACTGCATGAGATGAGAAATATCCACCATTAATTTTATTATAAGAAGAGGAAACTCATCCTTAGGGCATGCCTTGTTTAAGTCCCTGAAATTGACGCAAATGCAAATTTGGCCATTCTTTTTCTGGTATGACAAGCTAACCGTAGATATTTTCTTCCCTGATGAAACTAGCATCGATCAATTTCTTGACTTTGGAAATGACTTGTTATTCAATTTCTAATCACATGCATCTAGGAGCTTTCTTAATAAGGGTAGCGTTTGGATCTATTGTTAGCTTGTGGACTGCTATGTTAGGAAATAATCTAGGCATCTCTTTATAACTCCATGCGAAGCAATCTTTAAACTCAATCAATAGCCTAGCTAAGTAATTAGTTTCTTCTTCATTCGGCAATAAACTGATGTATGTCAGGCATGGATTTTCTTCTATCCCGAGGTTGATTTCTTTAAGCTTGTCAATTATTGAATGTATCTCCTCTTCAAATTCTGGCAGTGCCTCTTTGATTTGGAGATCATCTGAGATTTCTAAACACACATTCTCATAAGAGTTGGGTGTGTGTGAAAAGAACCTATCAGACTCCAAATGATTGGTAACAACTAAGCAGTAATCGTCATCATCGACTGGACCCACTATACCGAATCCTAGTCTTGCTCTTGATTGTGCTTCCCTACTTATATTATTCTATAGCTTTTCAAAGTACTTTGACCTGTGCCTGGACCATTTATGAGGAACTAAGCCTTTCTGTATAAGATTATGAACACAAGGCGAGTAAAAGTCAAATGGTAATTCCATTAATTCTTTAAATGTATCCTCATAAAGTTCTACTTCATCTTCAGGACTTAAGGATGATGATCCCAAAAAGAATCTCTTCATATCAATGAAGTTAGTGTTTTAACTTCCTAAAACCCCAACTTTGAGATGATGCCGAGGTTTAGAGTTAAGGTTCCACGCTGCGCTCCATTAATCCTCCAAACTGTGGGGGTCTCCACTGGAAATGACCTATTTCTGCCTCTACCCCTCTACCTCTGGCAGGTTGAGTCATCCTACCCACATGACCATATGATGAAATGAACTGTGGGTAGAATGTGATATGCAGATCTATTTCTTCTTCAATTCCCCTTTCTTATTCACTTGGATTTTTCATTTTTCTTTTCTTTTTCTTTTGCCTTTTCTATTTCCTTATTTTCTTTTTCTTTTGAATTTAATTTTTGTCCAAGTTCATGAGAAAGGGTGTTTTGAGGAAGATAGTAGATCGCATCCTCATAAATCTTAATCTCTCTGACTGAAAATGGCTTTTCATCTCCATTGACACGATATTCAATCCCATCTTTTTGAACTTGATACACTGATGAAGGGAGGATGGAATTATCTTATTTTGATGTATTTAAGGCCTACCAAGCAAAGTAGTGAATGAAGTATTCAAATCAATGATGTAAAACTTGGCTTCAGTCTTTGAGTCACCTATCTCCAAAGGTAACACTATAAACCTAAAGCTCACTAACCTTATTTATTGAATCCTCTCAACATCATCTGATCTCCTCGGAGTGTGGAGATGCCAATCCTTAAATAGGAAAGGGTCTTTAAACTCATAATATTCACTAATGCATCTAGATTGATGAGAACTCTGGAAAGTCTGAATTTTCCCATGTCAACTATGATGTAGAGGGGACGGTTGTTCTCCAAGTCCCCCAGAAGAAAGTCTTCATCTGTAAAAGTAATCCCAGCTTCTTTTGTGTAATGCGCCTCCTGACTTATAGTGACCAGCTGAGCTTAGAATATCTCAAGATCAAGAAGAGCCTTGATTAGTGATTCCCTAATCTCTTTGGATAAGACAAGTGCATCATATATTCTTAGCTTATATGGAAACTTTCTTAGATGAGAGAGGGCATTATAGTCCACCTTGGAATGGTCCTCCACAAGCATATCCATGGCTAGAGCATCCCGTGGAGGGGCTTCTCGATCCTCAGTACCAATGACTTGTTTCCCTCTATCTTGAGGTGTTGCCCTAAGAGGTAGAACCTTACCACTACTGAGGTTAACTTCGGTGATCTCTTGTGGTAGGGTAATGGAAGATTCTACTCACACATCAGGCTCACCTACAGCTTCTCCTATGGGACCCTCAGAATCGGATGATTCCAAATCTATCTCAAGAGGTGAACTTGTAGTATTCATAGTAGGGAAGTCTAACTCTAAATCAGAAAGATGAAGATCAAAATTGTTATAGTTATTTTAACTTGAAGAGTTATCATTAAGAATAGAAGTAAACAACCCATCAGAAGTGACACATATATAATTCAAGCTAACTTTATTCTTTAATTTCTTGGATATGATAGGTGGTACAAAGTAGAAATCAAATAAGGTAAGTGGGGTAAGGGATTTAATGTCCTTATCCTCCGATACAAAAGTTATACTAGTAGAAGAAGAAGAACTAGCTGAAGTGGGAGAAGTCTCCGATGTGGTAGCTGCAACGGTAGGCTGGAGGCTGGACTCGGTCGGTGGTTGCACTATTGGGCTATCCTAGGCTGACACATGTTGCTACTGAGCTCCCACTTTCCCTGAGTTGGCACTGGCAACTTATAAACCTTCCTTGATGTTGAAGGTTTGATCTGACTCAGGCACCTGCAAGGAAAGTTTCTTGTTCTTCTTGATGATTTTTTTAGAGGTTGTGGACAAAGAGATATCCCAACCTTCTTTGGTTTTAGAAGGATCACATATATCCCCAAGGATTACCCTAATGGAACTGGATGGTTGTTCCACAAGGTATTCCTTCAGAATAACTACAACACCAGACTTGAAGCTATGTTCAAGCCAGCCCTTAAATGTGATGCAATCCTCCAAAATATGGCCTAGCATACGATGGTAGGGGCAAAAGTTAGGATCATGGCTTTTGCCCACTTCCTCCATCTCTTAGGCTCGGGTATCTAAAAATCAAGCTTCTTTAAGAGATTCTTAAAGATCTTCCTGATTACCTCCCTCTTAAATTAATAAGGTTTGTTAAGCTTATCTAAAAGAGCATATGGACCATACCCCTATGGGTATGTGTGTCTGGTATGGTGAGGAGGTGATGGTGCGGCCATGGAGGTGGAGGTAGGCTCCTGGTGGTGGTAAAGGAGGTGAAAATAAAGTGCAAGGTTCTGTCTGGTCTCAAATTTTTTCTTCCCCATATCTATCACTATCACTGTTCCCGGCTTCTTCTCATAGACCTTCTACAGCTTTGCTTTAGGCAACTGGTCTTGAAAAGGAAACTATTTGGCCTCTCCTTATAGACTAGCCGCCTTGTTGATTAGCTTCTCAAATATTTTGATAGTGAAGCCCTTAAGCATGAAGGCGATCGGGACATGGATATTCTTTAGAAGAATCTCAATGGCATGCTGCTTAGACAATTGCAGCTCACATTTCATACTCAGGTTATGCCATCTAAGAATATAGTCAGTAAGGGACTCACCTGGGTGTTGTTGTGCTATAACGAGATCACCACCAATAACCCTTTGCTGAGCTCCAACAAACCTCTTGATAAAGAGTTGCTCCAACTCAATAAATATTTTTATTAAACTATTGGGAAGTTCAACATACCAATCAAAAGCAATCCCTACTAAGCTACTAACAAAGAGTAATAGCAAAGCGCCGCTACATCATAAAAATTATTGGCGTGTACAATATGTCGCCTTGCCATTAATTAAAGCTCTTGAAATAAGCTGAAATGAAACCTTTGGGATATTGGATTACATCAAATTCCTTCGGGTAGGGTCTACCCTTTGGAACCTATGATCCTCCCCAGGCTTGAGCCAATGCTTCCTTCACTTGTTGCTCAACTATGGATTTGATATCTTTCTCCTATATGAAGGCACTTTCCACTACCTTCCTATACATGCTAGTGCTACCTTACTCAACGGGAGGTAAGTTCTTGGCTAGGTCCAAGACATGCACTATCTCTAGGTGACTAATGTCGGCTATTATAGGATGAACTGTTGGGGCTTATTTCTGAAGTACTGAAACTACTGCCAATAAGTTCTAAAGCTGCCTCACCAACCTATCTATCTGCTCATCTTTCTGCTTTAACTGATATCAGAGGTGTTGGGCTAATTGAGCTATGTATTCCTGATCAACCTCACCACCCTCCATGGCCTACTGCTCTGAGGAGGGATCTACTGGTATCTACCATACAGACCCCGACTGTCTCCCAACAAATCATCTTTATTAGGATCAAAGCTGATCTTCTCCTTGTCTGACAAGTTATACCTCAGAATCTCTTTCTTCTCTACAAGATAATTTGCTACTATCTCCTTGAGAGAACGATCAGTCTGAATGAGAATAAATGATTTTAGTGGTCACTATCATAATCGAGAGGCACCGCACCTTGAAAGTCAATCCTATGAGGATTGTGCTCACTAGAAGAGACACACTCTTGACTATCACTAAGTCAGAAAGAGGTGACACTCCTAGGAGGTTCTACTATCATCGGTGCAGTCAGGCTATCCTCTACTATCTCTATAATAGCTACTGCCTTCTCCATGTGTTGCTGGTGCTTCGAGGTCGCCATTCCCTCTGTACCACCACTAGGGCAGAAGGTCGAGCAAGAGAGCTCAGCCTTGCCACGATGTGTGGTGTAGATGGAGTAAGATCCCTCAACCATAGGCGGGTCACCAACGGGTATGCTTCTCCCTGGATATGGTCTTCATGGCCTTTAGTGGAAGTGGAGATGGTGTGACGTGAACAAGTGATGATGGGCGGGGGGTAGAGCGGTGTGGCGGAAACACCACTGACTCTCTCAGGACAGGGACCCTCTTTCTATGATGGGTCATCCTTGTAAGCAGGATTCTATCTATATGGTTGGCAGTGAGGGAAAATTGATGAGTCGCAGATCATGACCAACCTCCCTCTCCCTCGGTGATAAGAATGTATGGGGGGCCTCTAGCCCTCTACTATCGAAGTTGTTTCCCCATGCTATGGGGGATGATAGATCTCAAATAAAACTGAGCTTCAGACTTAGAACATCTGTAAGCTCAACTAACTTAGCGTAAATTGAGAGGTCGGCATACAACCCCGCCTGAGTAATGAGTCGGAACAACCACTAGTGGAGGTGAAGTGCAGATCGTCCTAGCATCCTCTCTATCTGACCCAGAGAGAGGATGGAAATAGTTTGCTATAACTAGTAGGGTGATCAGAGTAGGTACCTCCTCTACAACTAACCATGTAGCGACCTCTATCTCCCTAGCAATCCTGGTATGATACCGCTTGATCATGCAATTTTTATTTCTCCTCTATGTCAGGGTAGGATGAGTAGAGTAAGAACTAGACCCAACCTCAAAGGTTGGGGAGGCAATCTCTGGATTCAGAGGAGCCTTACCCTTAGAGGGTTCCAAAGAGTGAGTGCTATCCCTTAATAGGGCAGTACGAGAAACCACGGGCGCACAGGCGCTATCATTATCACAGCTAAAACTGGTTGGACTGCCATTGCTTTCCTCTTTAATGAGGGGATATCAGAATCTGAGGCTAAATTGATCTGGATGACCAGCTTCTGTCTGGCCACCACAATCCTGCGCTCACAGGTGATCTTTACTCCCTCAAACCCCCTGTCAAAATGGATAAGGTTGGTATGATCAGCTCGGGGGAGATTGGCCTGATCCAAGGCCAAGTTCATGCCGTAACGGAAAGTGAACACAAACTTCTATGAGCCTGCCATTTCTAATCAACTGCAAAAACTAAGGAGAATGTAGGTAATGATCGATGCGAGAATCGCAATATAGGAAATGAGCTTGGATCAGATTTCTATTTTTATTGATATTTGAATTTTAATTTAAAATTTGAACCCAATCCAACATCTTGGCAGTGTTAAGTGGGGTTCAAATTGATTAGAGAAGATTTAGAAATTTGATTGGAAAGAGGAATTTTTGAACATGAATCCAACTTCAACAAATTTGGGTATGTTGAAAAATGGATTCCAATATTTTTTACAAAGAAGCTTCCATAGGTTCAAGTTTGAAATTATATTTTGATTTGAGGACCCTTTCCTTTAACAAATTTGGGTATGTTAAAGTAAAGGTCAATTGGTTTTGTTTTTGATTTGGTATTTTAGAATTTTTTTTTCACTTAGCAAATTTGAGTATGCTAAGTGAAGTATTTGAAAATAATTTTTCCTTTTTGTGTGAATTGTTGTTGATTTTGAAAATTGGATTTCCCACTTAGCAAATTTAGGTATGCTAAGTGAAGAACCCAAGTGTGTTTTTGAAATTTTTTTGAAAATAGGATTCTTAGCAAATTTGAGTATGCTAAGAAGTCCTAAAGCGTTTCATTTGTTTTGGATATTTTGGTTTTTTTTTCTGAAAAAGTAGGATCCTTAGCAAATTTGGGTATGCTAAGAAAATCCTAATGTATTTCCTTTTGGTTTTGATTTGTTTTTGATTGAAAGTAGAGACGTTACTTTAGCAAATATGGTATGCTAAAGATGAAGTTTCACTGAAATAGAGATTTCACTTAGCAAATTTGAGTATGCTAAATGAAATTCCAAAAGATGTGTTTAAAAAAAAATTTTATGTTTTGGTTTTGTTTCAAAAATGAAAACTTTTCTTTGGTAAATTTGGTATGCTAAAGAGTAAAGTTCCAAAAGTGTTTGAAAATTTTTTATTTTGAACATGGAGACTTCACTTAGAAAATTTGAGTATGCTAAATGAAGTTCCAAATATATTTGAAAATTTTTGGTTTTGAATTTGGAGACTTAAATTAGAAAATTTGAGTATGCTAAATGAAGTTCCAAATATGTTTGGAATTTTTTGGTTTTGAACTTAGCGACTTCACTTAGCAAATTTGAGTATGCTAAATGAAGTTCCAAATGTGTTTGAAATTTTTTAGTTTTTATTTTGGAGACTTCACTTAGCAAATTTGAGTATGCTAAATGAAGTTCCAAATGTGTTTTGAATTTTGGAAATATGATTGTTAAGTCTTGATTTTTGAAAAGAAGATTTCCATTCAACAAATTTGGTTATGTAGAAATGGAAGTCAATCATATTTTTGTAAATGTGAAAATTTTGTTTTGTGTGTGATTAGTGCCTTTTTTGAAAGAGGGAATTCCAACTTAATCATATATGGGATATGTTTAAGTGGGATTTCCAAATAATGTTATTTTTAATTGGGAATGAGATCATCATTCAATAAATTTGGATATATTGAATGAAGATGTTCATATGTGCTTTTGAAAAATTTAGCCTTGTTTGAAAATGAAACTTCCATTCAATAGGTGGCAGTGCATTGAGTAGAAAGGTTCATGTGTGCTTTTTGTGAGTTTTATTTTTAGTTTTGATTTTTGGAAAGATGATTGTTCATTTAATTTTTGAAAATGAAATCTTCATCAAAATGAGTTGAGGGAAGATGTTCATTTATGCTTTTGGAAAAGATTATTAGTTTTATTTCTGAAGATTCCTACATGTAACAATTATGAGAATTATTAGATGAGGGTGATTTAAGAAAATTTTGTGGAAAATATTCTATTATATGCAATTTTTTTTGAAAGAGTGCTTTTTGAAAAGCAAGATTTTCTTATGAAAAATTTATTTTGCCTTTATTATTTTAGAATGAACCTTTCCTTATCATAAAAATGATAAGGAGGAAGTCTTTAAATATTTTCTTTTTTTACTTAGATCTTTTTATTTTTTACCCATTGGAGATCCCAACGGGAGTTTTAAGATCAACACAGGGTGAGGTCCTAAAATCTAAAGATGTTGGCTAACTCAACTTAAGGATGAAATAAGCTAAGTGCCAATGGAAAGAAAGATAGTCTCAAATTTATACCAAAGTTCAAACCCACTATCGATACTTAAAGATAATGATCATTTACCAAAGATGGAGAGAGGAACCATACCCAGCAGAGTCGCCAGAAAAATTAGTGGCAAAATTTTGTTAATTTCTTTAGAGAATAAGATATATACTTCCATCTTCACTCTATGCAGGATAAAATGAGGATGGAAATATACATCTCTTTCTATTTATGCATTTTGACACCACGTAAATCCACATATGTTCTTATTGAGGGTGATCATGTGAGATTGAGGAGAGGTGTACTATCTTGAAAGATAGAAATCACCACCCTACAATAGACCTAATCACCTCAATAAGGACTCCTAAGGACAATGAGTCTGCATGTGTACCAAAGATTCTTCTCCTACTTTATATGGAAAAGTAAAGTAGGGTTTATTTTAAATCAGGTTAGTTAAGTTCCTTACAGGGGAAAGCCCCCATAGTTAATTACATCCTAAGGGATGAGATCCCTTAGGAATACTCTCGATTAAGGTAATGATCATTGTCTCCAAAGATTTTAATAGGTAGGACTACCAATTGATTAGTTTATTTTGAAAGATCAAATGGGATTGATCAAAAAGAGGAAGTTATTATCAAAGCCAAATGAAGATAAGTAGGAGATGCCCACGATGCTAAGTAACCTAGTGAGCATCTCAAACTATCCTATGGTTAGGTTTATATTTTAGAAATTGATTTAATTTGTTTGAGTTGAATTTTTTATTAGAAGTTTAGGGCTTATGATTCCATAACACAAGATTAAGGAAATGCCTAAGAGGTGAGGATTTATGCTTATGGACCATAAAGGGGAGAAGCAACATCAGAACCTAAATCTAGGGAGCTTTGGCGAGGGCCAAAAGCACAACCTAAATCTAAGGAGAAAATGAGTATTTGGTTTTCCTCCACAAGAGAGGACAAACCACTCGATTTCTTGGACTTACAACTGCTTGGGGGTGACCGCCAACTAACTCCTCCTACAGTTTTAAATTCATGTAGGCAAGTCATAAGCTTTATGCAAGATAGCTAGGTTATTATTTATTTAGAAAGAGTTTGAGTCCTTAAACTCACTCCCTAAAGAGACTAGATCATGTAGGGGTATGCTTCAAATGACCTAAATCTAATGAAATTTATATTACATTTTATTTTCATTTTTGGACAATCATTTTGACTTAGGCTAATAGGATTCATATGCCTAATGCATGAGAAATGAGATTATTGGCCAAAATAAGTGAGAAGGGAGGAGCGGTTTAAGCTAAGGGTAGGCAAATTTTCCTAACACCCTTAAGGCATGACCTATTCCTATGACTAACTCTTCTAAGTCTCTAGGGCTAGGTTGAGTATCCACCTAATCACTAGAAGTGTCTTAAGACTAAGGATCTCTTAAATTCTAAGAGGAGTCCTATGTCTAAGGTGGAGGGGTTGAGAGCTCAATCTAAAAATGAGGTCAAAAAGTGCCTAACAGCAAAAACAAACCAATCAATCCAAGCAATTAATAAAAAAATGGTAAGATGGCTCTCGACCATCTGATCCAAGGAGGGGGAGATATACTCCCCCTCATTCCCACTAAAATTAGGGACATTGCATTTGATTGAGGTCTAGGAATCAAAAGGAAGTTTCTCCAAGCCTTGGAAAGCATTCTCGAGCTCCCCCTATTTTCTCCTTCTCGATTATGGAATGAAAAACATAGAAATTTCCATTCCAAAGCTGGCATTGGGTTTGGTACTATTGAATCATTTGATGATGCATAACATTATTTAATGATAAGTAATTGTCAAGTAGATCAACTCTTTGAAGTCTCTTCAACTCTTCTAGAAGATTCTTTTATAAAAACCATGACAGAATCCAAAGATGATTCACTTCAGAAGGCACCTCCTGAATATGAGGAAGAAATAAAATCTATTATAGATGAGTTAAAGCAGGTTAACCTAGGAACTCCTGAGAACCCAAAATTGACTTTATTAGCTCTTTGCTGGGTCCAAAAGATTTTGAAGAGTTAATCACTTTACTTTTTGAGTATAAAAATTGATTTTCCTGGAGTAATGATGAAATGCCAGGTTTATCCCAAGCCCTGGTTGTGAACAAACTAGGAATTAAACCTGATGTCATTCCAGTGAAGTAGGCTCCTAAGCGGATGTGCCTAGAAGTAGAACAACAAGTGATCATTGAAATAAAGAAACTAATTAAAGCTGGCTTTATACGAGAGGAACAATACTTTGATTAGGTAGCCAGTAAAGTTCCAGTAAAAAAGAAGAATGGTCAAATACGCATCTATGTTGACTTTAGAGATCTAAACAAGGCTTGTCTAAAAGATGTCCCTTTACATATACCCAAACTCATGGTCGACATAGCCTCCTCGCATGAGATCTTTTCATTTATGGATGGATCATCTCGATATAATTAAATTAAGATGTCCCCAGAACATGAAAAGCATATTGCATTCAGAACTCTTATAGGGATTTTCTATTGCATAGTCATGTCATTCGGTCTCAAAAATGCTAGAGCTACTTATCAAAGAGCTATGACTAGAATATTCGATGAATTGTTTCATAATCATGTTGAATGCTATAATGATGATCTAGTCATTAAAAGCAAAATAAAACAAGATCATTTCTATGATTTACTGGTCATTTTTTAGCGATTTCACGACTATAACTTAAAAGATGAATCCTTTGAAGTGTGCCTTTGGAGTGACATCAGGGAAATTCTTAGGGTTTGTAGTGCAGTATCGTGGGATAGAGATTGATCCAAAAAAGGTAAAAGCTATTACAAAATTAATGCCACCTAGAAGTCTTACACAGTAAAGATCATTTCAGGGAAGGCTTGCATACCTAAGAAGATTCATATCAAATTTATCTGGAAGGTGTCAACCCTTTGCAGCATTATTGAAGAAAGATTCCAAATTTATTTGGGATTAAAAATGCCAGGTGCCTTTAAAAACCTAAAGAAATATTTAATGAATTCTCCTATTTTGGCTTCCCCGATTCCGGGAAAGCCATTAATTCTATATACTACGTCTATGGATGAATCTCTTGGGGCTTTATTAGCTTAAACTAATGAAGAAGGAAAGGATAATGCCCTTTAATATCTAAGTCACAGGCTTATCCCAACGGAAAAGAATTATCCCCCTATTGAGAAAAATTTCATAGCCTTAGTTTTTGCAACTCAAAAATTGAGGCATTCTATGCTTTCTCATAAGGTCGACCTGATTTCAAGTGTAAATTCTTTGAAATATCTCATGACCCATTGTTGACCTCACTTTTGGAGTGAGCTATCAACTTATCCATCTTAGACATAGGATTCCTCTAAATCCTAAAAGTTTCTTAGTCTTAAGACACTTATAGTGATTAGGTGAACACTTGACCTAACCCTAGAGACTTATAAGAGTTAGCCACAAGAATAGGTTATGCATTAGGGGTATTAGGATGACTTGCCTACCTTATAGCTTGAACCAAATCCTTAATTCCTTTTTAAAAATCAACTTCAAATTTAAATCAACTTCAAACTCAAATCAATTCCAAATCAAAATTCAAATCAAATTCCAACTTAAATGATTTTCCTCAAATCAATTTTCAACTTAAATGTTTTTTCTCAAATCATTCAAATAAATTCCAAAAATCCAAATCACTTGAAATTCAAAAGATTTTCTAACAACCCATTTATATTCTCATATATATTCACAAATATAAATGAAATATAAATTCAAATAACAAAAACTAAATCCAAAACTCAAGTCCAAATCTAAATATCTTTTCTAACTCACTTTGATTACATCTTATGAACTTAGCTCAAATCAAATCCAAATCACTTCAAACTCAAAAGATTTTCTCATAACCCATTTATATATTCATTTATATTCACAAATATAAATGAAATATAAATTTAAATAACCAAAACCAAATTCAAAACTCAAATCCAAATCTAACCTAAATCCAACCTATACCCTTTTCAAGTCAAATTATTGAACTTAGCCTAATCAAACTCAAATCAATCCAAATCCTTGGATTTTCTTCATGATTCAATCAATCCTTCAATCATGAATCCAAATATAAACACAAACTTCAATCACCAAACCAAAATCAAACCAACCAAAGTCAAATCATGTTCACCATTTTGACTTGAAATTGTCAAATGAACCAAAACCCATTTGACTCCAAATCACTTGCAATTGGAATTATACCTCATTCATAAGTCCATATGTTAGTTCAACCAAACTTGAATCAAGCCTTGATCAGGTCAGTTGACCTACTTAGGCTCACTTAACCTAAAGTAATCAAAAGCACCTTTTTGAGCCAAATTCTAATCCAACCCAAATTGGATTGAACTAAGCTCGCCTAAGCCTCACATTATGAGCAACAATCATCATGAGATGATCAATCACCCAAATTGGGTCAAACCAAGTCAAACCTAGTTGTTGACCAAGTCAACACTTAGCTAAAATGAAACACTAACTAGCCAAAATACACTATAGGCCAAATTGATTGAAACCATTGCTCTAAACCAATCCATCATCAATGATTGAACATGATCAAGCCATCAATTGAGCCAAACCTAGCCCAATTGGCCACTTGACCCAAGTTGACCCAACTTGACCTAAAAAGCCAAAATGGGTCAAATATTGATCTAAGAAAAATTCATTGCAACCAATGGGTCAAATTCATTCTAAAGTGATTGTTGAACTTGACCAAAGCCTCCCAACCAACCCAGCCCAACCATAAACTCAACTTGACCTAAAAGGTCAAATCAACTTGAAATCAATCCAAACCAAAATTGATTGAAACTAAATCTTGTAATACATTTCAAATGACCAACCAAACCTAAACCAATCCATGACCTAACCTAATTGGGTCAAATAGGTCAAATTGGTCAACTTGACCCATTTGATCTAAGTGAACTCAAATGAACCAAAACTAAATATAAATCAAATTGAACCAAACCAATGATACTAAAACATTTCAAATTGTCATATGAAGTTGATCTAAATTTGACCCAATTTCAATTTAATTTTGACTTGACCCAAGTTGACCCATTTTGACCTAAATGAGTCAACTTGAGCCAAATCATATCAAATAAACTTTAAATTCATTAAAAATTGGCATAAACCATTTTTCAATCATTCCAAATTTTTCTAAATCAAAATCAAAGCCAAATGATCATTTTATCCCTAGGTCGAAGGGTAATATATGATCAAATTCTCTTGGAATTTGATCATATTCCAACTCAAGACCACTTGGCATCCTCCTAGTGGTCCATTAGGACACCAAGGGAGGTGATGCACATGACCCAATGGGTTTGGATCTACCAAAACCAACCCAAGGCCAAAACCAACCACTCCACTCAAAATTCTCCACATGGAATCCCTCCTACACTCATTTAACACATGTGCACCTCCACACTTCCACTCTTCTGCCAAAACCAAAGCACATGGCACTCCTAACAACCAAAACAACCCAATCAATCTCCTCAATTTGACCAAAATGACAAAGAGGCTCTTGGCCATCCGATCCAAGTAGGGGGAGATATACTCCCCCTCATTTCCACTCAAACCAAGGCTATTGCATTCGATTGAGCTCAAAGGATCAAAGGTAAGCATCCACAAGCTTCCCTATGTATTCCTAAGCTCATTCCAATGTCCTCTTCTTGGATTTCTTCAAAGCCAAAATAGGGGAGCTGAGGTAAATTCAATTGCTCACCACCATCAAGCTCACCCAAAGCAAATCCCAAGCATCCCAGCCACGAGAAGGGGGAGTTCGAACAAAGCCACAAGCCATTAGAGGGGAGCTTGGCCAATTGGAAGATCCACTTCATCTCAAGTCTTGAAACCTTCAACAGGGCTTTGTCTCCACTAAACGAAGCTACCTCCACCATTGGAAGCACTGATGATAGCCCTTAGCGAGGTATGCTTCAAAACCAAGCTTAAGTTGAAAATTCCTTGGTCCTTTGTGAAGAGAATTGTAATCCCATTGAAATTCAACTGATGGATCCTCTTCTCTATGCTTCTACATGGTGTGGGTTGAATCCCAACCTTATTCAAGCTCAAGTGAGCTAGGATCAAGCCATGGAGGATGGACGGTCTCCATCTCCCACAGGCAAAGGTAGGGATGAATCATGGACTGTCCATCCCACGTGTTTTGGATGGATGGTCCTGATTAATCCACATAGATCCATTGATTTAATCCTTTTATAACCATGGGTTTAATCCTGAATGTCCGATCCTTGAACTAACGAATGGCGTGAAAAGCTGCAGACGCCAACGCAATTTGACAACCAATAACCAAATAACTAATCCGCCACATACGTCGGCCAATAGCCTACGCTGTTAGTTAATTAATTAGTTAATTTAATTTATCACAAAAATTTCATAAATTCATAACTAAATATAGAAAAATACAAAAAATGTAAAATCAACTTTATTTCAAAGATAATTCAAAGGGGAATAATCTAAAATTAAGTTTAAAAGATTTTGAATAGTGGATTTTCTTAATTAAGGTTTAATTGAAAACTTAATAACCCTAATTACTCCTTAATTACTCCAATAATTAATTTCAAACTCCCTAGGGACAATTAGTGGGATGACCTCTTCCTCTCATGATTTTCTTGGAATTTATTATTGGATTAATTTAGGCAATTGCTCGTTTCATCTCTAATCACTCCCTTAATTAATTAAATGATTAATTAACCTATTAAAGGGTGATAAATTCATTAATTAAGCTTATTAATCATCTTGAAACAATGAATAGACTTAGGAAATGAGATTAGGATTCCTTTTCCAAATCTTTTCCCCTAAGTCTATTTCATTTTGATAAAGAATTAATTAATTTGCAAATTGATTAATGATTTAATAAATAGCTTTAACCCAACTCAAAAATAAAGAAATTAAACTTAATCAATCTCTTAGTCCTTAGTTGTTCAAAAGCCTAAGGTAAGTTTAAGGAAATCAAATCCAACTCACATGTGTGGGAAGGGTTATAAAAGTACTTAATTAAACCCTTTAGCATAATTAATCAATAATTATGAGTCAATTATGTTAGCCCATTTCTTTCTTAGGAACATTGCTGATTTCAATTCCATGTGGTTGCATATCATATGTTGGCTCATAATTATTTGATTAATTATGTTAAAGTGGTGTAGGTAAGGGGTAATTAATGGATTTAATTTACACCTTAACCTAAACAAAACATAAAAATCAATCTAATGGTTCTAAAATTAAACTAAAATGGGAAATGGGTTAGGACCTGCAAACCCTTTCTCACAAATCATTCTCTAATCAAATTCAAAACTTAAACAAAAATCTCTTTAAAATAATTTTGGTTCACTTTGAATAATATTATCATATAGGATTGTCCTTAGGAATTTATTAGGGTGAATGAAGTCATATGCTTACATCACTTTATTTCTTTACAAGCATGTTAAATGATTATTTCCCATATGAAATCATGCATTCATATCTTTTGAAAAACCAAATTAAATGAAATGCTTTCTTTATGTCAAATTTCATATTTTGGCTAAAGTAAGAATATAAGTGGCTACTATCACTATTAAATCAAAAAAATTTAAAACCTACAAATCAAAGATTATAATTGAAGGTATGCTACTTATAAGTACTTATAAGTTTGCATGTGATTATAATATAAGATGTGATTTTCCTTCTCTTCTCTTAACATGGATTTGGATAGGATTTGCAAAGTGTATAGTTCATTTGAAAAGAACATAACACTTTCTTAAATCCATTCCTATACACTTCTATGTTATGAATTCAGAAGGATCTTCACATTTACACATATAAATTGCATAACCAAATCAAATAAAAAAAATCTTTTGCATGATTCTTCATTCATTCATTTCTTTGTACATGCACATGTATTTAAGAAAAGTGATATATTAGTCTGGACATCCCAGGGTTGCGAGGCTTTACGTAGCCCCAAGTAGATCTTGTACCTTACACCCCTAGTGTTGAAAATAATGGTGATGTACTCACTTATGTCTTTCATACATGTAAAGGTGCATTTGATTAATAGATAAAAGAGTCCCTCTTTCTACTTAAACAAAATCATGCATCGTTGAACCTTCAAATTTTCTTAAGCAACACTTCTTAACATTCATCATTAAAGTGTGCTAAAGTTTTGCATTACATGTATAGGTATGCTTAGGATCATTCATATGCATAGTATACATGTTGGAATGAAATAAATGGTTGTGTTATGTGATAGTAATTCACCTTAATTAATCCTAAGATGCCTTTCTTATTGAATAGGTTTATTTAGAGTAAATATAAACTTAGGAATAATTAAAACACATAACAAAATATTTACTAAAGAAAAAAAATCATTAATAAATCTACCTTAGAAATTACTTAAGGTAGGGATGAAAGAAAAGCTCTCTTCTCTTTCCTTCTCTTTACAACACTCAGTAACTAAGTGTAGGTTCATTCAAATCAAATCAAATCATCAAATAAATATGACAAATTGACTAAACTACTTAAACTAAAACCACCCTCCTAAGTTGAATCTCTCACACTTAGAAAATTTCAACCTTAAAGCCTAGCTAAGACATACCACAAGCCTTAATGGTACATAAGTCACCATTTCTAGCTCTATGTTAGGGTGATGCATGGTTTGATGTCTGATTTTATTTTGTGATGTAATGTTTTAGACTGGATGTTAGGGTGTATGTGTGTAGACTGGATGATAGGGCGATCTTAGCCTAATCATGTCTTCTATAAGGGATTGTGCTTAAGGGGCATTGTAATAAAAATATAAATGCTTTTGTTGTGCAGGTTGCTTATACCCCTAAATATAATCTAAATTAGGATAGGTGGACTTGGTTACCCTTGTGTGGGGTGCTAAGTCCAAATAATTCAATATACATGCTTAGGTTGTGTGGTAAGTTTAGCTAATCTCTATTTTGCAGGTTTTAGTTAGATTTATTTTTTCCATTTTCATGTAATTTTGTAATTAAGATTTAGAATAAATGTTATGAGAGAATTAGGATGAACATTAGTCATAAGACTAAATCTTATGCACCATGCGAAGCCTTGGAGCAAGCCCCATCCCAACCAACCAAAAGAAAGAAAGAAAGGGAGAAATGAATAAATGAAGAAAGAAGAATGAAGAATGAAGACCCCCATAACGTAAATTCCTTCTTAGTTGTAAATTTCTTTTCAGATTTGTACGGTGGAGCCCGATCTCAAAGGCCTTTTATTCTTTTATGCTAGCTTTATAAAATTGTTTGATGGCCTAGATTTGATTAGGCTCTTAGAAAAAATAAATTTTTTATCCAATTAATCAATTCAAAATTAAAATTAAATAACTCATAACCTCACCTAAATCCTAGGACATAAATCAAGATAATAAATGATTTAGCAACTCCTTAGCTGGATGTTGTATTTTTCACATCATGCATAAAAGCATCTTGCTTCACTCTTGCTTATGGAGGGCTTCCGCCTTTGCCAAAGAATATGGCTTGACCTTTGAGAGCCATGGTGGAAACACACCTCCTTCTTGCTGATTTTGGCCCATAACCAATTTCTCATGCATTAGGCATAATGAATTTTATAGCCTGTGTCAAATAAATTATCCAAAAATCAAAATAAAACTTAACAAAAATGCGCATTATATTAAGTCATTACTCATACCCTTCATAATCTAGTATCTTAGGGAGTGTGTTTAAATACTTAGTCTTCTTTCTAAATGAACAACAACTTAGCTATCTTGCAAAAGCATAAGACTTGCCTACATGTATTTAAAATCATATGAGGAGTTAGTTGGTGGCCACCTCTAGGTGATTGTAAATCCAACAGTCAAGTGGTTTATCCTCTCTTATGGAGGTAAACCATATTTTCATTTTTTCCATAGATTTAGGTCATGCTTTGGCCCTCGCCAAAGCTCCCTCAATTTAGGAACCGAGGTTATAATTTCCCTTTACAAGTTACAAGCATAGATTCTCACCTCTTAGGTATTTCCATGACCTTGTATTGTGAAGTTATAAGCCCTAGATTTCTAATAAAAATTCAACTCAAATAAATAAATCTCCTCAACTTCAAAAATATAAAGCCCAACTATAGGGTAGTTTGAGATGTTCACTTAACTTCTTAGTATCATGAACATTCCTTACTCATCTTCCTTGGCTTCGATAATAACTCTTCCCTTTTGACCAATCCCATTTGATCTTCTAAAATAACCAATCGATTGATAGTCCTATCTTTGAAATCTTTTGAGACAATGATCATTTACCTTAATCGAGAGTATTCTTAAGGAATCTCATTTCTTAGGATGTAATTAACTATGGAGACTTGCTTACATAGGGAGCTTAACGAACCTGATTTAAAATAAACCCTACTTTACTTTTCCATGTAAAGTAGGGGAAGAATCTCGACATTCAGAAGACCCACCGCCTTAGAGTCTTTATTAGTGTGGTCCATTGTAGGGATGACTCTCTTTCGAGATTGTACACCATTCCTCAATGGTGTACCCAATCACCCTAATAAGAATATATGTGGATCTACATGGTGCCCAACCAAAAGTATATTTTTGTCTTCATTTTATCCTCAAAGATTGAAGATGAAAATATAAAAATTCAACACCCCCTTCCAACACTGTCTAGGTGTTTAGCACAATGGTCAATGATTTTATTACAATTTGAGATCACTTATATTCCTCTTTATGCTGTAAAAGGATAAATAGTGATAGATTTCCTAGTAGCACACCCTATGCTTGAAGGGCCTCCTTTAAATGATGACCTCCTAGATGAATAGATCATAGCATTGGAAGGTGAACCTAATGCCACCTGGGAATTATATTTTGATGGTGCAACATCATCCATAAAATATAAAGAATCAAACTCATCTATCCCTGGGAAAGCAAGAATTGGGTTAATCTTTATAAGCCTATAAGAAGAAATGATGAGATATCCATATCATTTGGTTGAGCCTTGTACAAATAATGAAGCTGAATATGAGACTCTTATTACTGGTTTAGAGTTGGAAATCCTTATGGAAATTAAAAATATAAATTTTTTTGGAGATTCTTAACTAGTTATAAACCAAGTAAGCAGAATCTATAAGGTTTTACATCCAAATCTCTTTAGTTATCATCAATATACAATGAAATTACTTAAAAAGATTCCATATGTAACCCTATGTAGAATATCTTGCAAGAGAATTCAATAGCAGATGCTTTGGCTAAACTAGCCAAAGAAATCACATGCCTAGAAAAAGAATAAATTTCTATAGAAGTTCAAAATCAATAGGTTTTGTCTCCTATAGATTTATATTACATTAATTGGCAAGAAGAAATGCAAGGAATAGCCACTCTTACTGAAGGTCAAATACAATGTGAGTGGAGGCAACTATTTATTAACTATTTGAGTAAGGGAGGCTTCAAAAATAAATCATTAGCAAATCAAATAAAGAAATGTGCTTTATCTTATGCATTAATTAATAATGCTTTGTATCGTAGGTCATTCGACTAAAAATGGCTCTATTGTTTAAACAAATTGGTAATGTTGTGACTGAGATACACTCTGGATTATGTGGAGCACACCAATCTGGGCCCAAAATGAAATTAAAGATCAAAATACTTTGGTATTATTGGCCATTGATGCTAAATGACTGCATGGAGGTTGCACGTCATTGTCATCAGTGCCAAGTACATGGTGTGGTATTACATCAACCACCCAATGTATTACACCCTACAGTTGCCTCCTAGCCTTTTGAGAGTTGGGATACTGACATCATAGGGCCTATTAATCCTCCTTCCTCAAAAGGACATCATTTCATTTTAGCTGCAACAGATTATTTTTTCAAATGGGCTGAAGATATACCACTGAAAGAGGTTAAAGCATATCACGTACTGAAATTCTTTTAGGAAAATGTCGTATATTGATTTGGAATTCCTCGCCGAATCATATCTGACAATGATCATCCTTTAGATCCACAAAAATAAATCACTTTGTGGCTAGACATAAAAATGATTGGAGATACTCGACCATCTATTACCCTAGGGCGAATGGATTGGCCGAGGCATTTAATAAAACATTGGTAAGAATTCTAAAAATTATACTTGATGAAAACAAATGCCAATGGAATGAAAAGTTGGTAAGCCTTATGGGCCTATCAGACCACATATAGACACCAACTCAATCTTCACCATATGCTTTAGTTTTTGGAACTGAAGCAGTTCTTCCATTAGAAGTGCAATTTCCTTCATTGAGAATAGCTGTTAATAATATTATTGCGGCAGATTAAAATCATAAAATTCGCTTGGAAGAACTTGAAAGTATTGAAGGAAGATGATTAAAAGATCAGCAAAACCTTGAACTGTACCAATCACATATGGTTCAAGCACATGACAAATTGGTGCGTCTTAGAACTTTCCAAGTAGGAGACTTGGTCTTGGTTCTTAGATGAATAATTTTGGCTTACCGAAAGATCGGTAACAAATTTGAGCCAACATGGGAAGGACCATTTGTAGTGGAAAAAGCCTATGAAGGAGGTTCTTTCCAACTTATTACCTGTGATGGTGAATGTCCAATACCACCTATCAATGGATGTTACGTAAAGAAATTTTATGTACAACTTGTAATTTGTTGCCAAATAAGGATCAATAAAGTAAAAGCTTACTTCTCTTTATTGTTTTTTCTTTAACTTGTATCATTTATCTGGAATGTTGTAAACTCATTTGCAATTGTATTTGAAAATGGACTTTCTATCACCCTTCAAGTTAAACTAATCAAGTAAGGATTAAGTCCATGAGACTCTTGCTTTTTAGTCAAAACTTTTGAGGATTAAGAATTAAGTCACTTTGACTCCTTTTCCTCATCCATATCACCTGTAGGATAGGAGCAAACCCTTTGTGGCACCTTTCCTATACATATCTTGAGTTAGGAGCAAGCCCTTTGTGGCACCTTTCTCATGTCTTGTGGGATTGGAGTAAGCCTTGGTGCACCATTCCCATGGGTTAAGAGTAAGTCCCCCATGTTGGAATCCTATTCCATATTTTGAGGATTGGATCATGTCTTTAAAGACCCCTCTCCTCTTCATTTTAGCTAATTAGGATGGATCATGCCCTTAATGAGCCCATCTTATTAGCTAACCACATAGGAGTAAGTCCCCCCCCCCCAAGTTGGCATCCTATTTTAAATTCTGAGGATTGGATCATGTCTTTAAAGACCCCTCTCCTCATCCTTTTAGCTAATTAGGATGGATCATGCCCTTAACAGCCCCATATTATTAGCTAATCACATAGGAGTAAGTCTAACAGTTGGCATCTTATTCCATATTTTGAGGATTGGATCATGTCTTTAAATACCCCTCTCCTCTTCAGCTAATTAGGATGGATCATGCCCTTAACAGCCCCATATTATTAGCTAATCACATAGGAGTAAGTCCCCAGTTGGCATCCTATTCAATTGAATAAGGTTATGATCATGACTTTAAATGTCCCTCCCTTAAGTCAACATTTTGAGGATTGAATCATATCTTTAAAGATCCCTTTCCTCTTTTTAGCTAACTAGGATGGATCATGCCCTTTATTAGCTAATCACATAAGAGTAAGTCCCTAGTTGGCATATATTTCAAATTCTGAGGATTGGATCATGTCTTTAAAGACCCCTCTCTTCTTTTCAGCTAATTAGGATGGATCATGGCCTTAACGACCCCATCTTATTAGCCAATCACATAGGAGTAAGTCCCCCAGTTGGCATCCTATTTCAAATTTTGAGGATTGGATCATGTCTTTAAAGACCCCTCTCCACTCTTTAGCTAATTAGGATGAATCATGCCCTTAATGGCCCCATATTATTAGCTAATCACATGGATCACCACCATCCTCAAGTAAGAGTAAGTCCCCTGAAGGAATCTTCCTAGAGCATGGTGATTGCATTAGGATTAGACCATCCTTTGGGTCCACTCCTAATGGCATTCCTATCCATCCTAGAACTTAATGAAATTAAGTTTCTAGGAATGAATCACACCTCCAAAACAAAGATAGGTATACATATACCTATCTTTCACAATTAAAATTAAAATAGAATTTTAAATCAAAAAACAAAATCATGAATTGGAACCCCAAGTTTATGCTTGTATGTTGATCAATCCGGTCAACACCAATATGTGCAGTGTATTCTGGCCGATCCACTACACATATTGGGGGTCCATTTGTTGACCTCATTTTATAATGAGGTTAATATAAAATTAAAATTTGTAATTAAGATGTTTTAATTTCAATTAGAAACCTCATAATTCAGTACTTAGGATGCTACACTTAGTGTCCTATGGAATTGACTTAAATTTTTAATTTGGATTAACTCATATCAAATCTAATTAATTCAATTTAAAATTTAAGTGAAATAAATTCAAAATCAATTAATTAAACTCTAAATCAATTAATCATTAATCCCAAATGATTAAAATCTAAATTAAATTTAATTTTAAATTCCTTTAAATTGATTTTGAAATTGGTTCAAGTTTGAATCAATCCATATGATTTGGACTCAACTCAAGTGATCAATCTGAGTTAACCAACTCAAGTGATCAATTTGAGTTAACCAACTCAAGTGATCAATCTAGGTTAACCAAATGATCAAGCTAAATTAAACTATTCAAATGATCAATTTGGATTTACCAAAATAATTGAAATAAATTAAATTGAAATGAAAATCTAAACCAAACTTAAGAAAGCAAAATGGATCTACACAACCAATATATTCCATGAAATAAACTTAATAATTTTCTTTAGCATAAGAAAATGATCAACAATGAAATTCATTAATATTTAGCACTAAATCAAGAGTAATTAGCAAATGAAAAGTGCTAAATATAATCAAATCAAAAGAATAAACACATACATCAAATCCAAAGGAAATTTCAAATTTCTTTCAATCAATGCATATGGGATGGAGACTAATCCACTTAAGCCTTTCTAATGAGGGAATTAAGCACTAAATAACCTCCCTAACTAAGCCACTTAAAGAACTAAGTGAAAAAAAACAAAATAAACTAAAAAATTCACCAACGAAAGGAAAAAAAAATCCATTTTTCCTTCCCAATCTCCCCACCTCTGCAGCCTAGGAACTTATAAGGCAGAAAGGAGGATCCTAGCCAGCTTCTAAGGTTCCTCCATCGTCAAAACTGACCAAGGAGAAGAAGAAAAAGGGAAAGAGACTCACGACCAAACAAGAAATTCCAACATATACACTTCCAAAACCCAAATTGACTTCTCCAACACCTTCACCAGCTTAAATAAAGGAGAATTGAATCATTCCCCACCTCCCAAATCACCAACAAGTAGGAAAATGACCAACACCATTTGGACCGATCCAAGCTTGGTCAAGAGACCAATCCGAGAGAGGAGAATCCAATTCCTTTGGCATGAAGCTATTCTTGGAGTTCTGAAGCCAAACGAATCGATCTCGCAACTTGAAAGTGAAGGAACGAAGGAACGAAGGTACGCCATTAACGTACTTGCATTTTTCCTTTGAGTTTTTGGCCTTGGTCATTTTTGAAGCAAACTTGATCTTAAGAGAGATCAAGCCACTTAGATTGATAAAAAATCCCTCCACGATGGATTTGGGATCAAAATTGGTGCTTAATTCACTGTTGATCAGCGAGAATTAAGCAAAAGAAGCAGACAATTCTCGGCTCACACAGAGAAGGAAGGAGATGATCACCTGACCATCTGATCCTTTTATTAGGATCAGACGGTTCTGATCTAGGCAAAACGGTTGATTAAATCCCTTAAAGAATCATGAGAGGAACCAAGACCGTCTGATCTTTGATCGGACGACCTACAAAAGATCCCGTGTGGAGCGCTTTCCTCGGGGATACCACACATATCCATCATGGGCCAACACACGCGTGCCACGCAGACTACGTTTCTGTGTGGACCCCTCCCACCTAAAAATCGTTAAGTAACAGTTTTAAAATTATTTAAAAATCCCAAAAATTTCAAAAATTCATATAAAAATAAATACAAATCATAAAAATACAAATAAAGGCTCTATGAATTCGTCTTGATGAGAGGAATCTATGAAAATTAAAATCCACAATTTTTATTGAGTACTTTAGCCTTAATTTTAGTTTAATTAAAAACATTAAACCCTAATTACTCTCAAATTAATAATCTAATTAATATGAAACTTTGGAGAAATGAAATTAAGCATGAAACACACCTTAGGTGAATTTTTCAGAATTTAATTCATTGAATCAATGGAAATTGTAATTTCATATGCTTAAGCCATAAATTAATTAAATTAATTAATTATTATTGAAATAACTATTGAAACTTAATCAAACATCCTTAAATTAACACAATGAACATTTATGAACATCAAAACATTAATCAAACCTATCTGAACCTAATGAATCATTAATTGACTTAATTAGGCAATTAAATGAATTAAATAATTCAATTAAATAACCTGAACTTAATTAAATCATAGTAACCAAACAATAACCAAATGTCATTAGAAAGGTGTTTCAGTGAAGAATAAGTAAAAGATAAAACTCTTTAATGAATCTCAATAAATTAAGCTTAATTTATGTTTAGATGAAATAATTAAACCCTTAATTACACCCTAATTATGTATCTAATTAACATGAAACTTTAGAAACATAAAATTGGCATGTAACCCCACTTGTCAGAAATATTTTAAATCCAATTAATCACTAGGTTGGGAATTCTTGAATTTCCAAGCTCCTAGGTCTATGTTAATCAAAGAATGAACTAAGGAAATTCATTAATCCATCAAGTCATACAATAATGTAAACCAACCTTAATCAAACATCAAAAATATTAAAGGTAGTTCATCTAAAAATCCTAAGTCAATTGAAATGATCAAATCCAATCATAAATTAATGAAATAAAACCTTAGGTTAATAAAATTATCAATTAACTTAAATATTAAACTTTGAATCAATAAAATTTAATTAAATCACTCATCTCTAATTAACCTAAGATTGAATCTAAATCTTAGGTCAATTAAATCAAATTCAATGAAATCAACTAAACCAAATCAAATAAGATAAGTAAAACTCAAGATATTTAAATCAAACATAAAACAAATGTAATGAAATAAATCAAATGAACTAAATGAACATAATTTAACATAAACTTACAATCTAAACCAAATTAAATGAATTAAATTGAATCATATCAAAAGAAGAAATTAAATGAACCAAATCAAAAACCAATCTAAACATAAATAACATCAAAAGGATTAACTAAGATACTTAAGGATCTTAGTTAGACTTTAGAAATTTCATTAAGGATTTAGGATGCAGAATAAAGTGAGTTTCACCTAAAAAGGAAATTCATTCTATTTCTAATTCTTGAAAACCTAAACATTACTTTAACCAAGTAAAATGAGCATAAAATAGGAATTCAATCACAAAATTATTTGAATTGAAACTAACCAAAAGTAAAAATTAAACAAATTCAAACTTCAAATTAAAACTTGAACTTAAAGGAGCCTAGCAAATCCTTGCCACACGAACCCCTCTTTTGCACACACTAGATCATTTAAGTCATAGACTCTAGATCTAGGTTAGATCGTTCTATGATTTTCTTTAATCTTCTGTGCTATGCTTCACATGTCTGTGTGGTGTATTGCTTTAGACTGAATGCCTAGGCTTGTTTGTTCGTTAGACTAGATGGTAGGACTTCCTTTTTAGATTTAACACTATTTTCTATAAGGGACTGTGTTAAAGGAATCACTATCATAAATCAAAAATTATAAAATTGATGTTTGCTTGCAGGTACTAAAAAAATCTCTTAACATAGTCCATAGGACAGGTGGGCTTGGCAAGCAACTAATGCTAAGCCCGTATATTTGTGTAATATAGCTGTTGCGTGCTATTTGTATTTTCTAACTTCTGTTTTGCATGGATTAGGATTTCTTTTGAATTTTAAATGTAAATTTCAGCTTAGAATTAGGTTAGTATCTATGAGGTCTAGGATTAGCAAGAGCTGACCCAACCAAGAGATGGTGCAATGGTCCCTTGTGGAGCCCGATGGATGTTCCTGAAGAAGGAGACTTTTTGGAAAGAAGACCCATAGATGTAAACTTGTAGTTCTAAGTCGGGATTGTTAAGGTCAAAATTTCGCCGCCCATTTTCCTTTCTTCCAGGGTGTATAGTGGTACCTAGCCGCATTGGCCTATTTTTATTAATTTAATTTGGTTTGATTTATTTTGGGTGCGTAATAGTAATAGCATGCTTTTCCTAGGTTTCTTTCTGTGCTATGTTTGTGTTGTGATGAATGCCTGGACGTAGGCTCATAGGATAAACTAAATTTTCTACCCAACTAAATCAATCAAAACATAAAAATAAATACAACTCATAACCTCATATAAAAGCCTAGGCATTAAATCAAGATAATAAAATATTTAGCAACTCCTTAGTTGGATATTTAATATCATGCATAATCATCTTATTTCACTCTTGTTAATGGAGGGCTTCCATCTTTGCCGGAGAGAATCCTTTGAGAGCCTATGATGGAAGAACACCTCTTTCCCTTTTAATTTGGCCCATAACTATTTCTAATTGCATGGAATTAGGTATAAAATGTATACCTATGGCCTAAAATGAATCTTAAGTCAAAATTTATTAAAATCTAAAAAATGTGCATTAATTAGGTGCATCTTCATACCCTACATGATCACAAGGATTAGGGAGTGAGTTTAGATTCATAGATTTCTTTCCTAAAAATGCAACTGCCCAGCCATCTTGCATTCATATGACTTGATTTCATGAATTTTAAATATGCTTAGGTGGTGTTACTTGGCAGCCTTCTCCAGGCAGGTTGTAAGTCAAGAGGTGTCAGGGATATGCTAGTTCCCTCGAGTGAGGAGGATGACCAATGATTCCCAAAGATAGAACTAGGTCGAGCATCTGACATGTGTTAGAAGCACTAGTAGACAAGGTTCTGTAGCATCCTTTTTAGGAATAAGTCTTCAACCCTAGGTATTTCTGCAGTCTTATGTTGCTAGAATCTAAGCCTTCAATTTCTAAGAAAATGAGAACTCAAAATATAAAATTAAATCCCAAATTTGAAGCCTAATCATAGGATAGTTTAAATGTTTCTTGGGTATCTCAGTATCAATAGACATTTCCTACTCTTTCCCATTTGACTCTTGAATATAACTCTCTCCAATTTGGACCACTCCCAATTGAATTTTCCAAAAATCAATCCTTTGAAAGCTACCTTAGCAGTCTTTAGGAATAACCACTTATTTCTTTAATCGAGAGTATTCTTAGGAAGAGACCCTTCCTAAGATGTAATTAACTATAGAGGCTTTCCTTTATAGGGAACCATGATCCCAAGATAAAATAAACCCTGATCTACTTTTCCATGTAGTTCAGGAGAAAATACTCTGGTACACGAAAGACCCATTAGCCTTAGGAGTCTTTTTTTGAAATGATTGAATCCATTATAAGAGAGCATGTTTATATTTCGAGATAATATATTTATTTTTTAATGCCGTATTTGGTCATCTAAATAAAATATTCCTAAACATTATGTGGTGTCATTTCTTTCCTATATTCTAGAGAAAACACCAACAAACATACCCAAATTTGCAAAGTAAAGATTCTCTTTTCAAAAATCACAAAAATCAAACACATTTTGGATTCTTTATTTAGATTACCAAAATTTGCTAAGTAAAGATCATCTTTTCAACTCAAAATCAAACGCATATGGACTTTATTTAGCATACCCAAATTTCCTAAGTAAAGATCCTCTTTTCAAATAATCAAAATAAAAATACTTGGACTTTATTTAGCATACACAAATCTGCTAAGTAAAGACTCCATTTCCAAATTCACACATGATTCACATCATGGGCAAATAAGCGAAAGAAGAAAATTGTTTTCAAACAACTCATTTAGCATACTCAAATTTGCTAAATAAATAATCCCAAACAAAATCAATCAACCCTCTATTTAACATACTCGAATTTGTTAAATAAAGGGTCCCCAAACATAAAAATCAAACTAAAATATGAACCAATGGAAGCATCAAAAATCCTTTCAAAATATTTGAACCTATATTCAACATACATAAATTTGTTGAAAATAGATTCTAAATTCAAAAATCTCTTCTCCAATCCATTCAAAATCTCTCTCCTAAATCAATGAACCCCACTTAACATATCCAAATTGTTGAGTGTGTGTTCAAATTCCAAGACAAAATTTGAAAAGTTAACAAAATACCAAGTAGAAATCTGATTTGAGTTTGTTTTCAAAAATTACAAAATTTTAACTCAATTTTAGTCAGCTTTTACTCAATTCAGTTTAGCGCTAATTGATGCTCAAAAGTATGTGTTTACCTTTCCTTTAAGGATGGATTTGGCCTTGGATCAGGCCAACCTCCCACAGACAGACTTTGCCCACCTGATACACTTTGGCCGAGGGTTCGAGGGGACCAAGATCACTTATGATGGGACAACCCTCACCACTGTCAGTAGGAATGTAGCGGTTGGGCAGAAACCAATTATCCATGTCAAATTCCTTCAGATTCTAAATTTCCCTCACTCAAGAGGAAGGCGGTGGAAATTCTTGCAGCAATTGCAGTTTCAGCGCCCGTGCATTTAGTTGTTCCTATTACTGCCCCAGCACAGGCTAGTACCCACTCACTAACTTCTTCCAAGGGGATGGCTACCTCGCTTCAAGGATAGTCTTTTCTACCTTTAAGATAGGATCTAGTTCCCATACTGCTCCACCTAGCAGGATCCATCACCACAATAAATGCCGCAAGATCAAGAGACATCATGAGCACATAGCCAAGGAGATGGAGTAGTCACCTAGGGTAGTTTTCCTCTAATTACACAGAACAAGTTTCATCCTCTTTCTATATCTGATGGAGAGGAAGATGTTAAGAGGTTTATAGTGTAACCTCCACCTACAGTTCAATATGAGGCTCCTACTAGAGATAAGAGAAGGTCATATGTTAGCCTCAAGATAGTTCTGCGTCGAGTCGGTGGGGCTTACGGATGGTCAGAGTCTGGGGCCCAATTTCATTTACGATCGGTTATTCCTCACAGCGTAAGTGAGCATATTTGATAGGAGAGGGCTAAGGAGGCTCGTGTATCAATGCATGTTACTAGCAGGGAGAGGCAAAGGTACACCAGACAGTCAACCGCCTCCATACTTGTGGATTTCCTCAATTAGCGTGCCACCACACTGGTCATACTGACAATATTCTATTGAGTGATACTACTCACCATGGGAGGAGAGCTCCTTCAAAGAGAGAGTCAATGTTGTCTCCACCACACTGCTCTACTCCACATTCACCATCACCAATGTAGGTTTTATCTTCCACAGTTCCATCAAAAGCCATGAAGACAGCATCCGGGGAAAAGAAAGCCCCATTGGTGATCCAGCTACGACCAAGAAATCCCATTTCATCTACACTGCTGACTGAGGTGAGGTCGAGCTCTCTTACTCAACCTTCTACTTCAGTTGTGGTGAAGAGGGAGTGGTGACCTTATAGCATCATAGTCATGCCATCACCACCACCACCATAGCAGATCATGGAGATAGCAGTAGCAGAGGGAGAAGGAGATAGTTTCTTTATCCCCATGGCCATAGATCCTCCCAGAAGTAGCACTACACCCACATCTGGTGACAGTCATGGGCATGTATCCTCTAGTGAGCATAGTCCTCATAAGATCAGTATTCTGGTAGTAGGGGAGGTCAGATGTATATCCATTCATGAACATGATCCTACCACCGGTCAGTCGCGGTCATTTGTACCTGCATAGTTGGACCTCCCTAGATGATATTGTAGCACATTATATCATTGAGAAGAAGGAAATCCTAGGGTATGACTGGTCTGACCTAAAGGAAGATAAGGTTAGCTTTGATCCCAATGAAGACAATTTGTTGGAAGATTCAGCAGAGGTGCATATGGTTGATACCAGAGGTTCCCTCCTTCTAGATCAGCATAGCTTGAAAGGTGTTACAGCCGAACAGGATGATACAGCCTATTTGTCCCAACACCTCCTTCAACAACTCAAACAAAAGGATGAGCAGATTGACAAATTGGGAAAGAAGCTTGAAGATTTGCTAGCAGTAGTTTTGGCACTTCAGAATCAAGCCTTAGCAGTGCATCCTACTATTGTAGAGATCTATCAACCTGAGTTGTTGCATATTCTGGACCAAGCCAAGACTTCACCTCTAGTAGAGCATGGCAGCACTAGCTTGTATAGGAAGGTAGTGGATAGTACCTTTGTAAAAGAAAAGGATATTAAACTCATGGTTGAGCAATAAGTGATAGAAGCACTGGCACAAGCCCAAGGCGTTCATCAATTCCAAAGGGTAGACCCTACCTAGAGAAATTTGATGCTATCCAGTATCCTAAGGGTTTTGTGCCTCCTTCCTTCAAGAGTTTTGATGACAGGGAGAACCCACTCTAGCACATAGCGCACTTCAGGGCCAACTGTTGCAATGCTGGTGGCAACGATGCATTACTATTCAGCCTTTTTTTTCAGCAGTTTAGTAGGCATAGCCTTTGATTGGTACGCTGAACTCCCCAACACTTTAGTGAAAACTTTTGCTGAGTTGGAGCAACTCTTTATTAAGAGGTTTTTTGGAGCTCAGCAAAAGATAACTGTGTGTAATCTCGTTGTAGCACAACCCCACCCCAGTGAGTCCTTTGTTGAGTATATTCTCAGATGGCATAATTTGAGTATGAAATGTGAACCGTAGCTATCTGAACAACATGCCATTGAAATTCTACTAAAGAATATTCATGGCCCGGTCGCCTTCATGCTCAAAGGTTTTACCATCAAGACATTTAAGAAGCTAATCAACATGGAGGCTAGTCTATAAGGAGAGGCCAAACAGTTGCCTTTTCAAGATCAATCATCAAAGCCAAATCCATAGAAGGCCTATGAGAAGAAGCCAAGGGCAGTATCAGCATTAATTAAGGAAAAATAGTGGCCAGAGAGCAGTATGAGAGAACTCATGCTCCACACCCATCACTTCTAGCTTCTCTACCACCGCCTCAGCCATCCTACTGGCCACCACAAGATCCTCCACAGCCTCCACCACATCCTCCTCAGCCATACTCACAGTAGTGGTACACAAATCTGCCCCCAGGTAATTACCATCAACCTACTATTTTGGATAAATTAAATAAACCTTATTCATTTAAGAGGGGGGTAGTCAAAAATCTTTAAGAACCTCTTAAAAAAACTTGACTTTCAGCTACCCGAGCCTAGAAAGATGGAGGAAGTGGGCAGGAGTAATGATCCTAACGTTTGTCCCTACCACCACATGCTAGGTCATGTTTTGGAGGATTGCTTCACATTTAAGGACTAGCTTGAGCATAGCTACAAGAAAGGTGCTATAATTATCCTAAAGGATTATCTAGTGGAACAATCATCTAGTTCTATTAAGGCAATCCTTGGGGATAAATGTGATCCTCTCAAAACAAAAGAAGGTTGGGATATCTCCTTATCCGGAACCTCTAAAAAAGTTATTTCAAAAATCAAGAAACTTTTCTTATAGGAGCCTGAGGCAGCTCAAACCTCCAACATCAAAAAAGGTTCACAAGTTGCCAAAGACAACTTAGAGAAAGTGGGAGCTCAGCAGTAGCCCATACTAACCCAGGATAGGAAAATACCACATAACCATCGATGGAGCCCAGCCTCCATTCCACTTCTCCACTCCGACCTACTTCTTCTTCTAGTAGACATCTTGTATCGGTGGATGAGGGCATCAAATCTCTCACGCCACTTACTTTACTATATTTCTACTATGTACCTCCTTTCAAATCCAAAAAATAAGGAATAAAGTTAGTTTGAATTACATCTATGTCACTTCTGATGGGTTGTCTGATTCTACTCTTACAGAAAACTCTTCAAGTCTAAATAATAATTATAACAACTCTGATCTTTCTCTTTTTGATTAAGAGATGGACTTTCCTTCTTTGAATAATACGGGTTCACCTTTTGAGATAGACTTGGATTCATCTGATTCCGAGGGTCCTATAGGAAAATCTATAGGTGAGCCTGACAAGCAGGTAGAACCTTCCACTAAACTGCCACAAGAGATCACTGAGGTTAACCTCCTTAGTGGCAAAGTTCTACCTCCTAGGGAAGCACCTCAAGATAAGGAAAAATAAGTCATTGGTCCCAGCGAGCAAGAAGCCCCTCCACAAGATGCTCCACCTATGGATATGCTTGTGGAGGATCAGCCCAAAGTTGATTACAATATCCTCGCTCACCTAAGAAAATTCCTAGCTAAACTAAGCATATATGATGCCCTTGTCTTATCCAAAGAGATGAGGGAATCATTAATCAAGGCTCTTCTTGGTCCAGAGATATGTGTAGCTCAGCTGATCGCTATTGGAGAAGAGGCACATTATTTAAGAAAAGCCCAAAGATTCACATTCATAGATGAAGACCTTCTTTTAGGGGACATGGAGCACAACTGTCCCCTCTACAACATAGTGAATATGGGTAGATTCAGGCTTTCTAGGATTTTGATTGATCTAAGTGCATCGGTGAACATTATGAGTCTAAAGACCCTTGCCTATTTGAAGATTGACATCTCAGCACTCCGAGGAGATCAGATGATGTTGAGAGGATTCAATGAGCAGGGCCAGAGGGCTTTAGGCTCCATAGTATTACCTGTGGAAATAAGCGACTGGAAGACTGAAGCCAAGTTTTATATAATTAATTCAAATACTTCATTCATTACTTTTCTTGGTAGGCCATGAATATACCAGAACAAGATGTTTTGATCCTCCCTCCATCAATGCATCAAGTTCTAAAAAGATGGAATCAAATATTATGTCAAATTAGATGAAAAGCCATTTTCAGTTAGAGAGGTCGAGATATTTGAAGATGCGCCTACTATCTTTCTCAAAATCAAAATGTCTATTCTTGTGAACTCGATCAAAATTCAAATACAAAAGAAAAATAAAGAAAAATAAAAAGAAAAGAAAAAGGAAAGTCCAAGTGCATGAGAAAGGGACTCTGAGGAAGAGGTAGAGCCGCATGTTACATTCCACCCATAGTTCGTTCCACCATACGAACATATGGGTAGGATGACTCAACCTCCACTAGGCAGAGGAAGAGGTAGGGGTAGATATAGAGGTATTTTAGAGACCCCGTGACCCATGCCAACATACCCATGTTCACAAGTACTCTATTCACATAGACATGGAATCCAACTCGGAAGATGAGTCTCATGTGATTAGCATACCAGTCAACTCCTCTTAGTAGGTTTCATTAGAGGTGACACTCAAGACAGACAGTGACAAAGACCAATCCTCCAAGCAAAGTACGAATGTATTCGAATCAAGTTTATGTAAAACTATTAGGCAGTAGTTGGGAACTTTAGCTCTAGCCTCCCTTTCTTCTTAAAAAGTTGAAGTTTTAGTAGTTAAGGAAGGCCTAGGTCTTCCATGGATGTTAAGCTGAAGACATTCCTATTGGGATCATCACCCTTGAGTCCAGAAGCTGATGTAGAACTTGAGGATAATTCATATAAATATTTATTGGAATTACCTTTTGATTGGTATTCTCCTTGTGTTCTTAATCATGCAAAGAAAGGTTTGATTCTTTATACATGTTCTAAGCACAGGTCAGAGTATTTTGAGAAGCTACGGAGAAATAAAGGCAGGGATGCACAATCAATATTAGGACTAGGATTCGGTATAGTGGGTCCAGCCGACGATGATGGTTACTGCTTAGTTGTCACCAATCATCTGGAGTTTGATAGGCTCTTCTTAAACCACCCTAATGCTTATGAGGAAGTGTATTTAGAAACTTCAGAGAACCAGATGAACTTTAAATCAAAGATGCACCTCCATAATTTAAAGAAGAAATTCATTCAACTATCGACAAGCTCAAAGAAATCAACCTCGGGATAGAAGAAGATCCACGCCCTACATACATTAGTTCCCTGTTGAACGAAGAAGAAACCAATGACATAGTTAGTCTATTGATTGAGTTTAAAGACTATTTTTCATAGAGTTATGAAGAGATGACCAGATTATCTCCTGACGTAGCACTCCACAAACTAGCAATAGACCCTAATGCTAGCCCTATCAAGCAAGCTCCTAGACGCATGCAATCAAAAATTGAACAATAGGTCATTTCTGAAGTCAAGAAACTGATCGATGCTAGTTTCATTAGGAAAGAAAAATATCCTACCTGGTTAGCCAGTTTTGTGCCAGTTAAGAAAAAAAATGGCCAAATTCGCATATGCGTCAATTTTAGGGACTTAAATAAGGCATGTCCTAAGGATGAATTTCCCCTTCTTATACCAGAATTAATGGTGGACATCGCCTCATCTCATGCAGTATTCTACTTCATGAATGGCTCATCTGGCTACAAACAAATCAAGATGGCCCTTGATGATGAAAGAAATACTACTTTTCTAACCTTGATCGAAATCTATTGTTACAAGGTCATGCCTTTCAGCCTTTAAAATGCTGGTGCCACATACCAACAGGCCATGACTCAAATCTTCAATGAACTCATTCATCATCAAGTTGAATACTATGTTGATGATCTAGTAGTCAAAAGTAAGAAAAAGGAAGACCATCTCTTTGACTTGAGAGTAGTTTTTGAATGGTTAAGATAATTAAATCTCAAAATGAACCCCCTGAAGTGTGCATTCAGAGTAGCTTAAGGGAAGTTCCTTGGGTTTGCTGTCCAGCACCGGAGAATAGAGATAGGCCCAGAAAAGATCAAAGCCATCTTAGAAATGCCACTGCCTAAAAGTCTAACTGAACTCAGATCATTCCAAGGGCGGTTGGTGTATCTAAGACACTTTATCTCTAATCTATCATGAAGATGCAAGCCATTTTCAGCATTTGTCAAAAAGGATGCTAAGTTCAAGTGCAATGATAAGTGCCATCACACTTTTGAAGACAACAAGCAGTATTTCATGAAGCCGCCAATTCTAACAGCCCCTATCCCGAGCAACCACTTATCATTTACACTACTGCATTCGATGACTCCCTTGGAACTTTGTTGGCCCAAGCCAATGACAAAGGGAAGGAGAATGCTCTCTGCTACCTCAGCCATGGTCTAATCCCAGCTGAAGCAAACTACTCACTTATTGAGAAATATTGCCTAGCTTTAATCTTTGCATCCCAAAAGCTACGACACTACATGCTTTCACATAAGGTGAACTTGATTTGAAGAATCAATCCACTATAATATCTCATAACATGGCTGGCGTTATCTGGAAGGTTGGCATGTTGGTCCATGATTCTCTCATAGTTCGATATCACATCCTTACCCCTCTGTGCGGTGAAAGGACACATACTAGCAGATTTCTTAATAGCACACCCACTTCCTGCTAATTCTATGCTTAGTGATGACCTCCCCGATGAACAAACCATGAACTTATGGGGCACTAGCATTCATCATTGGGAGATGTATTTTGATGGTGCGGCTTCCTTTCAAAAAGGAGAAGAATCACGATCTACTCTTTCAGGAAAGGTAGGGGTAGGAATAGTTCTCTTAACTCTAAACCACGATGTGATGAGATTCTCGTACTATCTCTCCAATCCATGCACCAATAATGAAGCTGAGTATGAGACTTTGATTGCCAATCTAGAGTTAGCTATTATAATGTGTATCAAGAGCATCAACATCTATGGGGATTCTTAGCTAGTCATCAACCAGATTATCAGGTCCTATAAGGTTCTAAAGCCTAAGCTTCGCACAACCACGAGTACACCATGAAGTTGTTGGCTTAAATCCCTGAGGTCACCATCTACAAAGTTCCTCGAGGAGAGAATGCGGTAGTAGATGCTTTGGCCAAACTCGCCAAGGAATTGGCATGTCCGGAAGATGAGTCCATTTCAATAAGGGTCCAAAATAAAAAATGTATCCCTTATTAACGCTGAACTCATCGAGAGACTTTCTCTTGAATGGGAGATTATCATTGCCAAAAAAGAATGAGGAGCTGGATTGAAGGCAACCATTCAGAGACTACTTGAACACAGGCAAACTACCTCAAGAGAAATAAAAATCCCATCAGATGAAGCAGAGAGCCATCTCCTATGCTCTCGTGGATGGCACCTTATACCAATAATCTTTCGATCAAATGTGGTTATGCTATTTGGACAAATACGAAGCCCATAGGATCATGACCGAGGTACATTCAGGTCTATGCAGAGTGCATCAATCTGATCCGAAGATGAAAGCAAAGATTAAGAGACTAGGATACTACTGACCTTCGATGATTACAGACTACATTAACATAGCTAGGAGATACATCAATTTCATGTACACGATGTGGTCTTACATCACCCACCCAACATTCTACATCCTACATTGGCCTCGTGGCCATTAAAGTGTTGGGGTATCGACATAGTGGGTCTTATTGATCCTCCTTCTTCCAAGGGTCATTAGTTCATTGTAGCTGTCATTGACTACTTTTCTAAGTGGATGGAGGCGATCCCACTAAGAGAGGTCACAGCTTAGCATGTGCTCTAGTTTTTTAGGAACTATATCATATATAGGTTCGAGGTGCCTCAATTATATTCGATAATGGTACTGCATTCAAGAGCACCAAGATCTATAGCTTCACCATAAGACACGGTGTAGATTGGAGATACTCCACCATCTACTACTCCAGGGCGATTGGCCTAGCAGAAGTATTCAACAAAACTCTCATCCAGATACTAAAGAAGGCACTCAATGATAATAAGCGATAGTGGCATGAGCAGCTAGTTGAAGCATTGTGGGCATACCACACCACATTCAGAACTCCAATTCAATCTACCCCTTTCTCTTTAGTATATGGGTCTGAAGCCATCCTACCATTAGAAGTTCAACTCCCATCACTGAGGATAGCAATGGGTAGTAAAATCACTACAAAGTAGAATGCCAAGTTGCGGTTGGAAGAGCTCAAAGGTTTGGAGGAGATATGCCAACGGGTATGCCAGAACCTCAAGTTGTATAAAGCCAAGATGATTCAAGCTCACAACAAGCTGGTTCGCCCCAGAACTTTTCAAGTAGGAGAACTTGTTGTAGTTCTAAGGAGACTAATTGCTGCCCATCGAAAATTGGGAGGCAAGTTTGAACCCAATTGGGAAGGCCCTTTCATCATAGAGAAGGTCTACCAATGAGGATCTTATCAGCTTATTAATTGGAAAGGGAAACACCTGATGCTTCCAATTAATGGGCTCAATTTAAAAAAAATACTACCCATAAAATCATGTTTGAAAATAATTATCTTCAAAAATTCCATTCCAATTCATCAAAATATTCTCTTCTTTTGAAGCATTATTTACCTGTTTATGAATCCGCCATGACATTTTTAGGTTAGGTGTAAGACAATCCAAGAGGCATTATATTTTGACTAGCACGACTAAGTTAAGTGTAAGAGAACCCGAGTGGCATCCTTTCTTGGTGGGATCACAACTGCCATTCATGGCACCATTTCATCAAATTCCCCAGCATGTTTAGGGTAGGTGTAAGAGAACCCAAGCGACATCCTATTCCCTCAAACCCAAACACAACAAAAAACACATATATTTTATTTTGAGCTATTTTGATGTGGGAGCAAGCCCCTTGTGACACTCACTCATTAATTGGTCAAGTTGACATGCTACCTTGCTAGTCTGTCACCTTAGTGGTCATCTGTCTGACGGATGTGAGTCCCCGTGCTTTCTTTCTAACTTGACCATTGCAAACTGATGAGTACCTTGTTAGTTTGGTAGACTTCATTGTGCAGCTAGTAAGCTACCTCATGTTTACTTTGTCTGAGATGTAGGCCTACATGCTTTCTTCTTGAACTAGCCATGATGTACTGACTAGGTTGAGTATATTTGAGGCTAAGGATAAGTCCCCTAGTGGCTCCTTCCCTCTTGACTACTTTTGAGTTGATATAAGTCCCCCAGTGCCATTCACTCAGTAGTTGCCCTAGGTCGGATGGCACCTCTCGAACTAAAGATAGACTATCCCAGCAATCAGTTCCATTATAAGAGGATGTGAGTCCCCAATGCATTATTCCTAGGCTGATTGTTGCAAACCAATGGGCACCTTAGGTTGGTTGATGTTTGCTATGCTGATAGCGACTCACCCGGTGGATACACCACTCTTGGCTGATGTGAGTCCCTGCACTTTCTCCTTGAGTTGGCCATCGAATACCTATAGATATTATCTTCCCTAGGGTTTTGGATAAAGACCTTAGCGGCCCCTCCCCTATGGGCACTTTATTTGGATCATGTCCTTTGCGACCCCATTTAGACACTACACGGGCAACTCTTGGATTGGATAGTTCCCCTTTCCTTGTAGCCACCCTTGTAGTTAGAGAATTTTCTCGGATGCACAGATTCTCCCTTAATTTAGTAAATCTTAGAAAGGTCTAGGCTAATATGAGCTCCTTCTCTGTATGATCCCTCACAAATATGGTCCATGATAAACAACCAAATACATAAATAAATTTATTCACTTATGGATTAGAAATTCAAGCCCCCAGTGGCCCCTTTCCCAAGCAGGCATCCTATCTTTAGGCGGTCTCAACAGAACTCCCTATAGGAATTGCCTGACTACTCTTGAGTAGAGATAAGTCCCCGGGTCGATACTCTCTCAGTAGTTGCCCTTAGGTCAGGTTCAATTTGTTTTACCACAAACAGGTTACCCCAGCGGTCATTTTTCTTTGGAAGATGTAAGTTTACTGTGCATTCTTTCTAGTATGATTATCACAAATCGACGCGCAGCCTTAGGTCGGGTTGACATGTTACTTTTCTAATGTGTCACCGAGCAGTCTCTTATTGAGGAAAGATGTGAGTCCCATGCTTTCTTCCCTAAATCAGTCATTCCAAATGAAAGGCACCCCTTGGTTGGATAGCTCTCCCCTCGGCCAAAAAACTACTCCTTTTGGATTGGTAAATCTAAAGTAGATCAAGGCCAACACGACCTTTACTCAGTGTAGTCCATCACAAACCGATGGGATCCAACAAATATAATTAAAAATGAAATTAACTTTAACTATCATTGAGCTAATTTAAGTCCCCCAGCAACATTCACTTAGTAGTCAGCCCTAGGTCGGGTTGGCATGTTACCTTGCTAATGTGTCACCCCAGCAGTCCTTTATTCTGGAAGATGTGAGTCCCCGTGCTTTTTTTCTAAATTAAATATTGCAAATCAAAAGGCACCCCTTTGGTTGGATAATCCTACTATGTGGTTGATAGCCTACCTCTTTGGATTGGTAAATCTGAGCTAGGTCAAGGCCAACATATCATGCGCCCATCACAAATGGGTCAAAATTTAAGATTTAAAATCAGAAACAAATTCAACCCTCCTCCCCAATGGAGTCAAACTAAACAAACAAAACAAATCCAATCAACCTCCCTAGCAGAGTCAAATCAAATTAAACAAATCAATTCAATCTACTTCTCCTCAGTGAGATGCAAATCTTTTCAATTTCCCTAATGGAATCAACTCAATCCAACTCGAACTTGATCCCCTAGTGGAGAGTTCACATTTTCATCCCCAACGGATCTCAAATTCTAATCCCCCAGCGAATTCCATAACTTCTTATCCCTAGTGGATGACTTGAACTTGCTCCCCTAGTGGAGAGTTCACATTTTCATCCCCAGTGGAGCACTAAATCTTAAATCAATAAATCAAATCAATTTTTCTCAGTGCAAATCAAATTAAACCTCTTCTCCCCTGTGGATAACTTGAACCTTTTCCCCTAGTGGAAGGTTCACATACTCAATCCCTAGTGTTTTCCTCCTCACTCTCTTATGTATTATGCATAAGTAGAGTTGCATTGCACTATGCTTTTGATTCCTTCTACACCTCAGGTTTAGGAGTAGATCATTATTATTAGTGCTTTGATCGTTCAAACATTATTGGTCATCTCGGTCAACACTAATACGTGTGGTATGCCTTGTCAGTCACACCACACCTATTGGCGCCCTTTGTTGACCTCACTTTTGGAGTGAGCTCTCAACTTCTCCATCTTAGACATAGGACTCCTCTAAACACTAAGAGTTCCTTAGTCTTAAGATACTTCTAGTGATTAGGTGAACACTTAACCTAACCCTAGAGACTTACGAGAGTTAGCCGTAGGAATAGGTTATTCCTTAGGGGTATTAAGAAAACTTACCTACCCTTTAGCTAAACCAAATCCTTACTTCCTTCTTTCAAGTCAAACTTCAAATTCAAACCAACTTCAATCCAAATCAAAATTTAAATCAATTGCAACTTAATTCATTTTCTCAAATCTTCAATCAAATCCAATGCCTTTACTATGCCCTTAGATTTCATCTTATGGACTTAGCTCAACTCAAACCTTAAATCAATTCCAACCCAAGTGATTTTCTCAAATCATCAAATCAATTCCAAAATCCAAATCATGTATCAATTCCAAATCAAATGATTGAAACCCATGATTGAATTCAAATCACAAAATCTTTTCTAAACCCTTTGATTTCATCTTATGGATTTAGCTCAAATCAAATCCAAATCACCCCAAACTCAAAATATTTTCTTATAACCCATTTATACTCTCATTTATATTCACAAATATAAATGAAATATAAATTCAAATAACCCAAACCAAATTCAAAACTCAAATACAAATCCAACTTAAATCCAACATATGCTCTTTCAAGTCAAGTTCTTGAACTTAGCCTAATCATTCTTAAATCAATCTAAAACTTTGGATTTTTCTCTTCAAACAATCAATCCTTCAATAACAAACCCAAATATAAACATAAACTTCAATCATCAAACCAAAATCAAACTAACCCAAGTCAAACCCATATTCACCCTTTTGACTTGAAATTGTCAAATGAATCAAAACCCATTTGACTCTAAATCACTTGCAATTGGATTTATATTTCAATCATAAGTCCATATGTGAGTTCAACCAAACTTGAATCAAGCCTTGATCAAGTCAATTGACCCATTTAGGCTCACTTGAGCTAGAGTGATCTAAAGCACCTTTTTGAGCCAAATTCTAATCCAACCCAAATTGGATTGAACTAAGCCCATCTAAGCCTCACATTGTGAGCAACAATCATCCTAGGATGATCAATCACTCAAATTGGGTCAAACCAAGCCAAACCTAGCCTTTGACCAAGTCAAACATTTAGCAAGGATGAAACCTAAATAAGCCCAAATCCACCATCAGCCAAATTGATGGAAACCATTGATCTAATCCAATCCATAATAAATGATTGAACATGATCAAGCCATCAATTGAGTCAAACCAAGCCAAACTGGCCACTTGACCCAAGTTGACCCAAGTTGACCTAAAAAGTCAAAATTAGTCAAATCTTGATCTAAGATAAATTGATTACAACCAATTGGTCAAATTCATTCTAAATCACTTGTTGAACTTGACCAAAGCTTCAATTGGCCAATTAGACCCAACCGAGCCCAATTGACCATGAACCCAACATAACTTAAAAGATCAAATCAACTTGAAATCAAACCATACCAAAATTGATTGAAACCAAAGCTTGTAATACATTTTAAATGATCAACCAAGCCTAAACCAACCCATGAACTAACCCAATTGGGTAAAATGGGTCAAATTGGTCAACTTGACCCATTTTACCTAAATGAACTCAAATGAACCAAAACCAAATATAAACCAAACTAAACCAAATCAATGACACCCATAGGCTCCAAATGATTATTTGAACTTAACCTAACCCATGGTTTGACCTAATTTGACCAATTGGTCAACCTAACCCAAATTGACCCAACTTGACCTAAATAGGTCTAATTGAACCAATTCAAACCAAATGAACTCCAATTCAAATGAAATTTGGCCCAACCTACTTTTGAATCATTTTAAATCTACCCAAATCAAAATCAAGGCCAAATGACCATTTTACTCTTAGGTCAAAGGGTAACCTATGGGCAAATTCACATGGAATTTGGCCAATTCTTTCTCAAGGCTACTTGACATCCTCCTAGTGGACCACATGGACATCATGGAGGGTGGTGAACATGACCTGATGGATTTGGGTTAGCCATGACCCAACCCAAGGCCAAATTGACCACTTGGATCACTCCATACACTCTCCTAGCACATGTGCACTCCCTCTCCTCCACTCCTCTACCTAAAATGAACCACATGGAGTGCTTAACGGCAAAAATAAACCAATCAATACAAGCAATTGATCAAAAATTGCAAGATGGCTCTCGGCCATCCGATCCAAGGAGATATACTCCCCCTCATTCCCACTCAAATTAGGGACATTGCATTCGATTGAGGTCTTGGAATCAAAAGCAAGCTTCTCCAAACCTTAGCAAGCATTCCCGAGCTCCCCCCATTTTCTCCTTCTCAGTTTTTCTCAAAACCAAAATCAGGGAAGTGAGGTGAAATTCCAAGTCCCTCAATCCTAAACCAAATCCAAATTTCTCTTGCAAGGACCATCAAGGGACCTTGTCGAGCTCAACCAAGGTGTTTCCCAAGTCCCCAAGCCATGAAAATCCTCACCTAGACCAAAGTTGGTAGCCATTGGAGGGGAGCTTTGTCAATTGAGAAACTCACTTCAAATTGAAGCTTGATACCTTCAACAGAGCTTCATCTCTACTAGATGAAACTACCTCCTCCGTTGGAAGCATCGGTGATAGCCTCCGGTGAGGTATGGCTCAAAACCAATCCTCCATTGAAAAATGCTTGGTCCTTTATGAAGGGAGTTGTAATCCCATTAGATTCTAGCTGTTGGATGTTCTTTCCTAAACCTCTTGATGGTGTGGGGTAAATCTAGCCTAATCTAAGCTTAAATGAGCTCGGATCAAGCCATGGAGAATGGACGGCCTCCACCTCTCGCAGCTTAGGCAAGGATGAATCATTAGCCATCCATCCCACATGTTTTAGATGGAAAGCCCTGATTTAATCATGTTAGATCTCTAATTAAACCTTTAGAACCATGAGATTGATCCTGGTCATCCGATCCTTGATCGGATAGCCCAGGGAAAAGCGCATCCCACCGCCAGCTGATGCAGTGCACGATGTGGCAACTTAAATAACCAATCTCATCACACCACGTGGAAAGCACGTCATGTCAATAGTCCATATAGCGCTGATGGGATTAGTTAATTAATTAAGCTATTTTAATTATCCATTAATCATAGAAAATTCATAAATTCATAACTAATTATAGAAAAATCCAAAAAAATATAAACTCAAGTTCATTTTAAAGATAATTCAAAGGGGAATAATATAAAATTAAGTTTAATTGATTTTGTACAGTAACGTTCACTCAATTTGGGTTTTATTAGGAATTTAATTAGGTTAATTACTCATTAATTATTTTAGCAATTAATTCCAAACTTTCTAGGCTTGATTGGTGGGATGACTCTGCCTCCCATGATTTTCTTGGAATTTATTGTTGGATTAATTATGGGAATTGCTTGATTCACCCCTAATCACTCTCTTGATCAATTAAATGATTAATTAGCCTATTAAATAGTGATAAATTCATTAATTAAGTTTGTTAATCACCATGAAATAGTGAATGGGCTTAAGGAATGAGATTAGGATTTCCTTTCCAATCTTTTCCCCTAAGTTTATTTCATTTGGATAAAAACTTAATTAATTTACAAATTGATTAATGATTTAATCATTTTATTTAATGGCTTAATTAATCAAACTCAAAATCAAATTAACCCCAGAACTTAATCATCTTAATTTTTAGGTAGATTCTTAGGTGTTCAATAACCTAAGAGGTTTCAAAGAAAATTATAATCAAACTACATATGTAGGATGGTTATGAAAGTACTTAATTAAACCCTTTAGCTTAAGTAATCAATAATTATGAGCCAATTTCAATAGGCCCCTCTTTTCTTAGGTGCATTGCTGATTTAAATTTCATATGGATGCATATCATATGTTGGCTCATAATTACTTGTTTAATAATGTTAATGTGGTATAGGTAAAGGGTAATTAATGGATTTAATTCACACCTTAACCTAAATAGAACATAAAAACAACCTAATTGTTCTAAAAATTAAACCAAACCAATTCACCCATGGGGGAAGTGGGTTAAGACTATCGAACTCTTTTCACATTTCTTAAGTCAAATCAAATCCAAAAATAAAAATCTTCTTAAACAATTTTTGATTCACTTTAAATGATCTTATCTTATAGGATTATCTTTAGGAATTAATTAGTGTGAATGAAGTCATACACTTACATCACTTTATTTCTTTCCAAGCATGCTAAATATTATTTGCCATATGAAATCATGCATTCATCTCTTTTGAAAAATCAATTAAATGAAATATTTCTTTTTATGACATATTGCATGTTTTGGATAAAGTTAAGAATATGAGTGGCTATTATCACTATTAAACAAAAAATTATTCTCAAAACCTACAAATTAATGATTATAAAAGAAGTGATTTTACTTATAAGTACTTATAAGCTTGCATGTGACTATGGCATAAAATGTGTATTATGTGATTTTCTTTTCTTCTCTTAATATAGATTCGATAGGATTTGCAAAGTGTATCGTTCATTTGAAAAGAACATAACACTTGCTTAAATCTGCTCCTATGCATTTCAATGTTATGGCCTAAGAAGGACCCTCACAATTAGACATGTAAATTGTATAACCAAACAAAACAAAAATTCTTTGCATGATTCCTCTTCCATTTGATTCTTTTTGTACATTCACATGTATTAAAGAAAAGTGGTATGTTATTTTGGACATCCCGGGGTTGCGAGGCTTTAAGTAGCCCCAAGTAGGCCTTGTACCGTACACCCCTGGTGTAGAAAATAATGGTGTTGTACTAACTTATATCTTTTATACATGTGGATGTGCATTTTGTTGATGGATAAGGAATCCCCCTTTTTCTACATAATAAAAAAACATGTATTCATGGAATACCCAAATTTTCTTAAACAACATCTTTTTGCATTCATCATTAAGATGTGCTAAGATTTGCATTGCGTGTATAGATATGCTTAAGATTATTCATGTGCATGGTATACATAGTGGAAATAAATATATGGTTGTATGTTATGTGATAGCAATTCACCTTAACTAATCCTAAGATGCCTTTCTTATTGAATAGGATTATTTAGAGTAAATATAAACTTAGGGTTAATTAAAACACATAATAAAATATTCACTAAAGAAAAATCATTAATGAATTATGAGAGTTTATTTCCATCTTCATCTATGAGGTAAATGAAAATAAAAAGTATACTTTGTTGGACACCACATAGATTCGCAGATGTTCTTATCAGGGTGATCGGGTATGACATTGAGGAATGGTGTACTGCCTAGAAAGACAGAAGTCACCACCCTACAATGGACCTAATCACCTAATAAGTACTCCTAAGGACAATGGGTCTTTGAATGTACCAGCAATTCGTCCCCTATTTTACATGCAAAAGTAAAGTAGGGTTTATTTTAAACTAGATTCATTAAGTTCTTTATGGAGGCAAGGCCTCATAGTTAATTACATCTTAAGGAATGAGATTCCTTAAGAATACTATCGATTAAGATAAATGATCATTATCTCCAAAGATTTTAAAGATAGGACTATCAATCAATTGGTTATTTTTAGAGGATCAAATGGGATTGATCAAAAGGAAAATGTTATTATCAAAGCTAAGGGAAGATGAGTAGGGGATGCTCATGATGCTAGGAAGCCTAGTGAGCATCCCAAACTATCCTATGATTAGGCTTTATATTTTTGAAATTGAGGTGATTTATATGTTTGAGTTGAATCTTTATTAGAAATCTAGGGCTTACAATTCCACAACACAAGATCATGGAAATGTCTAAGAGGTGAAGATTTATACTTATAACCCACAAAGGGAAATAGTAACCTTAGATCCCAAATCTAGGGAGTCTTGGTGAAGGCCAAAAGATGACCTAAATCTAAGGAAAAAATGGGCATATGGTTTACCTCCACAAGTGAGGATAAATCACCCGACTGTTGGACTTACAACTGCTTGGAGGTAGCCACCAACTAACTCCTCCTATGATTTTAAATACATGTAGGCAAGTCTTATGCTTTTTTAAGATAGCTAAGTTTGTTATTTTTTAGAAAAGGAGACTAAGTCCTTAAACACACTCCCTAAGAGACTAGATCATGTAGGGCATGAATAATGACTTAAATCTAATGCAAATTTTGTTAAATTTTATTTTGATTTTTGGACATTTTCATTTGACACAGGCTATGGGATTCAAATGCCTAATGCATGAGAAATTGGTTATGGGAAAAAATCAATAAGAAGGAGGTGTGTTTCCACCATGGCTCTTAAAGGTCAAGCCATATTCTCTGGCAAAGGTGGAAGCCCTCCATAAGCAAGAGTGAAGTAAGATGATTTTATGCATGATGTGAAAGATACAGCATCCAACTAAGGGGTTGCTAAATCTTTATTATCTTGATTTATGTCCTAAGATTTAAGTGAGGTTATGAGTTGTTTAATTTTAATTTTGAGTCAATTAATTGGATAAAAATTTATTTTTCTTAAGAGCCAAACTGCATCTAGGCTATTCATCAAACAATAAAGAAACCATGAAAATCATGTCATCTTAATACACAAGCTAAGCAAACATAAAATAATTTTATAAAGCTAGTGCAAAAGAATAAAAGGCCGATGTGGTCGGACTCACAAAATCCAAAAAGAAAAGTGGGTAGCCGAGATCGACCCTTAAACAACCTAGATTACACATGAATAATTATAATTAAAGGGAATTCATGTTATGGGGGTCTTCATTCTTCATTCTTCATTCTTCTTTCTTCATTACTTCATTTCTTCATTTCTTTCTTTCTTTCTTTTCTTCACTTCTTTCTTCCTTTTGGTTGGTTTGGATGTGGCTTCCTCCAAGGTTTCACATGGTGCATAAGACTTAGTCTTATGACCAATGTTCATCTTAATTCCCCTATAACATTTATTCCAAATCTTAATTGCAAAATTATATGAAAATAAGAATAGTAAATCTAAATAAAACTTATAATATAGAGATTAGCTAACCATACCATACAAGTTAAGCATGTATATGAATAATTTGGACTTAGCACCCCACACATGGGTAACCAAGTCCACCTGTCCTAATTTGGATTATGCTTAACCGTATAGGCAACCTGCACAGGAAAAGCATTTATATTTTTTTATTACAGTGCCCCTTAAGCACAATCCTTTGCATAAGACATGATTAGGCTAAGATCGCCTTACCATCCAGTCTACGCATATACACCCTAACATCCAGTATAAAATACTACATCATAAAATAAAATCAGGCATCAAACCATGCATTGCCCTAATATAGAGCTAGAAATGGTGACTTAGCCTAATGTGAGTGCCATTTGAGGTTTGTGTGGCATGTCTTAGGTAATTCCATTTTAAGTGGCTTAGTCAATTTATCAATTTTATTTTATGACTTGATTTGGTTTGAATGAACCTACACTTAATTACTGAGTTTTGTAAAGAGAAGAAAAGAGAACAAAACTCCTCTTTCATCCCCACCTTAAGTAATTTCTAATGTAGATTCATTAGTGATTTTTCTTTAATGAATGTTTTACTATGTATTTTAATTATTCCTAAGTTTAGTTTACTCTAAATAAACTTATTTAATAAGAAAGGCATCTTAGGATTAATTAAGGTGAATTACTATCACATAACACACAATAATTTATTTCTTTACAACATGTATACCATGCATAGAATGATTCTAAGCACAACTATACATGCAATGAAAACACTTTAACACACTTTGATGATGAATGCTAAGAAATATTGTTTAAGAAAATTTTGGGTATTTCATGAATCCATGATTTTGTTTAAGTAAAAAAGAGGGACTCTTGTATCCATTAATCAAATGCACATTTACATGTATAAAAGATATAAGTGAGTACAGTGCCATTGTTTTCTACACTAGGAGTGTAAGGTACAAGACCTACTTGGGGCTACTTAAAGCCTCGCAATCCAGGGATGTCCAGACTAATATACCACTTTTTTTAAATACATGTACATGTTTAACAAGAAATAAATGTAAGAAGAGTCATGCAAAATATTTTTGTATTTGATTTGGTTTGATTATGCAATTTACATATGTAAATGTGAGGATCCTTCTCAAGTCATAACATAGAAATAGATAGGAAAAGATTTAAGCAAGTGTTATGTTCCTTTCAAAGGAACTATACACTCTACAAATCCTATTCAAATCCATGTTAAGAGTAGATAAAGAAATCACATAAAGCACATCTATAATCACATGCAAGCTTATAAATAATTATAAGTAGCATACCTTCATTTGTAATGTTTGATTTAGAGGTTTTGAAAATAATTTTTGATTTAATAGTGATAATAACCACTCATATTCTTACTTTAGCCAAAACATGCAATTTAACATAAAGAAAATATTTCATTTAATTTAGTTTTCAAAAGATATGAATGCATGATTTCATATGGCATACAATATTCAGCATGCTTAGAAAGAAATAAAGTGATGTAAGCATATGATTTCATTCACCCTAATTAATTCTTAAGAACAATCCTATAAGATAAGATTATTCAAAGTGAATCAAAATTGCTTAAAGAGACTTTTATTTTTGTTTTTGAATTGATTTAAGGAATGTGAAAATAGTTACCTGGTCCTAACCCATTTCCCCCATGTACGAATCAATTTAGTTTAATTTTAGAACTATTTGATTGATTTTTATGTTTTGTTTAGGTTAAGGTGTAAGTTAAGTCCATTAATTACTTCTCTTTTTACATAACTATAATTATGAGTTAACATATGATATGCAACCACATGGAATTTAAATCAATAATGCTCTTAAGAAATAAAGGAGCCTAATGCAATTGGCTCACAATTATTGATTAATTAAGCTAAAGGGTTTTCATTAAGCACTTTCATAACCTCCCCACACACGTGAGTTGGATTATGATTTTCTTAAGCTTACCTTAAGCTTTTGAACACCTAAGGATCTAGCAAGAGATTGATTAAGTTTTTGGATTAGGTTTTGGTTTTGAGTTGGGTTAATTAAGCTATTTAATGAAGTTATTAAATCATTAATCAATTTGTAAATTAAATAAGTCTTCATTCAAATGAAATAAACTTAGGGGAAAAGATTTGCAAAAGGAATCCTAATCTCATTTCTTAAGTCAATCCACTATTCCAAGGTGATTAATAAGCTTAATTAATAAATTTATCACTATTTAATAGATAAATAAATCATTTAATTGATTAAGGGAGTGATTAGAGATGAAATAAGAAATAATCTAAATTAATCCAATAATAAATTCCAAGCAAATCATGGGATGTAGAGGAAATCCCACTAATTAACCTTAGGGAGTTTGGAATTAATTACTGAAGTAATTAAGGAGTAATTAACATAATCACATCCCTAATAAAACTCAAATTGAGTGAAGGTTACCATACAAAATCAATTAAACTTAATTTTATATTATCCCCCTTTGAATTATCTTTAAAATGAACTTGAGTTTGCATTTTTTGGATTTTTCTACATTCAGTTATGAATTTATGAAATTTTTGTGATTAATAGGTAATTAAATAACATAATTATATAACTAATCTCGTCGGTGCCACGTGGTATGCTGATGTGGTGCGCGCTTTCCACGTGGCATGACAAGATTGGTTATTTAAGTTATCACATTATGCCGTATAGTGTGGTCAACGGTTTCTCAGCGTCGATCAAGGATCGGACGATCAGGATTAAACCTGTGGTTATAAGGGATTGAATCAGCATATCTAACATGTTTCAATCAGGGCCATCCATCTAAAACATGCAGGATGGATGGCCCATGATTCATCCCTGCCTTTTCCTGCAGGAGACGGAGACCATCAGTCCTCCATGGTTTGATATGAGCTCACTTGAGGTCGGCTTAGGCTGAGATTCAACCCACACCATCTATAAGCATAGGGAAGAACATCCAATGATTGAATTTTGATGGGGTGACAATTCCCTTCACAAAGGACCGAGCAATTTTGAACTTAAGGCTGATTTTGAGTCATACCTCGCCAAAGGCTATCACCGATGCTTCCAATGGAGGAGGTAGCTTTGCTTAGTGGAGACGAAGCTCTATTGAAAGTTTCAAGGTTCAATTTTAAGTGGATCTTCCAATTGACCAAAGCTCCCTCCAATGGCTTGCGGCTTTGGTCTAGGTCCCTCTTCCCGTGGCTTGGATGCTTGGGAAAAGCTTTAGGTGAGCTCGGCTTGCCTCCTTGATGATGCTTACCAAGTGAATTGGGGCTTGGTTGAGGATTAAGAGAAGTGGAAATTTCTCCCATCTCCCCTATTTTAGTTATGGAGAAAATCGAGAGAGGGAAATTTGAGAGAGCTTGGAAATTCTTAGGGAACTTTATGAATGCTTACTTTCTATCCTCTTAGCTCAATCGAATGCAAGAGACTTGGTTTGAGTGTGAATGAGGGGGAGTATATCTCTCCCTCCTTGGATCAGATGGCTAAAGCTTGTTCTTCCATTTTTGATCAACTACTCTTATTGAATGGGTTGTTTTGGTTGTTAAGGATCCCATGTGCTTCAATTTTGGTAGAGGAGTGGAATGGTGGAGGTGCACATGTGTTAAATGAGTGAGGGAGGTGATTTATATGGAGAATTTTGATTGGAGTGGTCAGTTTGGCCTTGGGTTGGGTCATGGCTGACCCAAACCCATTGGGTTATGTGCACCACATTCCTTGGTGTCTAAATGGACCATTAAGAGGATGCCATGTGGCCATGAAAAGGAATTGACCAAATTCCAAGTGGATTTGGTCATAGGTTACCCTTTGACCTAGGGGTAAAATGGTCATTTGGCTTTGATTTTAATTTGGACAAATTTGAAATGACTGAAAATTAGGTTGGGACAAATTTCAATGAATTTAGAGTTGATTTGATATGATTTGGCTCAAGTTGACTCATTTAAGTCAAAATGGGTCAACTTGGGTCAAGTTGACCAATTGGTCAAATTTGGTCAAACCAAAGGTTAGGTCATATGACCATTTGAAGTGTTTTGGTATCATTAGTTTAGGTCAATTTAATTTATATTTGGTTTTGGTTCATTTGAGTTCACTTAGGTCAAATGGGTCAAGTTGACCAATTTGACTTATTTGACCCAATTAGGTTAGGTCATGGATTGGTTTAGATTTGGTTGATCATTTGAAATGTATTACAAGCTTTGGTTTCAATCAATTTTGGTTTGGTTTGATTTCAAGTTGATTTGACCTTTTAGGTCAAGTTGGGTCATGGTCAATTGGGCTAGGTTGGGTCTAGTTGGCCAATTGAGGCTTTGGTCAAGTTCAATAATCACTTTAGAATTAATTTGAGCCATTAGTTGCTATCAATTTGGCTTAGATCAAGATTTGGCCCAATTTTACGTTTAGGTCAACTTGGTTCTGTTGGATCTGAGGCTTTGGTCAAGTTCAACAATCACTTTAGAATGAATTTGACCCATTGGTTGCAATCAATTTGGCTTGAATCAAGATTTGACCCATTTTGGCTTTTTAGGTCAAGTTGAGTTAACTTGGGTCAAGTGGCCAATTAGGCTAGGTTTGGCGCAATTTATGGCTGATCATGTTCAATCATTGATTTTGGATTGGCTTAAATCAATGGTTTCAATCAATTTGGCCTATAGTGGATTTTGGCTAGTTTGGGTTTCATTTTGGTTAATGTTGACTTGGTCAATGACTAGGTTTAATTTAGTTTGACCCAATTTGGGTGATTGATCATCCCATGATGATTGTTGCTCACAATGTGAGGCTTACATGAGCTTAGTTCAATCCAATTTGGGTTGGATTAGAATTTGGCTCAAAAAGGTACTTTAGGTCACTTTGGGTTAAGTGAGCCTAAATGGGTCAATTGACAAGGCTTGATTCAAGTTTGGTTGAACTCACATATGGACTTATGATTGAGATATAAATCCAATTACAAGTGATTTGGAGTCAAATGAGTTTTGATTCATTTGACAATTTCAAGTCAAAAGGGTGAACATGGGTTTGACTTGGGTTGGTTCGATTTTGGTTTGGTGATTATGGTTTATGTTTATATTTGGATTCATGATTGAAGGATTGATTGAATCATGAAAAAAAATCTAAGGGTTTGGATTGGTTTGAGTTTGATTTGGCTAAGTTCAAAAAAATGACTTGAATAGGTATAGGTTGGATTTAGGTTAGATTTGGGCTTGAGTTTTGCATTTGGTTTGGTTATTTGAATTTATATTTCATTTATATTTGTGAATATAAATGAAAAATATAAATGGGTTATGAGAAAATCTTTTGAGTTTGAAGTGATTTGGATTTGATTTGAGTTAAGTCCATAATATAAAATCAAAAGGGCTTAGGAAAGATTTTGGATTTGGAATTGATTCATGATTTGTATTTTGGAATTGACTTGAATTTAAGAAAATTAATTAAGTTCAAATTGATTTAAGATTTGATTTGAAATTTATTTGAGTTTGAAGTTGAAAGTAAGGATTTGGTTAAAGCTATAGGGTAGGCAAGTCATCTTAATACCCTTAGGCATAATCTATTCCTATGGCTAACTCTTCTAAGTCTCTAGGGTTATGTCAAATATTCACCTAATCACTAGAAGTGTCTTAAGACTAAGGAACTCTTAGCATCTAGAGGAGTCCTATGTCTAAGATGGAGAAGTTGAGAACTCACTCCAAAAGTGAGGTCAACAAAGGGCGCCCAATAGGTGTGGTGTGATTGACAAGGCATACCGCACGTATTAGTGTTGATCGAGATGATCAACAATGTTTGAATGATCGCAAGAACTAATAGAAACGATCTACTCCTAACCCAAGGTGCAGAAAGAATCAAGAGCTTAGTGCAATGCAACTCTACTTATATCTAAGAAATAAGAGAGTGAAGGATGAATCCACCAGGGATTGAGTGTGTGAGCCTTCACTAGGGGAAAAGGTTTAAGTTATCCATAGGGGATAAGAGGTTTGATTTAATTTGTGTCTCACTGGGGAGAAATTTGATTTGATTTGTCTATTTAGTGCTCCACTAGGGAAGAAAATGTGAACTCTCTGGGGGAGCAGATTCAAGTCATCCACTAGGGATGAGAGGTTGTGAAATCTGCTGAGGGATTAGAATTCAGGATCCACTGGGGATAGAAAATGTGAACTTTTGACTAGGGGAGCAAGTTCAGGTTGGATTGAACTGGTTCCATAGGGAGAACCAGGAAGATTTGCATCTCACTAAGGAGAAGCGGATTGATTTGTTTGTTTGATTGACTCCATTGAGGGAGGTTGATTGAGTTTGTTTTATTTATTTAGTTGACTCCACTGAGGGAGGAGGGTTGATTTTTGTTTTAGATTTCAAGTTTTAGATTTTTGAGATGGACCCTGTCGGTTTGCGATGGATCGTACTGAGAAGGAGCTTATTTCAGCCTAGACCTATATCAGATTTACCAATCCAAATGGGCACTCTACCAACCATATAGTAGGATTATCCAACTGAAGGTATTGCCTTACAGTTTGCAATGGTTAGTTCAGGGAAGAAAGCATGGGGACTCACATCTTGATAAACAAAGGACCACTGGGGTTACACATTAGCAAGGTAACATGTTAACCCGACCTATGGCTGACTACTAAGTAAATTCCACTAGGGACTTAAATCAGGTCAAAGATAGTCAAAGTTAATTTCATTTTTGATTATATTTTATGGATCCCATCAGTTTGCGATGGACTACACTGAGTAGGGGCCGTGTTGTCCTTGGCCTAACTTTAGATTTACCGATCCAAAGGGAGTAGTTTTGGCCGAGGGGAGAACTATCCAACCAAATCGGTGTCTTTCAGTTTGCAATAGCTAATTGGGGAAGAAAGCAGGACTCATCTTTCTGAATAAGAGACCACTGGGGTGACACATTAGCAAGGTAACATGTCAACCTGACCTAGGGCTGCTCGTCAGTATGTAACAGTCATGCTAGAAAGAATGCATAGTAAACTTATATCTTCGAGAGCGGAATGACTGTTGGGGTAACCAGTTTATGGAAAATAGATTAAACTCGACCTAAGTGCCACTACTAAGAGAGGTCTGACCCAAAGACTTATCTCTACTCAAGAGTAGTCAGGCAATTCCTACAAGGAGTTCTGCTGACACTACCCTAAAGATAGGATGACTGCTTTGGAATGAGGCCACTAGGGCTTGAGTTCTTAATCCACAAGAGAATTAATTTATTTGTTCATTTTGTTTATTTATCGTGGACCCTGTTGATTTGTGAGGGATCATACTGAGAAGGAGCTTATATCAGTCTAGACCTATCTCAAATTTACTGAACCAAGGTAGAATCTATGCATCCGCTAAATAAATTCTCCAACCATAGGGGTGGTTACTAGGAAAGGAGATTGTCCAATCTAAGAGTGACTTGGGTAGTGTCTAAATGGGGTCACAAAGGAAGTGATCCAAATAGAGTGCCCACAGGGAATGGGGCCGCTAAGGGCTTTATCCAAAATGTTGGAGAAGATAATATATGTAGGTATTCGCTGTCAGCATAACGAACATCAACCAACCTATGGTGCTCATCGGTTTGTAACAATCAACCTAGGAAGAAAGCATCGGGGACTCACATCCTCATATAGCGAAATTGATTGCCAGGATAGTCTGTGTTCGACTCGATAGGTGCTATCCGACCTAGGCCGACTATTGAGTGAATGCCACTAGGGGACTTATATCAACTCAAGAGTAGTGAAGAGGAAAGGAGCAACTAGGGGACTTACCCTAAACCTCAAATATACTCGACCTAGTCAGTGCATGAAGATTGGTTCAAGAGGAAAGCGTGTAGGCTTACATCCTCTTAAATAAAGTCAACATTAGGTAGCTTATTGGATGTGCAGTGAAGTCTACCAAACTAACAAGGCGCTCGTCTATTTGCAATGGTCAAGTTAGGAAGAAAGCATGGGGACTCACATTCGTCAAATCAGTGACCATTGGGGTCACAGACTAGTGAGGTAGCATGTCTGCCCGACCTAGAGCAACTAATGAGTGAGTGCCACAAGGGGCTTGCTCCCACATCAAAAATAGCTCGAGACAAAAGATGTGTGTTTATTTTGTGTTTTTGTTTGAGGGAATAGGATGCCTCTTGGGTTGTCTAACACCCATCCTAAACATGCTAGGGAATTTGATAAAATGGTGTCATGAATGGTAGTTTAGATTCCTCCAAGAAAGGATGTCGCGTGGGTTCTCTTACACCTACCTTAGTTGTGCTAGTCAAAATAAGATGACTCTTGGGTTCTCTTACACCTATTCTAGTAGCACTAGTGAATTTTGTTTAATTTGTGTTCATATTGTGAAAGAAGGATAGGATGCCCCCTGGGTTGTCTCACACATATCCTAAACATGGTGGATTCACAAGAAAGCAAATAATGTTTCAAAATAAGAGAATATTTTGATGAATTGGAATGAAATTTTTGATGATAGAATTATTTTAAATCATGAATTTATGAATAATATTTCTTCAAATAGAGGCCATTAATTGGAAGCATCGGGTGTTCCCCTTTATAATCAATAAGCTGATAAGATCCTCCCTGGTAGGCCTTCTCTATGATAAAAGGGTCTTCCCAAGTGGGTTCAAACTTGCCTCCCATCTTTCGATAGGCAATAATTGGTCTCCTTAGAACTAAAATAAGCTCTCTTACTTGAAAAGGTCTAGAGCGGACCAGCTTGATGTGAGCTTGAATCATTTTGGCTTCGTATAACTTGAGATTCTAGCACGCTCATAGGCATCTCTCCTCCAAACCTTGAGCTCTTCCAACCACAACTTGGCATTCAGCTCTGTAGCAATTTTATTATCCACTGCTATCTTTAGTGATGGGAGTTAAACTTCTAATGGTAGAATGACTTTAGACCCATACATTAAAGAGAACAGGGTATATTGAGTTAGAGTTTTGTATGTGGTGTGGTATGCCCACAAGGCTTCAACTAACTGCTCATGCCACTGTCGCTTGTTATCGTCAAGTGTCTTCTTTAGTATCTACATGATAGTTTTATTGAATGCTTCTGCTAGGCCATTTGCCCTAAGGTAGTAGATGGTGGAGTATCCAATATATACTATGTCTTCTGGCGAAGCTGTTGATCTTGGTGCTCATGAATGCAGTACCATTATCAGATATAATTCATCGAGGCACCCCGAACCTATATACAATATGGTTCTTGAAAAATTGGAGCACATGCTGAGTTGTGACCTCTCTGAGCGGGATTGCCTTCGCCCACTTGGAAAAGTAGTTGGTTGTAGCTAAGATGAAACGATGACCCTTGGAAGAAGGAGGATCGATTAGACCCACAATATTTGTACCCCAACACTCAAACGACCATGAGGCCAATGTAGGATGTAGAATGTTGGGTGGTTGATGTAAGACCACATCGTGTACCTGACACTGATGGCATCTTCTAGTCTGTAATCATCGAAGGCCAATGGTATCCTAATCTTTTGATCTTTTCTTTCATCTTCGGACCGAATTGATGTGCTCTGCATAGACCTGAATGTACCTTGGCTACAATCTTATGGCTTCGTGTTTGTCCAAATAACGTAACCACATTTGATCGAAAGACCATCGGTAAAAGGTGTCATCCATAAGATCTTAGGAGAGAGTTCTCTGCTTCATTTGATGGGCTTGTGACTTCTCTTGATGTAGTTTGCCTCTAATCAAGTAATCCATGAATGGTTGCCTCCAATCCAGCTCCTCATCCTTTTTAGGCAATGGCTCCCCCCAGAAAGTCTCTCGATGAGTTCAGCATCAATAAGGGATAAGACTTGTCTAATTTGGACCCTTATTGGAATGGACTCATCTTCCATACATGCTAATTCCTTGGCGAGTTTAGCCAAAGCATCTGTTACTGTATTCTCTCCTCGAGGAACCTTGTAGATGGTGACCTCAGGAATTTTGTCCAACATCTTCATGGTGTACTCGTGTTAGTGATGAAGCTTAGGATTTAGAACTTTATAGGACCCAACAATCTGGTTGATGACTAGCTAAGAATCTTCATAGATGTTGATGCTCTTGACACACATTATAATGGCTAACTCTAGACTGGTAATCAAAGCCTCATACTCAGCTTCATTGTTGGTGCAATGGATTGGAGAAATAGTATGAGAATCTCATCACATCATGGTTTGAAGTTAAGAGAACTATTCTTACCCCTACCTTTCCTGGAAGAGTAGATCATGGTTCTTCTCCTTTTTGAAAGGAAGCCGCACCATCAAAATACATCTCCCAACGGTGATTGTCAACCTTCCCTAAGTTCATGATTTGTTCATCAGGGAGATCATCACTAAGCGGGGAATCAGTAGGAAGTGGGTGTGTTGCTAAGAAATTCGTTAGTGCTTATCCTTTCACCGCATTGAGGGGTACAAATGTGATATAAAACTATGAGAGAATCATGGACCAACGTGCCAAACATTTGGATAACATTAGTCGTGTCATGAGATACTGCAGTGGATTAATTCTTGAAATCAAGTCCACCTCTTAAGAAAGCATATAGTATTGTAGCTTTTGAGATGCAAAGAATAAAGCTAGGTAATGTTTCTTAATAGGTGGGTAGTTTGCTTCAACAGGGATCAGATGATGGCTGAGGTAGTAGAGAGCATTCTCCTTCCCTTCGTCATTGGCTTGGGCCAACAAAGCTCTGAGGGAGTCATCCAATGCAGTAGTGTAGAAGATCAAGTGGCTTGCGGGATAGAGGCAAGCTGGCGCTTCAAATATGATATCTTCAAAAGCATGCTAGCACTTGTCATCCCACATGAACTTGGCATCCTTTTTGATAAGTTCTAAAAATGGGTTAGATAAAGTGCCTTAGATACGCCAACCGCCCTTGGAATGATCTGAGTTGTGTTAGGATTTTATAGAGTGGAATTTCTAAGATGGCTTTGATCTTTTCTGGATCTATTTCTATTCCCCAGTGTCGGACAACAAACCCAAAGAAATTTCCTGAAGCTACTCTGAATGCACACTTCAGGAGGTTCATTTTGAGGTTAAATTATCTTAACCTTTCGAAAACTACTCTTAAGTCAAAGAGATGGTCTTCCTTTTCTTTGCTTTTGACTACTAGATCATTAACATAGCATTCAACTTGATGATGAATGAGTTCATTGAAGATTTCAGTCAAAGCCCATTGGTATGTAGCACCGACATTTTTAAGGCTAAAATGCATGACCTTATAACAATAGATTCCGATCGGGGTTCGAAAAGTAGTGTTTCTTTCATCCTCGAGGGCCATCTTGATTTGGTTATAGCTAGATGACCCATCCATGAAGGAGAATACTACATGAGATGAGGCAATGTCCGCCATTAACTCTGGTATAGGAAGTGGAAATTCATCCTTAGGACATGCCCTATTTAAGTCCTTAAAATTGACGCATATGCGAATTTGGCCATTCTTTTCTTAAGCGACAGCTAGGTATATTTTCTTCCACGATGAAAAGCATCGATCAATTTCTTGACTTTAAAAATGACCTATTATTTAATTCTAATCACATACATCTAGGAGCTTGCTTGATAGGGTTAACATTAGTGTCTATTGCTAGTTTATGGAATGCGACGTCAAGAGATAATCCGAGCATCTCTTTATAACGCCATGCAAAGCAGTCCTTAAACTTTGTCAATAGCTTAACTAAGTCATTGGTTTCTTTTTCATTCAGCAGGGAATTGATGTATGTCAGGCATGGATCTTCTTCTGTGTTGATGTTGATTTCTTTAAGCTTATCAATGGTTGAATGAATTTCTTCTTCAAATTCTAGTGGTGCATCTTTGATTTGAAGATCATCTAGAACATCTGAAGTTTCTAAACATACTTTTTCATAAGAGTTTGTGAGGTTTGAGAAGAACCTATCAAACTCTAGATGATTGGTGATAACTAAGAAGTAATCATCATCATCGACTGGACTGACTTGCCGAATCCTAGTCCTGATCTTGATTGTGCATCCCTGCCTTTGTTGTTCCACAGCTTCTTGAAATACTCTGACTTGTTCTTGGACCATCTATAAGGAATCAAACCTTTCTTTGCAAGATTAAGATTATACAATGCAAGTACCAATCAAAAAGTAATTCCATTAAATCTTTAAATGAATTATTCTCAAGTTCTACATCAACTTTTGAACTTGAGGATGATGATCCCAACAAGAATCTCTTCGGCTTAACATCCACGGAAGACTTGGGGGCTTCTTTAACTACTAAACCTTCAACTTTTTGAGAGGAAAGTGAGTTTAGAGTTAAAGTTCCCAATTATTGACTTATGGGTTTATATAATTTTGATTTGAAAACATTCATGCTTTGCTTGGAGGCCTGGTCTTCGTCACTATCTGACTCAAGTGTCACCTCCAATAAAACCTGCTGAGAGGGGTTGGTTGGTATGCTAATCACATGAGACTCATCCTCCGAGCTGGATTCCAAGTCTATGTAAATAATAGGAGTACTCCTATGAACTGGAACATAACCCCTATTGCATAGTGGCCAACTAGGGGATCTTCCACCTCTAGAATTGACTCTATGTCTGTCTCTGCCTCTGCTTGATGGAGGTCAAGTCATCCTACCCATATGTTTGTATGGTGGAACAAACTATGGGTAGAATGTGACATGCGGCTCTACTTCTTCTTTGGTATCCCTTTCTTGTGTACTTGGACTTTCTTTTTTCTTTTCTTTTTTTATTTTTCTTTTTCACCTTTTTCTTTTTCTTTTGAATTTGAATTTTTGACCAAGTTTGCGAGAATAGACATTTTGGTTTTGAGGAAGATAGTAGGTCACATCTTCATATATCTCGATCTCTTTAATTGAAAATGGCTTTTCATCTCCTTTGACACAATATTCGATTCCATCCTTTCGGAACTTGATGCACTAATGAAGGGAGGATAGAATCATCTTATTCTGGTGTATCTAAGGCCTACCAAGCAAAACAGTGAATGAAGTATTTGAATCAATTATGTAGAACTTGACTTTGGTCTTCAAGTCACCTATTTCTAAAGATAACACTATGGAACCTAAAGCCCTCTCGCCTTGTTCATTGAATCCTCTCAACATCATCCAATCTCCTCAGAGTGTAGAGATGTCGATCATCAAATAGGCAAGGTTCTTTAGACTTATAATATTCACCAATGCACCTGGATCAACCAAAACCCTAGAAAGTCTGAATCTGCCCATGATGTAGAGGGGATGATTGTGCTCCATGTCCCCTAAAAGAAGGTCTTTATCGGTGAATATGACTCCCTGGGCTTCTATTAAATAATGTTCCTCCTGTCCAATAGAAGCCAGTTGAGCTAATCATATCTCTGGATTAAGAAAGTGTCTTGATTAATGATTCCCTCATCTCTTTGGATAAGACAAGGGCATCATAGATGCTTAGTTTAGCCGACAACTTTCTTATGTGAGTGAAGGCATTATAATCAACTTTGGGTTGATCCTCTATAAGCATATCCATGGGTGGAGTATCTTATGGAGGGGCTTCTTGCTCGCTGGTACCAATGACTTATTTTCCCTTATCTTGAGGTGTTGCCCTAGGATGTAGAACCTTACCACTACAGAGGTTAACTTCGATGATCTCTTGTGGCAGTTTAGTAGCATATTGTACCTGCTCATCAGGCTCACCTATAGCTTCTCCTATAGGACCCTCAGAATCGGATGATTCCAAGTCTATCTTAAGAGGGGAACCCATATTATTCAGAGAAGGAAAGTCCATCTCTGAATCAAAAAAGGGAAGATCATAGTTGTTATAATTATTATTTAGACTTGAAGAATTTTCTATGAGTAGAATTAGATAACCCATCAGAAGTGACATAGATGTAATTCAAATTAGCTTTATTCCTCGATTTCTTGGATTTAGAAGAAAGTACATAGTAGAAATCTAGTAAAGTAAGTGGGGTGAGGGATTTGATGCCCTCATCTGCTGATACAAGATGTCTACTAGAAGACGAGCTAGCTGAAATAGAAGTGCCAGCTAAACTAGTAGCTACAACGGTGGAATGGAGGCTAGGCTCCGTCGGTGGTTGTGCTACTTGGCTATCCCAGGCGAGTGTGGGTTGCTGCTACTATTGCTGAGATCCCACCTTCCCTACCTTATCTATGGCAACTTGCTAACCTTCCTTGATGTTAGAGGTTCGAGGTGCCTCAGGCACCTACAAGGAAAGTTTTTTTATTTTTTGATACAATCTTTTTAGAGGTTTGAGATAAGGAGATATCCCAACCTTCTTTGATTTTGAGAGGATCACATGTATCTCCAAGGATTACTCTAATAGAATTAGATGGTTGTTCCATTATGTATTCCTTTGGGATAACTATAGGGCCTGTCTTGTAGCTATGCTCAAGTCAGTCCTTGAATGTAAAGCAATCCTCCAAAACATGGCCTAGCATGCGGTGTTAAGGGCAAAAGTTAGGATCATTGCTCTTGTTCACTTCCTCTAGTTTTCTAGGCTTAGGTAGCTAAAAATTAGATTTCTTTAAGAGATTCTTAAATATTTTCCTGACTACCTCCCTCATAAATGAATAAGGTTTATTTATTTTATCCAAAAGAGTAGTTGGATGGTAGCTACCTGATGGTGGGTATGTGTACCGCTATTATGAGCATGGCTAAGGAGGAGGCTGTGATGGTCATGGGGGCTACTGTGGCGGCCGGTAGGATGGCCTAGGTGGTGGTAGAGGAGGTGGAAGTGATGGTTGTGGAGCATAAGGTCTCTCATACTACTCTCTGGTCGGTTGCTTCTCCTTGTTCAATGCTGCTATTGCCCCTGGCTTCGTCCCATAGGCCTGCTGAGGCTTTGGCTTTGATAGTTGGTCTTGAAAAGGCAACTTTTTGGCCTCTCCTTGTAGACTAGCAGCCTTGTTGATTATCTTCTCAAATGCCTTGATGGTAAAACCTTTGAGTATGAAGGTGACCGAGCCATGAATATTCTTTAGTAGAATTTTAATGGCATGTTGTTCAGACAGCTGCGATTCACATTTCATACTTAAATTGTGTCATCTGAGAATATAGTCAACCAGGGAATCACCGGGGGTTATTGTGCTACAATGAATCGCCCATAGTCACCCTTCACTTTGCTCCAGCAAACCTCTTAATGAAGAGTTACTCCAACTCAGCAAAAGTCTTCACTGAACTGTTGGGGAGTTCAGCATTCCAATTAAAGGCTATGCCTACTAAGTGACAAAAGATGGAATAAGTACGCATCACGCCACCAATAATAGCCCCTAAAATGCTATATCGATGTGGGTTTCACTCATCAAAGCTCTTGAAAGAAGGAGGCAAAAAACCTTTAATATATTGGATGGCATCAAATTCCTCTAGGTAGGGTCGACCCTTTGGAATTGATGATCCTCCCAGTGCTTGCGATAGTGCTTCTCTCACTTGCTGCTCAACCAAGAGTTTAATATTTTTTCTTGTATGGAGGTACTATCAACTACCTTCTTATGTAAGGTAGTGTTGCCCTGCTCTATTGGAAGTGAAGTCTTAGGTTGATCCAAGACATGCAACAACCTCGATCTAATGATGATAGATCGGGCTTGATTTTAAAGTGCCAAAATTGCTGCTAGCAAATCTTCAAACCTCTTTCCCATTTTGTCACATTTTGTTTGTTGAAGGAGGTGTTGGGTCGAAGTGTATCATCTTGCGTCATCACCTTCCAAGCTCTGATCCCAGGAGGATCCAGTATCAACCATGCACCTCTGAGTTCTAACATATCATCTTCAATGAGATCAAAGCTAACCTTTTCTTTCTCTAGGTAGGACCAAACATACCTTAGGATTTCCTCTTTCTCCATGAGATACTGTGCTACAATATCATCTAGGGAGCAGTCCAATTAGGTAGGCACAAATGATCGAGGCTGACTGATGGCGGGATCATTATCATTAATATAAATACATCTAACCTCCCTATTGGTGGAGATCTAATCTTGTGAGGACTACTAACTGGAGGATACATGCTCCTGGCCATCACTAGATCTGGGTGGAGTGGTACTCCTGGGAGGATCTATAGCCATAGGGACAATGGTACTGTCACCTTGTCCCTCTGCTGCTGCTATCTCCATGATCTACTGTGGTGGTGGTGATGATGACATGACTACGATGCTTCGAGGTCGCCATTCCCTCTTCATCATAATTGGAGGTCGGCGGGAAAGCTCACTCGGTGTGGTAGGATCTTCTCTAGGGATCACAATGAGGCTTTCCAGATCGCCTTCATGGCCTTTGGTGGAACTGTGGAAGATTAAACTTGTACTGGAGATGGTGGATGTGGAGTAGAGTGGTGTTGGAGGCACCACCAACTCTCTCGATGCAGGATCTCTTCTCCCATGGTGGGTAGTACCCATCATTAGAATGCTATCAGTATGTCCAGCACAGGTAGCATGCCCATCTAGAAAATCCACAAGGGTTGAGGCTCCTGACTGCCTGGCATACCTCCGCCTCTCTCTCTTCTGGTGACATCCACTAATATGTGGGCTTCTCTAGCCCTCTCCTGTCTAATGTGCTCGCCCATGCTGCGAGGAATGACCGGTCGTAAATCAAATTGGGCCCTAGACTTTGACCATCCGTAAGCCTCACCAACTCGACGTAGAACTGACCTAAGGCAGGCATACGACCTCCTTCTATATCTAGTAGGAGCCTCATACTATCGGGAGGAGGTGACACTCCTCCTCTTCCTCTCCATCAGAGAGAGGATGGAACTTATTCTGATGAGGAGATACTATCCGGTGACTCCTTCACTACTAAGCGCCTCCAACTCCTTGGTTATGTGCTCATGATGCCACTTGATCTTGTGGCATCGGTTGCATTGGGTCTTAGTGGGAGGAGCAGCATGGGAACTAGACCCTATCTCAGAGTTGGGGGAGACTACCCCTGAAGACAAGATAGCCTTCCCTTTGGAAGGAGCCACTAAGCAAGTACTGCAGCCCAGAGCGTGGAGAACAATCAAATGTCGGCACTGGCTACTGCTGGAATGGCCATAGACTTCCTCTTCAGTGAGGGAAACTCTGAATCAGATGGCATCTCAACACGAATGACTGGCTTCTGCCTAATCACCACACTTCTGATAATTGTGAGGGCTACCCCTCACAAGTGATCCTGGCCCATTCAAATCCTTAGCCAAAGTGAATCAGATGGGTGAAGTCAATATGTGGGAGGCTGGCTCGATCCAAGGCCAAATCCATCACAAAAGGGCAAGTGAAGACATACTTCTGAGAGTCCATGGCACTAAACTGAACTGAATAAAAACTGATTGAAACTGAGTTGAAATTCTATAATTATTGAAAATAAACTCGGATCAAATTTGTGCTCTTGTATTTTGCTAACTTCTATAATTTTGATTTAGAAATTGAACACTCAACAATTTGAATATGTTAAGTGGGGCTTTTTGAAGGAAAAATTTTTGAGTTTAGAATCCATTTTCAACAAATTTATGTATGTTGAAAATGGGTTCAATTATTTTGAAAAAAAAAACTTTTTTTGATGCTTCCATTGGTTTATATTTCAATTTGATTTTCATGTTTGAGGACCCTTTATTTAACAAATTTGAGTATGTTAAATAGAGGGTCAATTGATTTTGTTTTTAATTTGTGATTTTGGAATTTACTCACTTAGTAAATTTAGGTCTGCTAGATGAGATGTTTGAAAATAATTTTTGTCTTTTACTTGTTTGCTTATCATGTGAATCATGTGAGAATTTGAAAATGGAATCTTCACTTAGTAAAAAATGGGATCTTTACTTAGCAAACTTGGGTATGCTAAATAAAGCCCAAATGTGTTTGGTTTTGTTTTGATTTTTTTGAAAAGTGGATCTTTACTTAGAAAAATTGGGTATGCTAAAGAAAGTCCATGTGTTTTGCTTTTGTTTGATTTTTTTGAAAAGTGGATGTTTACTTAGCAAATTTGGGTATGCTAAATAAAGTCCAAATGTGTTTTGTTTTGTTCTAATTTCTGAAAAGAGGATATTTACTAAGAAAATTTAGGTAAGCTAAATAAAGAATCCAAATGTGTTTGATTTTTGTCATTTTGAAAAGAGAATTTGTACTTAGCAAATTTGAGTATGCTAAATAAAGAATCCAAATGTGTTTAATTTTTGTGTTTTGATTTTTGAAAAGAGGATCTTTACATAGTAAATTTGGGTATGCTATATAAAGAATCCAAATGTGTTTGATTTTTGTGTTTTGATTTTTGAAAAGAGGATCTTTACTTATTAAATTTAGTTATTCTAAATAAAGAATCCAAATGTGTATTTAATTTTGTTTTGATTTATTTATTTTTTTATTTTTTTATTTTTTTTAAAGAGGAACTTCACTTAGCAAATTTGAGAGTTCTAGGTAAGGTCCAAATGTATTTTGTTTTGTTTTAATTTTTTTTTTTTTTTTTGAAAAGAGGATCTTCACTTAGAAAATTTAGGTATGTTAAATAAAGAATCTAAATGTGTTTGATTTTTGTGATTTTTAAATGAAGATCTTTACTTAACAAATTTGGGTATGCTAAATAAAGAATCCAAATGTGTTTAATTTTTATATTTTGATTTTTGAAAAGTGGATCTTTACCTAGCAAATTTGTGTATGCTAAATAAAAGATCCAAATGTGTTTAATTTTTGAAAAGAGGATTTTCCATTTAACAAATGTGGTATGTTAAATAAAATCCTTTTTTAAAAAAAAAAAAGTGAAACTCTCATTTAACAAATTTGAGTATGTCAAATAGAATTCATATGTATTTTGATTTTTATGATTTTTGCATAGTAGATTTCCATTTAACAAATTTGGGTATGCAAAATGGAAGTCAATTTTGTTTCATGTTCAAAGATGAAGTCTTTTGTGTGTGATTTATTGCTTTTTGAAAAGATGGAAAATCCCACTTTACACACGTAGAATGTGTTGAGTGGAGTTTCAAATGGTGTGATTTTGTTTGAAGGCAAAGCCTCCATTCAATAAGTTTGGATATATTGAATGAAGAGGCTTATCTTCAAGTTGGTAATTTTTGGAAAGGGGAGAAACTCAAACTTCAACATATGTCAGATATATTGAAATAGAGTTTTAATTTTACGATGTGATTTTATTTGGCATTGATATCTTCATTAAATAAATTTGGATATATTGAATGAGGATATTCATTTTCAAATATATGCATTTTGAAAAGATGATTGATTTTATTTTGGAAATGAAATCTTCATTCAATAAATTTGGGTATATTGAATGAAGATGCTCACTTGTGATTTTTGAAAGATTATTTTGGTTTTATTTGGAATGAAATCTCCATTCAATAAATTTAGGTATATTGAATGAGGATGTTCATAAATGCTTTTTGAAAAGATGATTTTGATTTTTATTGGAAATGAAATCTTCATTCAATAAATTTGGGTATATTGAATAGAGATGTTCATAAGTTCTTTTTGAAAGGATGATTTTGATTTTTATTGGAAATGAAATCTTCATTCAATAAATTTGGGTATATTGAATGGAGATGTTTATAAGTGCTTTTGAAAAGCTATATTTTTATAAGGAATTTATTTTTCTTTTTTTTAATGAACTTTACCTTACCATGGAGATGGTAAGAAAAAGGTCTTTAGTTATCTCTTTTATTAAATTTTATTTTCACCTATTGGGAGACCCAACAGGAGTTTTAAGATCTACATGGAATGAGGTTATAAACCATAAAGAATGTTGGCTACCTTAGCTTAAGAATAAAATAAATTAAGTACCAACGAAAAGGAAGGATAGTCTTGGATTCATATGAAATACAAACCCACTATCGATACTTGGAGACAATGATCATTTACCAAAGATGGAGAGAGAAGCCTTCCCCAGTGGAGTCACCAGAAAAATCCATGGGTGTTTATTTCCATCTTCATTTATGAGGTAAATGAAACCAAATATATATATACTTTGTTAGACACCACATAGATCTACAGATATTCTTATCAGGGTGATCAGGTATGACATTGAGGAATGGTATACTGTCTCGAAAGACAGAAGTCACCATGCTACAATGGACCTAATCACTTAATAAGGACTCCTAAGGACAATGGGTCTTCGAATGTACCAGAGATTCTTCCCCTATTTTACATGGAAAAGTAAAGTAGGGTTTATTTTAAATTGGGTTTGTTAAGTTCCCTATAGAGGCAATCCCTCATAGTTAATTACATTTTAAGGAATGAGATTCCTTAAGAATGCTCTCGATTAAGGTAAATAATCATTTTCTCCAAAGATTTCAAAGATAGGACTATCAATCAATTGGTTATTTTTAAAGGATTAAATGGGATTGATCAAAATGGAAGAGTTATTATCAAAGCTAAGGGAAGATGAGTAGGCGATGCTCATGATATTAGGAAGCCTAGTGAGCATCCCAAACTATCCTATGGTTAAGCTTTATATTTTTAAAATTAAGGTGATTTATATGTTTCAGTTGAATATTTATTAGAAATCTAAGGCTTACAAATCCATAACATAAGATCATGGAAATGCCTAAGAGGTGAGGATTTATACTTGTAGCCTGCAAAGGAAAATAGCAACCTTGGATCCTAAATCTAGGGAGCCTTGGCAAGAGCCAAAACATGACCCAAATCTAAGGTGAAAATGGGCATATGGTTTACCTCCACAAGAGAGAATAAACCATCCAACTGTTGGACTTACAACCGCCTAGAAGTGGCCGCCAACTAACTCCTCCTATGATTTTAAACACATGTAGGAAAGTCTTATGCCTTTGCAAGATAGCTAAGTTTGTTGTTTACTTAGAAAAGGGAATAAGTCCTTAAACACACTCCCAAAGAGACTAGATCATGTGGGGCATGAATAATGACTTAAATTAAATGTAAATTTTGTTAAATTTTATTTTGATTTTTGGACATTTTTAGTTAACACGCTATAAGATTCATATGCCTAATGCATGAGAAATTGGTTATGGGCCAAAATCAACAAGAATGAGGTGAGTTTCTACCATGGCTCTCAAAGGTCAAATCATATTCTCTGGCAAAGGTGGAAGCCATCCATAAGCAAGAGTGAAGTAAAATAATTTTATGAATGATGTAAAACATGCAGCATCCAACTAACGGGTTGCTAAATCTTTTATTATCTTAATTTATGTTCTGAGATTTATGTGAGCTTATGAGTTATTTAATTTTAATTTTGAGTTTATTAATCAGATAGAAAATTTATTTTTCCCTAAAAGCATAATCACATCCAGGCCATTCATCAAATAATGAAGAAACTAGGAAAATCATGCCATCTTAATGCATAAGCTAAGCAAACATCAAACAATTTTGTAAAGCTAACGCAAAAGAATAAAAGGCCAATGTGGTCGGGCTCCACCGTACAAACCTGAAAAGAAAAATGGGTACCCTAGCTCTACCCTTATACAACCCGGATTACACATGAATAATTACAATTAAAATGAATTCATGTTATGGGGGTCTTCATTCTTCTTTCTTCATTTCTTCATTTCTTCATTTCTTTCTTTCTTCTTTTTCTTCACTTCTTTCTTCCTTTTGGTTGGTTGGGATGTGTTTGTTCCAATGCTTCACATGGTGCATAAGACTTAGTCTTATGACTAATATTCATCTTAATTCCCCCATAACATTCATTCTAAATCTTAATTACAAAATTACATGAACATGGGAATAGTAAATCTAACTAAAACCTGCAAAATAGAGATTAGCTAAACATACCACACAACCCAAGCATGTATATGAATAATTTGGACTTAGCACCCCACACATGGGTAACCAAGTCTACCTATCCTAATTTAGATTATGCTTAGGGTATAAACAGCATAAAAAGCATTTATATTTTTTTATTACGTTTAAGCACAATCCCTGAAGACATGATTAGGCTAAGATCACCCTATCATCTAGTCTACACACATACACCCTAACATCTAGTCTAAAGCATTACATCACAAAATAAAATTAGGCATCAAACCATGCATCGCCCTAACATAGAGCTAGAAATGGTGACTTAGCCTAACGTGTGTGCCATTTGAGGTTTGTGTGACATGTCTTAGCTAAGCTTTAAGGTTAGGATTTTCTAAGTGTGAGAGATTCAAATTAAAAGGGTTATTTTATTTTAAGTGGTTTAGTCAATTTGTCAATTTTATTTTATGACTTGATTTGGTTTGAATGAACCTACACTTAATTACTAAGTGTTGTAAAGAGAAGAAAAGAGAAGAGAACTCCTCTTTCATCCCTACCTTAAGTAATTTCTAATGTAGATTCATTAATGATTTTTCTTTAATGAATGTTTTACTATGTGTTTTAATTATTCTTAAGTTTATATTTGCACTAAATAAATCTATTCAATAAGAAAGACATCTTCAGATTAATTAAGGTGAATTACTATCACATAGCACACAACTATTTATTTCTTTCCAACATGGATGCCATGCATATGGATGATCCTAAGCACAGCTATACATGCAATGCAAACACTTTAGCACACTTTGATGATGAATGCTTATAAATGTTGTTTAAGAAAATTTTGGATATTTCATGAATGCATGATTTTGTTTAAGTAGGAAAGAGGGACTCTTTTATCCATTAATCAATGCACATTTACATGTATAAAAGACATAAGTGAGTATGTCGCCATTATCTTCTACATTAGGGGTGTAAAGGACAAGACCTACTTGGGGCTACTTAAATCCTCACAACCCCGAGATGTTTAGACTAATATACCACTTTTCTTAAATACATGTGCATGTTCAACAAGAAACAAATGGAAGAAGAGTCATGCAAAAGATTTTTGTATTTGGTTTGATTATGCAATTTACATATGTAAATGTGAGGATCTATCTCAAGTCATAACATAGAAATAGATAGGAATAGATTTAAGCAAGTGTAATATTCATTTTAAATGAACTATACACTCTACAAATCCTATTCAAATCCATGTTAAGAGAAGAGAAGGAAATCACATAATGTACACTTATGTTATAATCACTTGCAAGCTTATAAGTAGTTATAAGCAGCATACCTTTATTTGTAATGTTTGATTTATAAGTTTTGAAAGTAATTTTTTGATTTAATAGTGATAATATCCACTCATATTCTTACTTTAGCCAAAACATGCAATTTGACATAAAGAAAATATTTCATTTAATTTGATTTTTCAAAAGATATGAATGCATGATTTCATATGGCATACAATATTTAGCATGCTTGAAAAGAAATAAAGTGATATATGCATATTATTTCATTCACCCTAATTAATTCCTAAGGAAAATCCTATAAGATAAGATTATTCAAAGTGAATCAAAATTGCTTAAAGAGACTTTTATTTTTGTTTTTGAATTGATTGAGGGAGAGTTTGTTGGTCCTAACCCATTTACCCAATGTGTGAATCAATTTAGTTTAATTTTAGAACTATTAGATTGATTTTTATGTTTTGTTTAGGTTAAGGTGTAAGTTAAGTCCATTAATTACCCCTTACCTACACCACTTTAACATAATAAACCTAACAATTATGAGCCAACATATGATATGCAATCATATAGAATTTAAATCAACAATGCTTCTAAGAAAGATTGATTAAGTTTTTGGATTAATTTTTAGTTTTGAGTTGGGTTAATTAAGCTATTTAATGAAGTGATTAAATCATTAATCAATTTGCAAATTAATTAAGTCTTCATTCAAATGAAATTGACTTAGGGGAAAAGATTTGGAAAAGGAATCCTAATCTTATTTTGTTAGTCTATCCATTATTCCAAGATAATTAATAAGCTTAATTAATGAATTTATCACCATTTAATAGGTTAATTAATCATTTAATAGATTAAGGGAGTTATTAGAGATGAAACAAGCAATTACCTAAATTAGTCCAATAATAAATTCCAAGAAAATCATGGGAGGCAGAGGTCATCCCACTAATTAACCCTAGGGAATTTGGAACTAATTATTGAAGTAATTAAGGAGTAATTAACATAATTACATTCTCAATAAAACTTAAATTGAGTGAAAGTTACTGCTTAAAATAAATTAAACTTAATTTTATATTATTCCCATTTGCATTTTCTTTAAAATGGACTTGAGTTTGTATTTTTTGGATTTTTCTACATTTAGTTATAAATTTATGAAGTGTTTGTGATTACTAGGTAATTAAATAACCTAATTATATAACTAATCCCGTCGACGCCATGTGGGCTGCTAACGCGACATGCGCTTTCCACATAGCACAATGAGATTGGTTATTTAAGTTGTCACATCGCACGCCATGTCAGCTGGTGGCGTGATACGCTTTCCCCTGGGCCGTTCAATTAAGGATTGAATTGTTAGGATTAAACTCACAGTTATAAGGGATTAAATCAACAAATCTAGTATGCTTTAATCAGGGTGGTCCATCCAAAACATGCGAGATGGACGGCCCATGATTCATCCCTTCCTTTGCTTGCGGGAGACGGAGATCGTTCATCCTCCATGGCTTGATCAGAGCTCACTTAGCTTTGAATTAGGCTGAGATTCAACCCACACCATCTAGAAGTATAGGAAAGAACATCCAACAGTTGAATTTTGATGGGGTGAAAATTCCGTTCACAAAGGACCAAAAAATTTTGAACTTAAGGTTGGTTTTGAGTCATACCTCGCCAGAGGCTATCACCTTCACACGAAGCTCGATTGAAAGTTTCAAGGTTCAATTTGAAGTGGATCTTCCAATTGACCAAAGCTCCCTCCAATGGTTTGTGACTTTGGTCTATGTCCCCATTCCTGTGGCTTGGATGTTTGGGAAAAGCTTTGGGTGAGCTTGACTTTCCTCCTAAACTCTTATCAACATGATTGGATTGTGTGTTATGTTTAGCTAATCTTTATTTTGCAAGTTTAGTTAGATTTATCTTTCCTTTTTTCATGTAATTTTGTAATTAAAATTTGGAATGAATGTTATGGGGGATTAGGATGAACATTGGTCATAAGATGATGTCTTATGCACCATATGAAGCCTTGGAGCAAACTACATCCCAACCAACCAAATGAAGGAAAAAATTGAAGAAAGAAAGAAATGAAGAATGAAGACCCTCATAATAAAAATTTCTTCTAAATTAAAATTATTCATTTATAATCTGGGTTGTATAGAGGTAGAGCTTGGCTACCCACATTTCTTTTTGGGTTTGTGCGGTGGAACCCGACCACATTAGCCTCTTATTCTTTTGTGCTAGCTTTATAAAATGGTTTGATGTTTGTTTAGCTTATGAAATTAGGATGGCATGATTTTCCCTAGTTTTTTCATTGTTTGATGAATGGCCTGGATGCGATTAGGCTCAAAAAAAATAAATTTTCTATCCAACTAATCAACTCAAAAATTAAAATTAAATGACTCATAACCTAACCTAAATCCTATGACATAAATCAATATAATAAAATATTTAGCAATCCATTAGTTGGATGTTGTATGTCTCACATCATGCATAAAAACATATTGCTTCACTCTTGCTAATGGAAGGCTTCCACCTTTGCCAGAGAAATTGGCTTGACCTTTGAGAGCCATGGTGGAAATACACCTCCATCTTTTTTATTTTGGCCCATAACCAATTTCTCATGCATTAGGTATATGAATCTCATAGCCTATGTCAAATTAAAGTGTCCAAAACTTAAAATAAAACATATTAAAATTTGCATTAGATTAAGTCATTACTCATGCCCTTCATGATCTAGTCTCTTAGGAAGTATATTTAACAATTTAGTCTTCTTTCTAAATAAACAAAAGCCTAGCTATCTTGCAAAGCATAAGACTTGCTTACATATATTTAAAATTATTGGAGGAATTAGTTAGCAGCCATCTCTAGGTGGTTATAAGTCCAACAATCTGGAGGTTTATCTTCTCTTGTGAAGATAAACCATATGCCCATTTTAGCCTTAGATTTAAGTCATGCTTTGGCACTCGCTAAAGCTCTCAAGATTTAGAATCTGAGATTATTGTTTCCTTTTGTGGGCTACAAGTATAAATCCTCACCTCTTAGGCATTTCTACAATCTTGTGTTATGGAATTGTAAACCCTAGATCTCTAATAAAAATTCAACTCAAACATATAATTCACCTCAATTTTAAAAATATAAAACCTAACCATAGGATAATTTGGGATGCTCACTAGGCTTCCTAGTATCATGAGCATCCCCAACTCCTTTCTCTCTAGTTTTGATAATAACTCTTTCATTTTGCTCAAATCCCACTTGATTTTTTAAAAATTAACAATTGATTGATAGTCTTATCTTTGAAATCTTTGGAGACAATGATTATTTACCCTAATCGAGAGTATTCTTAAGGAATTTCATTCCTTAGGATATAATTAACTATGGAGGCTTGCCTCCATAGAGAACTTAACAAACTTGGTTTAAAATAAATCCTACTTTACTTTTTCATGTAAAGTAGGGGAAGAATCTCTGGTACATTCGAAGACCCATTGTCCTTAGGAGTCCTTATTAGGTGATTAGGTCTATTGTAGGATGGTGACTTTTGTCTCTCGAGATAGTGTATCATTCCTCAATGTCATACCCGATCACCCTAATAAGCACATCTATAGATCTACGTGGTGTCCCAACATACACAACATTTTTATTTTTTAAATCCCCAAAGGTTTGAGAAATAAACACCACAGTATCTATAAGTTTACATGTGTTGATAATATAAGATATGCGATATGAAGTTCTCTTTCCTTATCTTACATGGATTCATATAGGATTTGCAAATGTATAGTTCATTTGAAAAGAACACAACATTTGCCTAAATCTACTCTTATGCATCTCCATATTAAGACTTAGGAAGAATTTCATATCACATATGTAAATCATATAATCAAATCAAATATGACTTCTTGCATGACTTCTTATTCTTGTGGTTCTTTTGTACATTCATATGTATATGAGAAAAGTGGTATATTAGTCTGGACACCCCAAGGCTGCGAGGCTTTAGGTAGCCCTATGTAGGTCTTGTACCTTATGCCCCTAGTGCAGAATAATGGCATCGTACTCACTTAAAACTCTTATACATATGCATGTATGATATGGGCAATGAATAAGAATCATAAATCAAATACAACTTTTGCATGGGTCTTTCTATCCTTGTAGTTATTTGTACATCTATATGTATCTAAGAAAAGTGGTATATTAGTCTAGATACCTTGGGGCTACAAGGCTTTAAGTAGCCCTAAGTAGGTCTTGTACCTTACCCCTCTGGTGCAGAACAATGGCGACATACTCACTTAAAGCTTTTATACATATAAATGTGTATCTAACTAATGGGTGAAAATCCCTTTTTATATTAAAAATGCATGCATTCATAATTCAATCAAATAAAATATTTAAATTCCAAACACACTTCTTTGCATTTATCATTCAGGTATGCTAAAAATATAAATTGCATGTATAGGTATGCTTAAGATTTACTCATATGCATGATATACATGATGGAAGGAAATGAATGAATATGTGTTATGTGACAATAATCCATTCTAATTAATCTTAAGATGTCTTTCTTATAGAATAAGCTCATTTAGAGTGAACCTAAACTTAGGATTGATTAAAACATATAACAAGCCATTCATTAAAGGAAATTCGTTAATTAACTTGCTTTAAAAGTGACTTAAGGTAGGGATGAAAGAGAGATTCTCTCTCTTTCTTCTCTTTATAATACTTAGTTGTTAAGTGTAGGCCATACAAAATAATAGAAAATGCTAAGTAAAATATTCAAATCAATTAAATCACTTAAAGAAAAATTAAACCTTTATAAATTAAATCCCTCACACTTAGCAATTTATAACTCTAAAGCCTAGTTAGGACATACCACACAAGCTTTAATCCATGCACATTATACTAAGTCACCATTTTTAGCTTTATGTTTGGCGATGTATGGTTTGATGTATATTTGTTTTGTGATGTATTATTATAGACGGGATGTTACGAGTGCATGTGCATAGTCTAGATGTTAGGCCGATACTAGCTTAATAATATTTTCTATAGTGGGTTATGCTCAAGGGGTCGCTAAATAAAAAAATATAGATGCTTTTGCTGGGCAAGTTGCTTTGCCCCTAAGCATAATCTAAGTTAAGATAGGTGGACTTCGTTACCTATGTGTGAGGTGCTAAGTCCAAATTATTCATATAACTGCTTGGGTTGTATAGTGTGTTTAGCTAACATTTATTTTACACGTGTAGCTAGATTTACTTTTCTTCTTTTAATGTAATTTTGCATTACGATTAGAATGAGTGTTATGGGAGTTTAGGATGAGCATTGGTTATAAGACTAAGTTTTATGTACCATGTGATGCCTTTGGAGCAAGCATATCCAAATCAAGTCAAAAGAAAGAAAGAAATGGAGCAAATCAATTGAAGAAATGGAAGATGAAAAAATGAAGAAGGAAGAATGAAGAATGAAGAACCCCATAACATTCATCATTCGTAATTGTAATTATTCTCATGTAATCCGGGTTATATAAAGGTAGAGCTCAGCTATCAATGTTTCTTTTTGGGATGCACGGTGGTACCTGATCGTATCAACCTTTTATTCTTTTATAATAGCTTTATAAAATTATTTGTTGTTTTTTTTAGCTTGTGCATTAGAAAAAGCATATCTTTCATAGTTTATTTATGATTGGTGATTATTGTATTGTCTGGATGTGATTAGGCTCCTAAGATAAAAATTAACTTTCTACCCAAACTAAAAAACTCATAAATAAACTTCTAAAATAACTCATAATATCATATAAAATCCTAGGCATTGAATCAAGATAATAAAATATTTAGAAACCCATTACTGGATGTTGTATGTTTAATATCATGCATAATCATCTTATTTCACTCTTGTTAAGAGAGAGCTTCCATCTTTGCTAGATAGTAAGGGCTTAACCTTTGAGAGCCTATGATGGAAGAACACTCTTTCCCTTTCGATTTGTCCCATAATCAACTTCTCATGCATTTAGGCATAAAAAATCCCATAGCCTATGTCAAAATAAGAGTCTCAAATTAAATGAAATTTGATAAAAAATTTCATTAGATTTAAGTCATTATTCTTACCCCTCATGCTCTCTTGTCTTTTAGGGACTAGTTTAAAGACTTAGTTTCTTTTCTAAATAATGATAGCATATTTATCTTGCAAAAGCATATGACTTGCCTACATGGATTTAAAGCGTAGGAGAAGTTAGCTGATGTCACTCCAGGTGGTAATAAGTCCAGCAGTCGAGTGATTTACTCTCTCTTGTGGAGGTAAACCATATACTCACTTTTGCCTTAGATTTAGGTGATGCTTTGGCCCTCGCCAAAGCTCCCTAGATTTAGGATTTGAGGTAGTTGTTTCCCTTTGCAGGCTACAAGCATAAATCCTCACCTCTTATGCATTTTCATAATCTTGTATTGTGGAATTATAAGTCCTAGATTTCTAATAAAATTTTAAATCAAATAAATAAATCTCCTCAATTTCAAATATATAAAGCACAATCATAGGATATATTGAAGTGCTCACTAGGTTTCGATATCATGAGCACTCTCTACTCATCTCCTTTGGTTTCGATAATAACTCTTCCATTTTGATCCATCCCACTTGATCTTCTAAAACACAACCAATTTATTGATAGTCCTATATTTGAATTCTTTGGAGACAACAATCATCTACTTTAATCGAGAGTATTCTTAAAGGATTCATTTTTTTCTTAAGATATAATTAACAATGAGGGCTTTTCCCCATAAAGACCTTTAGAACTCGGTCTAAATAAACCCAACTTTATTCATCCATGTAATGTAGGGGAAAATTTTTTGGTATATTCGAAGACCCATCATGTCTTAAGATTCCTTATTAGGTAATTTGGTCCATTATAGGATTATGACTTCTATCTTTTGAGATAGTCCACTATTCTTCAATATCGTACCTAATCACCTCAATAAGTACACCCTTAGATCTGTGTGGTATCCCCCCCCCCTCCTCCTCCATATACAAATGAAACTAAAAATAAACACCACAGATTTTTTTTGTCGACTCTGATGGGGATGGTTCATCTCTCCATCTCTAGTAGATGATTATTGTCTCTAAGCATTGATAGTGGACTTATATTTTATGTGAGTCTGAGACTATCTTTCCTTCCATTAGCACTTAGCTTATTTCATTCTTAAGCAAAGTTAGCCAACATCCTTTAGCTTTTAGGACCTCACTCCGTGTAGGTCTTGAAACCCCGATTGGGCTCCCCAATAAGTAAAACAAAAATAAAAAAAACAAAATTTATTAATGAAGGAAGAGATAATAAAAATTTAGAACCTCTTTACCACTAGCTTGATCAGGTGAGGTTCATCATAAAATCTAAGAAAATAAATTCTTTCACAAAATGACACTTTCCAAAAGCTTTTTTTTTGAAAATAGTCACCTTCATTCAACATACTCAAATTTGTTGAATGAAGATTCTATTTTTAAATCATAACATAAAATTGAAACTCTACTCAACATATTTCACATATACTATAGTTGAAGTTTCTCCCTTTTCAAAATCTTGAAAACACATATATGGCATCAAAACATATCATTGAAATCTATTTAACATACTTAAGATTTGTTAAATGAAATTCACCTCTATTTTGGAATCTTATTTGACATGCCATATCTGTCAAACAAAGAATTCCCCTCCCTTTCTAAAAAAAAGGAAGAAGAGCACATTAAGTACATTCGATTCCCACTTAAACATATCAAAGTTATTAAGTGAGAATCTCAATTTCATATGCATTTGATTCCCACTTAACATGTCAAGATTGTTAAGTGAGAATCTTATTTTCATGTCACATTTAATTCCTACTTAATATATTAGAGTTGTCAAGTGAGAATCTTATTTTCATGTCAAATTTGACTACACTTAACATATCAAAGTTGTTAAGTGAGAATCTCACTTTTATATACATTTCATTCCTGCTTAACATATTAAAATTGTTAAGTGAGAATCTCATTTCCATGACACATTTGACTTTCACTTAACATGTCAAAGTTGCTAAGTGAGAGTCTTATTTTCATAAATCATATTTGATTCCACTTAACATATCAAATTTGTTAAGTGAGAATCTCATTTTCATGGCATATTTGACTCCCCACTTAACACACCAAATTTGTTAAGTGAGGGCCTCATTTCCATGTCACATTTGACCTCCACTTAACATATCAAATTATTAAATGGGAGTCCCATTTTTAAAGCATATATCAATCACATTTGGCTTTCACTTAACATACCAAATTTTTTAAGTGAAAGTCTCATTTTCAAACATAAATCAAACACATGTTACTTCTACTTGACATATCAAATTTGTCGAGTAAGAAGCCTCATTTTCAAATCAGCATTTCACTCATCAGAAGCAAATGGTATTTACAAAAAAAATTTCAAGCACACAATCACAACCTCTTCTTAGTATACTAAAATTTTCTAAGCAGAGGTTCTTTCAAATAATCTATATTTTCAAACAAGATACACAAAACACAAATATCTCCAAGAAAATCTATCTTCAAATTTTTGAACCCCACCCAACCTACTTAAATTGGTTAAGTATGGGTTCTAAAACCAAAATCAAATGACAAAGACTCTCCTCAATATCAAAATCTCTTTAATAAACCCCACTTAACAAATTTAAATTTTTAAATGTGGGTTCAAAATTCAAAATCTATATTACTCTCTTGGGATGAATATTAAAGCAAAAAAATTACATTTCAACACATGCTAAGATACAGTGCAGTCGATCAATACAGTTAGTTTTTGCAGTCAGTATGCATGGCTTCACAGAAGTTCATTTTTACTTTTCCCTTGGGATGGATTTGGCTTGGATCGGGCCAACCTCCCTAAGACCAACTCCACCCACCTGGTTTTCTTTGATTGAGGATTTGAGGGAGCGCATGTTACCTGTGAGGGGGCAACCCTCACTACCATCAGTCAAGATGAGGTGGCTAGGCTGAAGCAAGTCATCTGCATTGACATGCCCTCTGATTATGTGTACCCTCCATTGAAAAGGAAGGCCGCAGTGGTTCTTACTCCCCATTCTATGATAGTTTCAGCACCTGCCCATCTGTTCATCCCAACCATTGCTCCAATGAGAGCTACTACTTCTTCGTTGGTCACCCTAAAGGGGAAAACTATATTAGCCTCTAAGATAGTCTCCTCCACTTTTAAGATAGGTACTAGTTCCCGCTCTACCTTGTTCACTCATACTCAACGCCACAATAAAAATTGAAAGATTAAGTTGGAGCATGAGTGACCAACCAGAGAGCTTGAGGTTGCATCCCATGTAGCCGAGGAGGGTTCTCTCCGAGAGGTCTCTCCACTTCTGACCAGCAACAAGTTCCACCCCCTCTCTGCCACAGATAGAGAGGAAGATTACTGGAGGATTACTGCTTCTCCTCCACCATCAAAAAATTATGAGACACTGAATAGGGAGCATAGTAGGCCCTATGTTGGGCTTAAGACTGTCATATGCCAGGTTGGCAGAGCATACGGACGCTCAGAGTCTAGTACCTTATTTGATTTATGATCATTAATCCCTAGGAGTGTTAGGGGTCAAATCCATATGGAGAGCGTGGAGGTTTGAGCATCTATTCAGGTAGATAAGAGAGAGCGACAGAGGCATGCCAGGCAGGCGGCAGCCTCTGCTAATGGATTTTCCTTATAGTCCCCCCGTCAAGGCCGATCATTCAAATAGGATTATTCTTACCGGCACTAATCACCATGGACAGAGATCTCCCATTGAGGGGCAGTCAGTGTTGCCTTCACACCACTCCTCATCATCCACCATCACCCGTACTGCTCACAGCATCCACCACTCTCGCCAAGATTCAGAAGCCCCTATCCAGGGAGAGACCTCCCCCTCTGGTGATTCTATGGCCCAGGGATCCCGCTCCCTCCATCTCACATGTTGAAGTGAGATCGAGCTCCCCTACTCGACCCTCTACCTCAGCTGTGGTTCGATAGGAGTGGCAACCCTGCAGCGTTGTGGTCACACCACCACCACCACCATTAGAGCCAGTGGCAACGGTAGTTGTATAGGGGGAAAGTGATAGTTTTATAGTTCTCATGGCAGTGGATCTCCCCAGGGACACCACTTCATTGACGAGCAATCATGAGCGTATCTCTTCCAGTGAGCATGAACCTATCAAAGCTAGTACTCCAGTTAGGAAATGTTAGATATATCTCTGTCAGTGAGCATAATCCCTCTACCCGTCAATAGTGTGTGTTTGTACCGGCACTGTTAGATTTCTCTTTAGATGATATTTTAACATAGTACTTTGCCAAAAAGATGGAACTCTTAGGCAGTGATCACACAGACTCGGAGAATGAGAAGGTAGCCTTTGATCCCGATGAGGATGACCTTCTTAAGGATTCAACCGAGGTCCACATGGTCGATACTAGGAGCTCCCTCCATAGAGATCAGCATAGTTAATAAGGTGTTGTAGTTAAAGAAGATGACGCCATCCATTCAACCCAACACCTCTGTTAGCACCTTAAATAGAAGGATGATCAGATCAATTGGATGGAGAAGATGATGGAAGACTTGTTAGTAGCCCTCTACGCATTTCAAAATTAGGCCTCAATCTCGCAACATATACCTATAAAGATAGATCATCCTGAGTCAGCACATGTCTTGGATCAGCCCAAGAGCACTTCTCCAATAGATCAGGACAGTGGTAGCTTGCATATGAAGATGGTGGAAAGCACCTCCATGCATGAGAAAGACATTAAAAATATGGTGGAACAACAAATGAGGGATGCATTGGCGCAAGCTCAAGGTGGCTCATCCATTCCAAAGGGTAGACCCTACCAAGAGGAATTTAATATTGTCCAATATTCTAAGGGTTTTGTACCTCCTTCCTTCAAAATCTGTGTTGGTAATGGGAACCCTCGCCAGCACATTGCACACTTCAGGGTCGGCTATTGCAACACCGAAGGCAGTGACACTCTTCTTTTCTATTATTTGTTAGCAGTCTAGCGGGTGTTGCATTTGATTAGTATGTTGAATTGCCCAATGGTTCGATAAAGATATTTGTTGAGTTGGAGCACCTCTTATTCAAGAGGTTTGCTGGAGCTTAGCAAAGGGTTACTGTAGGTAACCTCATTGTGACCAAGAAAAATCTAAATGAGTTGCTTGTTGATTACATTCTCAGGTGGTGAAACCTGAGTATGAAATACGAACCACAACTGTTCGAGCAGCACGCCATTGAGATTTTACTCAAGAATACCCATGGCCTAGTCACTTTCATGCTTAAGGGGTTTACAATCAAAACCTTCAAGAAGTTAATCAATAAGGCAGCTAGTCTACAAGAGAAAGCCAAACAGTTTCCTTTTCATGATCAGTCAGCCAAGCTCAAACCTTAAAAGGCATTAGAGAAGAAGTCGAAGGCAGTCACAGCAGTTGATAAGGGGAAGTAGCCAGCTAAGGTCCAGTCAGATAGGCTTTGAGCTCAGCAGACTCCTCTACCATCTCCTTTACCACCACCTTGGTCATCATACTAGCCACCTCAGTTACTACAGTGGCCTCCACCGTTGCCTCCTCAGCAGTATCCTCATCACCATCATCAGCAGCAGTATTCTAACCTGCCACCAGGTAGCTATCATTTACCTACTCTTATTGACAAATTAAATAAACCATTTTCATTCAAGAGGGAGGTAGTCAGGAATATCTTTAAGAATTTTTTAAAGAAGCTTGATTCCAGTTAACAGAGCCTAGGAGGCCGATGAAAGTGGGCAAGAGTCACGATCCAAACTATTGCCCCTACCACCACATGCTAGGACATGTATTAGAAGATTGCTTTACCTTTAAGGACTAGCTTGAGCATAGCTACAAGTCAGGTGCCATTATCATCCCTAAGGAATACCTACTAGAACAACCCTCTAGTTTTGTTAGGATAATCCTTGGGGATACACATGATCTTCTTAAGATAGAGGAAGGTTGGGATATCTCCCAATCCTGAACCTCCAAAAAAATATTTTCTAAGATCAGAAAGTTATCCTTGTAGGTGCCTGAAGTAGCTCAAATCTCCAACTCTAAGGAAGGTTTGCAAGTTACTAAGGACAACTTGAAGGAGGTAGAAGCTCAGCAGCAGCAACAGCCTCCACTTTCCCAGGATAGCATATTAGTGCAATCACCTATGAGTAGGTAGAACTTTCCACTAAACCATCTCACAAAGCCACTGAAGTCAACCTCTGCAGTGGCAAAGTTCTACCTCCTAGGGTAGCACCTCAGGATAAGGGTAAACAAGTCATTTGTTCAAGTGATCAAGAAGCCCCTACATAGGATGCTCCACCTATAGATATGTATGTGGTGGACTAGCCCAGAGTTGACTATAATGACCTTGCTCACCTAAGAACATTTTCAGCTAAACTAAGCATATATAATGGCCTTATCTTATCCAAAGAGATGAGGGAGTCATTGATCAAAGCCCTTCTTGATCCAGAAATATGCTTAGCTCAAAGAGAATACCATAGATTCACCAATGAAGTCTTCTTTTGGGAAAAACAGAGCACAACCATCCCCTCTACATCACAATGGGCATGGGCAGATTCAGACTCTCTAGAGTGTTAGTTGATCTAGGTGCATTAATGAACATTATGAGTCTAAATACCCTTGCTTACTTGATGATTAACATCTTCAAACTCTAAGGAGATCGGATGATATTGAGAGGATTCAATGAACAAGGCAAGAGGGCCTTAGTCTCTATAGTGTTGTGTGGAGAAAAATTCCTAAAGGAGGGAGTCACCTTCAAATCTGTTGGTGAGAAATGAAAGAGGAAAGCATATAAAAATTCATCTTTTTAGGATGCCACACAGATCTGCAGATATTCTTAATTAGGTGGTCGAGTACATCATCAAAGAAATAGTGTATTATCTTGAGAGATAGAACTCACTACCCTTTAATGGACCTAATCAACTTAATAAGGACTCCTAAGGATGATGGGTCCGCATATGTAATAGATATTCTTCCCCTACTTTACATGAAAAAGTAAATTATGATTTATTTTAAACTGGGTTCATTAAGTTTCCTACAGGGAAAGCCCCCATAGTTAATTACATCCTAAGGAATGGGGATTCCTTAGGAAAACTCTCGATTAAGGTAAATGATCATTATCTTTGAAGATTTCAATAGGAAAACTATCAATTGATTGGTTCATTTTTGAAGATCGAATGGGATTAATCAAAGAGAGGGAGTTATTATTGAAGCCAAAATAGAAGATAAGCAAGAGATGCCCATGATGCTAGGAAATCTAGTGAGCATCTCAAACTATCCTATGGTTGGGCTTTATATTTTTGAAATTGATTTATTTGTTTGAATTGCATTTTTCATTAGAAATTTAGGACTTATGATTCCTTAGCACAAGATTAAGAAAATGCCTAAGAGGCAAGGAATTAAGCTTTTGGCTCACAAAGGGAGAAGCAATCTCAAAACCTAAATCTATGGAACTTTGGTAAGGGCCGAAAGCACAACTTAAATCTAAGACAAAAATGGGTATTTGGTTTATCGCCACAAGAGAGGACAAACCACCTGACAACTTGGACTTACAACTACATAGGGGTGGCCACCAACTAACTCCTCCTATGATTTTAAATACATGTAGGCAATCCATTATGCTTATGCAAGGTAGTCAGGGTGTTATTTATTTAGAAAGAGACTAAGTCCTTAACTCACTCATTAAAAAGACTAGATCATGTAAAGGGCATGCTTCAAATGACCTAAATCTAATGCAATTCAAATTTCATTTTATTTTTCATTTTTGGATAATTAGTTTGACTTAGGCTAATAGGATTCATATGACTAATGCATGAGAAATAAAACTATTGGCCAAAATCAGGGAGAAAGGAGGAAGTGTGTTTCCACCATGGCTCTCAAAGGTCAAGCCAAGTTTCTCCAGCAAAGGTGGAAGCCCTCTAATCACGAGTGAAATAAGATGCAATTGTGCATGATATTACAAAAGAAAAGCTCATCCAGCTAAGGGGTTGCTAATTCTTTTATCTTGATTTTAAACCTAAGCTTTAGGTGAGGTTATGAGTTGTTTAATTTTTATTTTGAGTTTTAAAGTTGGATAAAAGATTTATTTTTTCCTAAAGAGCCTAATCCACATCCAGGCCATACATAAAGCAAGAAAGAAATTAGGAAGAACATGCCACTTAATGTAAAAGGTAAATAAATCATCAACCAATTTATAAAGCTAATCATAAAAAGAATAAAAGGTCATCGGTTGGGCATCACCGTACAAACCCAAAAATATCAAATTGGGTAGCTGAGCTCTACCCTTATACAACCCAGATCACAAATAAATTAAATTACAACTAAGAAAAGAATTCATTGTTATGGGGGTCTTCAAGCTTCATTCTTCTTCTTCTTTCTTCTTTTGGTTCCTTCTTTTGGATGGTTGGAAGGTAGATGCTCCAAGGCTTCACATGGTGTATAAGATAAGATTTTATGACCAATGCTCATCCTAATCCCCTTAACATTATTCCAAAATCCTAATTTCACAAATTTACATGAAAAGGAAAAGTGAAAACAAAACTAACATCTACAAAACAAAGGTTAGTTAAAACAAATCACACAAATCCCAAGCATGTATATTGGACTTATCACCCCCACACATGGGTGACTAAGTCCATCTGGCCTATTGGATTATGCTTAGGGGTATAAAGCACTTGCAAGCAAAAGCACTTATATTTTTATTTATAATAGCGCCCCTTAAGCATAATCCCCTGCATAAAAAATAGTTAGACTAAGAACATCCTACCATTCATTCTACGAGCATACACCCTAACATCTAGTCTAAAGCATATATCACAAAATAAAATAAAATATCAAACCATGCACCGCCCTAACCTAAAGCTAGAAGTGGGGACTTAGGCTAATGTGTGTGCTTTGAAGGTATGTGTGGTATGCTTAAGTATGTCTTTAGGTTCAAATTTTCTAAGTGTGAAAACATGTTCAACTTAGAGGAGGGTTTCATTTAAGTTGTTTAATTATTTTTAGGTTGATTTTATTTCATATTTTGATTAAGTTCAAGTGAATCCTACAATTAGTTACTAGGTTATGAAGAGAGAGAAAAAGAAGAGAACTTCTCTTTCCTTCCCTAACCTAAGTAATTTTTGAAGTAGATTCACATTTTGGTATTGTTTAGGTGAATGTTTTGATTAAATATTTTAATTAATCCTAAGTTTAGATGAACTCTAAATAAACCTAGTCAAAAAGAAAGGCATTTTAAGATTAAATAAAATGAATCAAAATTCACATTACACACATTACTTTATTTCTTTCCCAACATCTATAACATGCATATGGATGGATCTTAAGCATGTCTATACATGCAATGAGAATATTTAACACACTTTATGATGCATGCTAAGTAATTCATTTAAGAAAATTTAGAAGATTAAGATGCATGATTTTTCTTAAGTAGAAAGGGGTTTCTTTATCCAAATTTTCACATACACACATGAAAGTAAGAAAGGCATAAGTGAGTACAGTGCCATTGTTAACTAGAGGTGTAAAGTATAAGACCTACTTAGGGAAACTTAAAACCTCATAACCTCAGAGTTTTCCAGACTAATATACCACTTTCCTTAAATACAAACATGTGTATAAAAGAAATGAAATGGAAAAGAAGAATGCAAAAGTTGCATTAATAAATTCATTTTATTTATGCAATTTATGTATGCAAGTATAGGTAGCCTCTCTTAGATGATAGCATAGGGATGAATAGGATATAGAATTAGGTGATTATTAGGTCCTTTTCAAATGAACCATATATCTCACCAAATTCCTATTCAAAACTATACCAACATAAGAGAGAAAGGAAACCTATGCTAAGCATACCTTTATAATCTTCCACATGCAAACTCATAATTAAAATATAAGAAGAATACTTTCAGACTTGATAATTTATTTATGTGTTTTAAAAATAATTTGGATTTAGTAGTGATAATAACCACTCGTATTTTTACTTTAGCCAATACATGCAATATTTGACATAAAGTAAACAATTTCATTTTAAATTGGAATTTGAAAAATATGAATGCATGAAACTATATGACATACAAATTTAACATGTTGGGGAAAGACACAAAGCAATGAAAGCATGTAAACAGATTCACTTCAATTAATTCTTAAAGACATTCTTATGGAATAAGAAAGTTTAAAATAAATCAAAGTGAATTCAATGTGATTTTTGTTTAGTTTGGAGTTTGATTTAATTTTGAAAAGGTGAGATGAGTTTGCTTTTCCTAACCCATTCCCACATGTGTTTGATATTTTTGTTTAATTTTTAAATGATTAGATTCATTTTTAAGCATTCATTAGGTTAATGTATGAATTAAGTAACTTAATTAACCCTTACCTACACCACCTTAGAATAATTAACCAAATAATTATGAGCCAATGAGATGACATAAAAACTCACATGGAATTTAAATTCGTAATGCACCTAATAAGGAAAAGGCCTAATACAATTTGGCTCACAATGAAAGGTTAATTAAGTTAAGGGGTTTAGCTTAAGTAATTTCAAAACACCCTTTCATACATATGAATTGGGTTTTGATTTCCTTAATTAAACTTAGGCTATTAAACACCTAAGCATCTACCCAAAGTAGATTAATTAAGTTCTAGAAGTTTTTAGAATTTTTGGAAATTAATTACGGAGATAATTAATGAATTAACCCTTAATTAAGATAAGATTAAGGAAAGAAAACGGGAGGGAATAGCTTAGAGGAAATGCCCCAAAATTATTTTATAAACCTCCTACTTACTGGATCTAACATTAATCAACCCTAATCATGGATTAAAACCACTAATCACACCTTAATTATCCTTAATTAGATTAAGGGAGTAATTAAGAAATCCATTTGCAATTCTCCTAATTTAGCCTTCAATAAATCCTAAGAAAATTAGGCAAGGTGGAAGTCATCCCCTAAAATATACCTAAGAAGTTTGGGATTAATCAGAGGCTTAATTAAAAGGTAATTAGCAAAATAATGTTTCCAAGAAAATCTAAAATTAGAGGAAATCATAATTCAAAACCCATTGAAATTAATTTTAAAATATCTTTCCATAAGATTTTATTTCATATTTTTCTAAATTTTATTGAGAGATTTATGAATTTTAGAAGATCCCTAGATTAATTAAAATTAATTAAAGCATTTTAACTAATCCTCCTATTCACGGCACGACGCGTGGCGGCAGCGGTCAATGCACTTTACATGCATCACACCATGAACCCATCACTTAAACGTGGCATCAAAAAGGTGGCTTGGCAGCAGACGTGCTTTGATCTCTGCCAGAGATCTCCTCGTAGTTATAAAAAGGATATATAAATTCTAAACATGGGAATTATCTCAGCCATCCATCCAAAATACGCAGATGGATGGCTGAGATTTCCCCAATTCTTTCCCCCATGATCGACAGAGACCATCCATGATTTAGGGGAAGATCCAAGCTCGAATGAGCTCAAATTCAAACAAGACTTAATCGACACCAACTAAAGCCAAAGAGCTGCACATCCAATGGTGGGATTTACTTGAATTGAAAATTCTCTTCACAAAGGACCAACACCTCTTATGCTAGGTGGTCGAAAAATCCCATACCTCGTCGGACCAACTCCCCTTGCTCCCCTTTGCAGCTTTGATCCAATTCAACTTCTCTTTACTGTGGGAACTCTAATGGAAGCTTGGGTGCACTCGACTTAGCTCCCTAATGAAGTATGCAAAGGCAATTGAAGTGGATTTGAGTGAAGAGGAAGTTTAGAAATGAGAGGAGCTCCCCTATTTTCTAAGGAAGAAAATTGAGAAAGCTTGATTTCAATTCCCTCCTAGGAAGCTTAGGAATGCTCTATGATGGCTGCTAACACTCTCTAGGTCTTAGTCGAATTGAGGAATGATGATTTTGAATTTGATTAGGGGGAGTATATCTCCCCCTTGAAGGATCGAATATCAAGCTTATGTGTCATTTTTATCCAATTGATCACAATGGGAGGGTTGTTCGATCAGTTAGATGTGTGCACATGGTCGGTTTGAGGCCTTGAGTGGAATGCCAACCTCCCATGTGCTTGAATTTGAGTGGGAGATGGCTTTTGAATTTCCCATTTTGACCCATGGGGTCGGGTTTGGTCTAGGGACCAATTGGGCTGACCCAAACCCATTGGGTTGGGTGCACCACTCTTCATTAGGTCCCCTTGAGCTATTAGGAAAGCCTTAAGTGGATATGAAGAGGGTATGACCAAATTACCCATGGATTAAGCCAAAATTTGTTCTATGGCCTAGGGGTAGAATGGTCATTTTTCTATTTTTCACTTTGGATATGTTGGGTATGTGGAGAAACTAGGTTTGGCCAAGTTTCATGTGATAGGTGATGGCTCATGTTGACCCATTTAGGTCAAAAATGGGTCAACTTAGATCAAGTTGACCAATTGATCAAATTGGGTCTAACCAAGGGTTAATTCAAGTTCATGTGACCATTTAAAATGTTTTGGTGGCTTTGGTTTGATTCAATTTGGTATAGTTATGAATTTGGCTCATATGACTTCATTTAGGTCAAATGGGTCAAGTTAACCAATTTGACCCATTTGACCTATTTGAGGTAGGTCAAGATAGGTTTAGGTTTGGTTAGTCATATGGAGTGGATTGGTATCTTTGATTCTAATCAATTTGGGCTAAGTTCAAATTTGGCTCAACATGACCCTTTCAGGTCATGTTGGGTTTAAGGTCAATTGGGCTAGGTTAGGTCTAGTTGGCCAATTGAGGCTTTGTCAAGTTCAACAAGTGATTTGGAATGAACTTGACCCATTGGTTTGAATCAATTTATCTTAGATTAAGTTTTGACACATTTTGACTTTTTAAGTCGTTGGGTCAACTTGGGTCAAGTGACCAATTGGGTTAGGTTAGGCTCAAATGTTGGCTTGCTCAAGTTCAAACATAAGTCATGAGTGAACTTAGATCAATGGTTTCAATTAATTTGGCCTATGGTGGAATTTGGCTTTGTTAGATTTTATTTTGGGCTAAGTGTTGACTTGGTCAACCCTTAGGTTTGACTTGGTTTGACCCAATTTGGTTAATTGATCATCCCATGATGATTGTTGAACATGATGAGAGGCATAGGTGAGTTTGGTTCAATCCAATTTAGTTAGGATTACAATTTGGCTCATGAGGGAACTTTAGGTCACTTTGGGTCAAGTGAGCCTAAGTGGGTCAAATGGCTTGGTCAAAGCTTGTTTTGAAGCTATTTGATCTTGTATATGGACTCATAATTGAAATATAAATCCATTTACAAGTGGTTTGAAGTCAAATAGATTTTGATCCATTTGACAATTTCATATTCAAAGGGAGAATATGAAGGAATTTTGGTTTTGATTTTGGAACAAGGGTTTTGATTGAGTGATTGAAGTTTGGATTCATATATGGGCTCATGATTGTAGGTTTGATTGAATCATGAGAGAAAATCAAGAGTTTGGCTTAATTTGAAATTGATTTGGCTAAGTTCATGATTTTGACTTGAAAGGCTTAAATTGGATTTTGTGTTGATTTGAGTTTGATTTTTGGAATTGGTTTTGATTGTTTGAATTTATATTTCATTTATATATGTGAATATAAATGAGAATATAAATGGATCATGAGAAAATTTCAAAGATTTGAAGTACTTTAATCATGATTTGGGCTTAAGTCCATTAAGAAGGATTTAAAGGACTTAGAAATTTTGGAGTTTAGAGTTTGACTTTTTTTTAATTTGGTTTAATTGATTTATATTTATATTTCATTTATATATGTGAATATAAATGAATATATAACTGAATTATGAGAAAATCCCATGACTCTGAAATGGTTTGATCAAGATTTTGGGTAAGTCCTTTAATGGAAAATTAAGTGACTTAGGAAATTTTTAGGTTGGGAATTTGATTTGAGGATTTGATTTGATTGATTGAATTTATATTTCATTTATATATGTGAATATAAATGAGAATATAAATGATTTTTAGAAAATCTCATGAGTTTGAATTGATTTAATGATGATTTAGGCTAAGTCCATTAATGAAAAATTAATGGACTTAGGAAACTTTCATGAATTTATTTTGGACTTTTGAGTTTAGTTTGATTGATTTGAATTTATATTTCATTTATATATGTAAATATAAATGAGAAAATAAATTGATCATGGAAAATTTTCAAAGATTTGATTTGGTTTTGATCATGATTTTGGCTAAGCCATTAAGAGAGGATTAAGGACTTAGAAAATTTTGGACTTTGGAATTTTGGTGGATTTTGATCATGAGTTTCAATCATAGATTTCAATCATATAGAGTTGATTTGCGTTTGGACAAAATCAATAAGATTGATTTGGAGTTTGACTTGAAAGAAGGAAAGTGAGGAATGGTTTGAGCTAAGGGTGGGAAATTTTCCTAACACCCTTAAGGCATGACCTATTCCTATGACTAACTCTTCTAAGTCTCTAGGGCTAGGTTGAGTGTCCACCTAATCACTAAATATGTCTTAAGACTAAGGAACTCTTAAAGCCTAAGAGGATTCCTATGTCTAAGATGGAGGGGTTGAGAGCTCATCCTAAAAATGAGGTCAACATGTTATCATTGGAGATAGATGACTAGAAGACAGAAGCTAAGTTCTACATAATTGATTCAAACACATCTTTCACTGCTTTGCTGTAGGCCTTGGTACATGGAAACAACAAGGTTCCATCCTCTTTACATCAGTGCATCAAATTTTGAAGAGGTGGAATCGAGTATTATGCCAAAGGAGACTTGAATCCATTCTCAGTTAAAGAGGTTGAGATATATGAGGATGCAGCCTACTATCTTCCTCCGAATCAAAAAGTCTATTCTTGCAAACTTAGTGAATGTTCAAAAATATAAGAAAAAGAAATAAAATAAAAAGAAGAAAAAAGAAAATAAAAAGAAAAGAAAATGAAAATACAAGTGAGCAGAATCAGACACCGAGGAAGAAGTAGAGCCAGATATTGGATTCCTCCCACAGTTCGTTCCTCCAAATGAACATATGGGAAGGATGACTTGACCCCCACCAGGTAGATGTAGAGGAAAATCTAGAGACAGTTCCAGAGGTGGAAGGCCTCCTCTCTATTAGCCACCCAATAGAAGCTATGTTCTGACTCTCAAGAATACCCCCGCTATCCACATAGACATAGAATCCAATTTAGAGGATGAGCCTCATGTGGTTAGCATGCCGACCAACCCCTCTCTGCAAGTCCCTTTGGAGGTGACATTCGAGCCAGACAGTGATGGAGACCAGGCCTCCAAGCAAAGCATGAATGTATATGAATCACTATTATGTAGAATAGTCAGATAGCAGCTGGAAACCTTAGCTCTAACCTCACTTTCTTCCCATAAAGTTTAAGGTTTAGTATTTAAGTAGGCCACCAAGTCATCTATAGATGTTAAGCCAAAGAGATTTTTGTTGGGAGCAGCATCCTAAGTCAAGAAGCTGATGTAGAACTTGAGGATGATTCATATAAATATTTACTACAATTGCCTTTTGATTATTATTCTCCTTATATTCTTAACTTAGTAAAGAAGAGATTAATCCCACATACTTGGTCTAAATACAGGTCAGATTACTTTGAAAGGTTATGAGACAACCAAAGTAGATATTCTCAATCAAGATCGGGACTAGGATTTGGTATAGTAGGTCCAATAATGACAACCATTGCCTAGTCATTACCACTCATTTGAGGTCTCATAGGTTTTTCTAAAATCACACTAACTCTTATGAGGAGGTATGTTTAGAAACTTCAGATGACCCAAATGAGCTTGAAGTCAAAGAGGCATAGCCAGAGTTCAAAGAAGAGATCAGATCAACCATCGATGAACTTAAAGAGATCAACTTAGAAACTGAAGACAATCCACGTCCAACATACATCAGCTCCTTCTTGAATGAAGAAGAAACCAATGACTTAGTTAGGCTATTAGCTAAGTTTAAGGACTGCTTCGCATGGAGTTATGAAGAAATGTCTAGTTTATCTCATGATGTAGCAATCCACAAACTAGCAATAAAACTTGATGTTAACCTATCAAGCAAGCTCCTAGACACATGCGATTAGACATTGAACAGCAGATCACTTCTAAAATCAAGAAATTGATCGATGTTAGCTTTATCAGGGAAGAAAAGTATCCTACTTGGTTGGCCAGTGTCATCCCAGTTAAGAAAAAGAATGACCGAATTCACATATGCATCAATTTTAGGGATCTAAATAAGACATGTCCTAAGGATGAATTTTGACTTCCTATGCCAGAATTAATGGTGGACATTGCCTCATCTCATGTAGTATTCCCTTTCATGGATGGGTGATTCGGCTACAACCAAATTAAGATGGCCCCTGAGGATGAGAAAAATACTACCTTTCAAACCCTGATGAGATTCTATTATTATAAGATAATGTCTTTTGGCCTTAAAAATGTTAGTGCTACATACCAGTGGGTCATGACTCAGATCTTAAACGAACTCATTCAGCATCAAGTTGAATGCTATGTTGATGATCTAGTAGTCAAAAGCAAAGAAAAGGAAGACCATCTCTTTGACTTGAGAGTAGTTTTTGAACGATTAAGATAATTTAACCTCAAGATGAATCCCATAAAGTGTGCATTCGGAGTAGCTTCAGGAAAATTCCTTGGATTTGTTGTCGACACCAGAGAATAGAGATCGATCTAGAGAAGATCAAGGCTATCTTAGAAATGCCACCCCCTAAAAGTCTAACTCAACTCAAATCATTCCAAGAGTGGTTGGCATATCTAAGATGCTTTATATCAAATCTATCAAGAGGATGCCAACCATTCTCAGCACTTGTCAAAAAGGATGCCAAGTTTAAGTGAGATAATAAGTGTTAGCATACTTTTGAAGATATCAAGCACTACCTGATGACGCTACCAGTTCTAGCAACCCCTATCATGAGCAAGCCATTGATACTCTACATCGCTACATTAGATGACTCCCTTGGCACTTTCTTGGCTCAAAACCACCTACTAAAAATAAAAATGCTCTCTATCATCTCGGGATCAATCCATCTAATTATATGGATGATTGGCACTTTAGTCCATGATTTTATCATAATTTGACATCACATTCGTACCCCTCCATGAGGTGAAGGGGCAGGCACTAACAAATTTCTTAGCAGCACACCCACTTCTTGCTGATTCCCCGCTTAGTGATGACCTCCCTGATGAACAAATCCTGAACTTAGGGGACACTAGCATTCATCATTGGGAGATGTATTTTGATGGTGCATCTTCCTTTCAAAAAGGAGAAGAACCACGATCTACTATTCCAAGAAAGGCAGGGGTAAGAATTATTCTCCTAACTCTGGACAGTGATGTGATGAGATTATCATATCATCTTCCTAACCCATGTACCAACAATGAAGCTGAATATGAGGCTTTGATCACCAGTCTGGAGTTAGTCATTATGCTATGCATCTAGAGTATCAACATCTTTGGGGATTCTCAGTTGTCATCAACCAAATCATTGAGTCTTACACAGTTCTAAAGCCTAAGCTCCAACATTACCACAAGTACACTATGGAGTTAATATCCTAAATCCCAGAGGTTACCATCTACATGATTCCTCGAGAGAGAATGAAGTAGAAGATGCATTAGCCAAGCTTGCCAAAGAGTTGGCATGCTCAGAAGATGAGTCTATTCCAATAAGAGTCCAAAATAGACAAGTCTTATCCCTTGTTGATGCTAAACTTATCGAGAGATTTTCTCTTGAAGGGAAGGTTGTCGTTGCCAAAAAGGACGAGGGGTCAAATTGAAGACAACCATTCATGGATTATTTAAATATAGGCAAACTACCTCAAGAGAAATCACTAGCACATCAGGTGAAGTAGAGAGCCCTTTCCTACGCTCTAGTAGGCACACCTTATACCGGTAGTCTTTCGATCATATGTGGTTTTGTTGTCTATACAAACATAAGGCCCGTAGGATTATGACCAAGGTACACTCAAGTTTATGTGGAATACATCAATCCAGTCTAAAAATAAAAGGAAAGATCAAAAGACTAGGATACTACTAGCCTTCGTTGATCACAGACTGCATGGACATAGCTAGGAGATGCCACCAATGTCAAGTACATGGTCTGGTCCTACATCAACCACCCAACATTCTACATCCTACATTGGCCTCATGGTCATTTGAGTGTTGGGGTACAGACATGGTGGGTTTGATCGATCCACCTTCTTCTAAGGGTCACTAGTTCATTCTAACTACCACTAATTGCTTTTTCAAGTGGGCGGAGGTCATCCCACTCAGAGAGGTCACGCCTTAGTGCTCTAATTTTCGTGAATCATATCATATAGGTTCCTCTCGATGAATTATATTCAACAATGGTACTGCATTCAAGAGCACTAAAATCAACAGCTTTTCCCAGAGACACATCATAAATTGGAGATTTTCTACCATCTACTACCTGAAGGCAAATGGTCTAGCAGAAGCATTCAATAAATATCTCATTCAAATATTAAAGAAGAGACTCGGTGATAATAAGAGATAGTGGCATGAGCAGTTAGTTGAAGCCCTGTGAGCCTACCGTACCACATACAGAACTTCAACTCAATCTACCACATTCTCCTTAGTGTATGGGTCAGAAGTTGTTCTACCATTAGAAGTCCAACTCCCATCATTAAGGATAGCTATAAAAAATCACAACATGAATGTCAAGTTGGGTTGGAAGGTTTGGAAGAGAGATGCCTCGAGGCATGCCAAAATCTCGAGTTGTAAAAAGCTAAAATGATTCAAGCTCACAACAAGTTGGTCTGTCCTAGAGCTTTTAAAGTAGGAGAGCTTGTTTTAGTTCTAAGGAGACCAAATTGACCTAAAGGATCAAATTGGTGAAAATCTAAATTAAATCCAAATTAAATCAAATTAATTAAAATCAATTGAACCAATATACTTCAAATGATCATTTAAACCTGACCCAACCCTTGGTTTGACCCAATTTGACCAATTAGTCAGCCTAACCCATTCTGACCTAATTTGACCCAAATGGGTCAAATTGACCCAAATTAAACCAAATGAACTCCAAATGACATGAAATTTGGGCTAACCCACTTTTGACCAATCCCAAATCTATCCAAATCAAACTCATAGTCAAATGCCCATTTTTCCCTTATGTTTAGGACATCCCATGACATAAAACACATGCTCATTGGGTCATTTTCTCCCCCTAGCCACTTGGCACCCAACCATAGGTCCACTTTGGCACCTAGGACCATGGCTGACCTGACCCAATGGTGGTTGGGTCGACCCTGATCCATAGGAAGGTGAAATCACTTCCCCATTCCCATTGGAGCTTTCCAAACAGCCATAAGACACCCACTACTACCTTAGAAGCGACCTCCACACCCTCACCCAACCAAACCGAGCCACATCATGCACCCAAGGACCTCCATTAACCCCTGATGTGGCCAATTGATTAAGAAGAATATAAATCAACCATGGCCATCCGATCTAAGGAATGAGGGGGTATACCCCCGCCCCCTAGTCTTACTCAAACTCACACACACACTCGATTTAACCCTAGCAGCTAGGAAAGAGTTCCCGGAGTGATTTCTAAGCCTTCGCAAGCTCCCCAAAATCTCTATTATATGTTTTACACAAAACTGAAATAGGGGAGGCCACCTTCGATTCGCATTTGCTCAAATCTTCACCAAAGTGCAATTACCTTTGCACACACCTTCCTTGGAGCCAAACAAGCAAGAATGAATCCTTTCCTCAGCTTTTTGATTGCCAGAGGGTAAAGTTTGATCAAGTTTGACCACCTACATCTAGTGCTTTGATCGTCCGAGCAAACTACACCAAATTAAGGCTCGTGCGGCTCAATAGAGCTTCATTTCTATCAAAGAAAGCTTCCTCATTCATTAGAACTATCTCCATAAGCTCCTTGAGGTAGACCATCCATGTCATGTGCTTTCCATTATTGGATTTGTCTGTTGTGCTTCCCCAAATGTGTGGGATCATTTTCATCTCTATCCAAGTCGGTGAGTTCGTGATCATACATGATCGATGGATCTGCAGAGGCCATTGTTCGACACCCGTGAGATAGATCATAGACCGCCCATCCCGCTTGATCGATGGCTGGTCCATCAAATAGCAATAATGTAACTGGATTAATCCCTCAAAATCATGAGTTTAATTGTGGCCATCCGGTCTTTGATCAGAAGGCCCACGGAGTTACCACGTATGTCGCCATTTAAGTCAGCACTTGGATGTGACAAGTTAAATAGTGAATCCCATCGCGTCACGTGGAAAGCGCACCGCATTAGCCGCCATATGGTCCGACGGGATTAAGGCTTAACTAAGGCTAATTAATTGGTTTTTAATTCTGAAACTTCCTAAATTCATAACTAATTCTAGAAAAATCTAAAAACTATAAACTTAGGCTCATTTTAAAGATATTTCAAAGTAGAATCTGGCAAAATTATTATTAATTAATTTTGAAAAGGGGATTTAGCTTAGTTAAGGTTTAATTAGAAATGTAATTAGTCTAATTTCTCCCTAATTAACCATCTAATTAATCTCAAACTTTCTATGCATGTTTAGAGAGATGACATCTGCCTCTTTTATTTTTCTAGGATTTTATTGGTTGCTCAATTAGGAAAACTAATTGATTAAGAATTAATCACTTTCTTAATATAATTAGTGATAATTAAGCAAATGAACAATAAATTAATCAATCAATTAAGCTTATTAATCTTTGTTAATGAGGATGAAGTCTAGGGAAATGGATTGGGACTCAACTTCCAATCTTTTCTTTAAGTCCTCTCCAATCCCTCTTAAATAAATAATTAATAAACACCCCTTAATTAATTAATAAACAAAATTAATCAAAATCCAAATCATACCTGAACTTTAATCCACTAATTGAGAGGATTTAGGGATTCAAAGTTAGGCTCCATTCATTGTCTCTTTCTTTAAGCCCATCTCATTTTGATTGGTTAAGGTTAATTAAGATTTAATTAGTTAATTAATGAACTTAATTAATTCAATTGAATCTATTTCTCTAATTTAATCTTGGGTAGCTCTTTGGGTATTCAATAACCCAAAGGGAGAGATAATGAAATTATGGTTAGCTCACATGTGTGAAAAAAAATCATAAAAGTAGTTAAGTGAGATCCCTTAAGCTTAATTAATTATTCATCATGAGCCAATTGCATTAGGCCCCTTTCATTTCTTAGGAGCATTACAAATTTACTTTCCATGTGGTTGCATATCATATTGGATCATTATTAGTTAGTTAATTAACTTAAGGTGATGTAGGTAAGGGTTAATTTATTGGCTTAATTCATACCCTAACATAATTAAACCAGAAAATCAACCTAAATACTTCTTCATTAAATCAAATTAATTTGCACATGGGGAATGGGATTAAGATCAGCAAACTTCTTTCAATTCTTAAATCAAATCAAACTCAAAATTAATAAATCTCGTTAAAGAACTTTGGTTTATTTTTAAATGGCTTTATTTAGGATGATTTTCCTTAGGAATAAATTGGAATGAATGAGATCATTTGTTTATGTGCCTTTATTTCTTTCCAATCATGTTAAATGTTGCTTGCCATGTGTAATCATGCATTCAATTATTTTAAAATTAGCTAAATGAAATAGTTTCTTTTTTGTCTAATTGCATGTGTTGATTTAAATTAAATATGTGTGGCTATTATTACTATTAAATCAAATGCTATTTCAAAAGCCTATAAATCATTTAGTATAAATGAAGTGATGTTAATTACAAGTATCTATAAGTTTTCATGTGTTGATAATATAAGATATGCAATATGAAGTTCTCTTTCCTTATCTTACATGGATTCATATAGGATTTACAAATGTATAGTTCATTTGAAAAGAACACAACATTTGCCTAAATCTGATCTTATGCATCTCCATGTTAAGACTTAGGAAGAATTTCATATCACATATGTAAATCATATAATCAAATCAAATATGACTTCTTGCATGACTTCTTAATCTTGTGATTCTTTTGTACATTCATATGTATCTGAGAAAAGTGGTATATTAGTCTGAACACCCTGGGGCTGTGAGGCTTTAGGTAGCCCTAAGTAGGTCTTGTACCTTACACCTCTGGTGCAGAACAATGGCATCGTACTCACTTAAAACTCTTATACATATGTATGTATAATGTGGCCAATGAACAAGAATTATAAATCAAATACAACTTTTACACGGGTCTTTCCTATCCTTGTAGTTATTTGTACATCTATATATGTTGACCCACTTTTAGAGTGAGCTCTTAGCTTCCTCATCATAAGTCTAGGACTCTTATAGACACTAAGAGTTCCTTAGCCTTAAAGCACTTCTACTGATTAGGAGAACACTAAACCTAACCCTAGAGACATAGAAGAGTTAGCCATAGGAATAAGTTGTGCCCTGGGGATTTAGGAAGGCTTGCCTACCCTATAACACAAACTCTATCTTTGCTTTCTTCCTTTAAGTCAAACCTCAAATTCAAAATTCCAAACCCCAAAATCAAATCCAACAATCCAATGATTGAAATCCATCACCAAATTCAAACTCCAAATCTCATCCTAAGCCATATGAGCCACCTTCATGTGCTTAGCCAAAATTTCCTCAAATCGACTCAAACTTGGTTGATTTCTTTATAAATCCATCAGCCCTTCATTTATATTCATAGATATAAATGAAAAGCACCCTCCAATGACCAAAAATATATCAAACCAAATCAAAACCTAAATTAGCCCTTTCAACCTACATCCCTAAGCTTAATCAAATTTACTTTCAAATCACTCCAAACTCAAGTGTATTTCTCATGACCCATTTATATCTTCATTTATATTCACAAATATAAATGAAATATAAATTCAAATAACCAAAACCAAACTCAGATCAAACCAAATTTCCAACTTTAGCCCTTTTAGCCAAACTTTTGAACTTGGCTAAATGAAACTCAAATCAACTCAAAACCCATGGATTTCTTCATGATTCAATCATTCCTTCAATCTTGATCCAAATATAAGCATAAACCGCCATTATCAAACCAAATCCAAGTCAACCCAAATCACCTTTTTGACTTGAAATTATATAAACCAAAACTCATTTGGTTCCAAACCAATTGCAATTGGATTTATATTTCAATCCTAAGTCCCTATGTGAGTTCAACCAAACTTGAATCAAGCCTTGATCAAGCCAATTGACCCTTTTAGGCTCACTTGACCCAAAGTGACATAAAAGACCTTTTTGAGCCAAGTTCTAATCCAACCTAAATTGGATTGAACTAAGGCCATCTAAACCCCAATCATGATCAACAATCATCATGAGGTGATCAACCACCTTGAATTGGGTTAAACCAAGTCAAACATAGCCTTTGACCATGTCAACACTAAGCCCAAATGAAATCCAAACTAGCCAAAATCTACCATATACCAAATTGATTGAAACCATTGATCCAAACCAATTTATAATCAATGCTTGAACATGACCAAGTCATCAATTGAGCCAAACCAAGCTTAATTGGCCACTTGACCTAAGTTGACCCAAATTTGCCTAAAATCCCAAAATGAGTCAGATCATGATTTAATCCAATTTGATTGCAACCAGTGTCTCAAGTTCATTCTAAATCACTTCTTGAACTTGACCAAAGCCATGACTAAGCCCAAGTTGACCAATTGGTAAACTTGACTCAACCTAGCCCAAATTGTCATAAAAGGTCACATTGACCAAAATCAAAATTAATTTCAAATTAAATCAAACTAAACCCTACAATCATTTTCAATCAACCAATTGAACTTGACTCAACACCTAACCTAACCCAATTTGGTCAAATTGGTCAACTTAACCAATTTGACCTTTTTTAATCCAAATGAGTCAAATTCAAATTAAAGCCAAACCAAGCCAAATTAATTGAACCAAAATATCCCAAATCATTACATGAACCTAACCCCAATCTGACAAAATTGGTCAACCCAACCCAACCTAACCCAAATAAACCCATTTGACCAAATAAGCACATGCCACCCAAAAACTAAGCCAAAGAACCCTATTGGCTGACCAAGCACATCTCAAACCAGCCTTAGAACACTCCCAAGTAAGCTCAAAAGCCAAACAAGCTCATCCCATGTTGACTACCCAATGGATAAAGCTTCCACTTGAATTCTTACTCTAAATAGCAAAATCTACTTTGCACTCCCCATGGCATCCCTCTTTTACCAAATGAGGTATTCCCAGAGTTCACTAGCCCACTCTAAGCACCCTAGAACTTACCTTAGGCCAAAGGGAACTCACCAAGCCAAGCTCACTCTCCCCCATCAATGGTCGAACCCGACGGGTGCAAGGAGAACCAAATCCAATCCCACCTACCCATATCAAACCTTGAGACCCCTGACATGGCTTCGGCCACTCATGGCGTGCCACCTTAGATTGACGATGACCCTTCTGATGATTTGACGATGGTGAATTGACAGAATTTGTGGGGATAATCCCTTCCATCCACCTGACTCAATTAAGGGATATACTCCCTCAATTCAACTAGTTTTGGAGATAATTGAATCTCATTCAGCTTAAGAGTAGTTTTCGAAACTCCCCAAAGCTTCCTAAACTCCTCCCGAGCTCCCTCTTCCTCAGCCTTCCTCTTGGTGTGAAGAACCAAAATAGAACACCTCCATTTTGATTCTAACTCTCTCCTCGTGCAAGTAAACTTCAATTGCTTGTGCATACACCATCCTCGTACTCAACTGAAGCTAATTGAATCACTTCCCAAGCCTCCCAAGCAATGGACAATGGAGTTCGATCGAAACTGAGGCGTATGCATGTGTGGATTAGTCAACCAAGCTTCCTACACCAAATTGAGCTCAGATTCATTCAGCAAGGCCTTGCCTTAGCTAGGCGAAGCTACCTCCGGTGTTGCACCACCAAACATTAGCTCTGGTGAGATAATTTCTCAAAATCATAGATTTAGCCCTCTATGTGTTGGTCTTTTATGAAAGGAATCTCTGTGTCGAGGGATCATCGCCATTAGATGATTGCATGCTCTCTTAGAAGGTGTGGGATCTATTTGATCCAAATTCAAGCTCAGTGAGCTCGGATCGAATGGAGAAAGATGAACAGTGCTAGTCTCTCGCCGCAAATGGGATAGATCAGGAGCCATCCATCTCGCGTGATCGACATGAACGGCTCTGATCAAACCCCATGATAGATTCATTATTTTTCTCTTTAACCCACGATTAAACCATGGCCATCCAATCTTAGATCGACGGTCCACAGAGAAAACCCATCCGCCACTGAGTCAGAGCATGGATGTGACAACTTAAATAACCAATCCCATCATGGCATGTGGAAAGCGCGCCACGTCAGTAGCCACATGGCTCAATGGGATTAAGGGTTCAGTTAGGGTTATTTAATTAGTTTTTAATATTGAAACTTTCTAAAATTATAACTAATTATAAAAAAAATCTAAAAAAATACAAACTTAGGCTCATTTCAAAGGTATTTCAGAGGAGAATCTAGGAAAATTATAATTAAATAATTTTGAATAGTAATTTTGGCTTAATTAGAATTTTATTAAAATTCTAATTAGCTTAATTACACCTTAATTAAGCACTCAATTAATCTCAAATTTTATGTGGATGTTTAGGGGGATGACCTTTGCCTCCCCTATTTTTTGAGATTTTATTGATGGATTAATTAGAAAAATCATTTGAGCAAGCGTTAATCACTTTCTTAATCCAATTAGTTGTAATTAAGAGATGAACAGTAGCTTGATTAATCATTTGGACATAATAATCCCTATCAAACAGTAAGATAACTTAGGGAATGTGATTAAGGACATTTTTCTTAATTTGTTTCCTAAGTATTCTTTACCTTTAAAAGTTACATTAATTAATGGCTTAATAGGATGATTAGTTGATTAAGTGATTAGAACTTCAAAATGAGGGAATCAAAACATAACTGAATGTTTAAATGATTTAGAGAGTAGGATTGAGGCCCTTGATCCTTTCCCCTAAGTTAATTTTATCATTCAAATTAAGGCATAACCAAAACATTTAATCAATTTATTAAAGCCTAATGAAATTAAAATAAAAAAAAATTCACCATCACTTAAGCAACCTTTAATTGATTTTGGGTAGCTCTTTGGGTGTTCAATAACCCAAGGTGAGAGATAATGAAATTGTGATTGGCTCACATGTGTGAGAAAATCATAAGAGTAATTAAGTGAGATCCCTTAAGCCTAATTAACTATTGATCATAAGCCAATTGCATTAGCCCCTTTCATTTCATAGGACCATTGCAAATTTACTTTTCATGTGATTATATATCATATTGGCTTATTATTAATTAGTTAATTAACTTAAGGTGATATAGATAAGGGATAATTAATTCATTTAATTCATATCTTAATCTAATCAAAATATAAAATCAACTTAAATATTTCTCATTAAATCAAACTAATTCACACATGGGGAAATGGGTTACGATTAGCAAACCCTTCTCATATTTCTTAACTCAAATCAAATTCAAGAATAAAAATGTCCTTAAATAATTTTGATTCATTTTAAATAACCTTATTTGATTTGATTGTCCTTAGGATTAATTAGGGATGAATGAAATCATGTGTTTACATTCCTTTATTTTTTTCCAATCATGCTAAATATTGTTTTCCACATGAAATCATGCATTCATTTCTTTTGAAAATTAATTAAATAAAATATTTCCTTTTATGTCAAATCACATATGTTGGCTAAAATTAAGAATATGAATGGCTATTATCACTATTAAACCAAAAATTACTTTCAAAACCTATGAACCAATTGTTATAAATGAAGTAATGCTAATTATAAATGTTTATAGGCTTGCATGTGATGATAGTATAATATATGCGTTATGAAGTCCTCTTTTCTTCTTTTAGCATGGGTTCATATAGGATTTGCAAGTGTATAGTTCCTTTGGAAAGAACAAACACTTGCCTAAATCTAATTCTATGCATCTCCCTGTTAAGACTTAGGAAGGGTTTTCATACTACACATGTAAATCATACAACAAAATCAAGCATAATTTCTTGCATGATTCCTTATCCATTTGGTCCTTTTTTTTACATTCACATGTATTTGAGAATGTGGTATATTAGTCTCGACATCTCGGGGTTGCGAGGCTTTAAATAGCCCTAAGTAGGTCTTGTACCTTATGCCCTCAATGTAGAAAATAATGGTGTCATACTCACTTAAAACTCTCATACAAATGCATGTGTGATGTGGCAAATGAATAAAGAATCAAAAATCAAACAAAGAAAACATAACTTTTGCATGGATTTCCTTATCCTTGTAGTTATTCATAAATTTACATGTATCTAAGAAAAGTGGTATATTAGTCTGGACATCCCGGGGCTGCGAGGCTTTAAGTAGCCCTAAGTAGGTCTTGTACCATATACCCCTAGTGTAGAAAACAAAGGCGTCATACTCACTTATAACTTTTATACATGTGAATGTGTATTTATCTAATGGATGAAAAATCCCTCTTTTCTACATAACAAAGACATGCATTCATGATTCAATTAACAAATGAAGTATTTAAATTTCAAAAACATATTTCTATGCAATCATCACTAAAGTATGCTAAGATTTACATTGCATGTATAGGTATGCTTAGGACTATTCATATGCATGGTATACACGATGGAAAGAAATGAATGAGTGTATGTTTTGTGATAGTAATCCACCTTAATTAATCTTAAGATGCCTTTCCTATTGAATAGGGCTACTTAGAAAGAATCTAAACTTAGGGTTAAGTAAAACACATAATAAATCATTCATTAAAGAAAATTCATTAATCAACTTACCTTAGAAATGACTTAACATAAGGATAAAAGGGAGACTCCCTCTCTCTTTCTTTTCTTTATAACACTTAGTTGCTAAGTGTAGGTTATATGAAATAAAGAAAAATACTAAGTAAAATCCCCAAATCAACTAAACTACTTAAAGAAAATCAATCTTTCATAAATTAAATTCCTCACACTTAGCAAATCATAACCTCAAAGCCTAATTAGGACAAACCACGCAAGCTCTAACTTAGACTAAGTCACCATCTCAAGCTTTATGTTAGGGCGGTGCATGGTTTGATAAATATTTAAGTTTTTTGATATATTATTTTAGACTGAATGTTAGGGTGTATGTACATAGCTTGAATGTTAGACTGGTATTAGCCTAATCATGTTTTATTCAGGGGGTTGTGCTTAAAGGGGCTACTATAATAAAAATATAAATTCTTTTTGCCATGTAGGTTGCTTAGCTTCTAAGCATAGCCAAAGTTAGGATAGGTGAAGTTGGTTACCCATGTGTGGGGTGCAAAGTCTAAATTATTCTTACAACTGGTTGGGTTGTATGGTGTGTTTAGCTAATATTTATTTTGCAGGTGTAGCTAGATTTACTTTCCTTCTTTTTAATGTAGTTTTTTGCATTAGAATTAGGATAAGTGTTATGGGGATTATAGATGTGCATTGGTTATAAGATCATATCTTATATACCATGTGATACATTGGAGCAAACTATATCCCATTCAAACTGAAAAAAGGAAAGAAATGGAGCAAATCAAAAAAAAAATGAAGGAATGAAAGATGAGAAGTGAAGGATGGAGGATGAAGAATAAAAATCCTCACAACACTTCTCATTTCATAATTGTAATTATTCTTTCATTATACCAGGATGTATAAGGGTAGAGCTCAGCTACCCACATTTCTTTTCGGGTTCTATGGCAGTACCTGACCGCACCGGCCTTTTATTCTATTATGATAGCTTTATAAAATTGTTTGATATTTTTTCTAGTTTGTGCATTAGAAATAGCATACCTTTTCATAGTTTCTTTATGATTGGTGATTGTTGTGTGGCCTGGAAGCGATTAGACTCCTAAGATAAAGACAAATTTTTTATGTTATTAACAACTCGTAACTAAAATTTTAAGACAATTCATAACCTCGCATAAAAGCTTAAGAATTAAATCAAGATATTAAAATTTTTTCTCAACCCCTTAGCTGGATGTTTGAATGTATAATCTCAGGCATATCATATTCTTTCACTCTTGCTAAGAGAGGGCTTCTATCTGTGCCAAAGGATAAAGGCTTAACCTATAAGAGCCTTTGATGGAAAGGCACCTCTTTCTCTCCGAATTTAGCCCACAATCAACTTCTCATGCATTTAGGCATATAAAATCCCATAGCCTGTATCAAAATAAAGAGTCCAAAAATCAAATAATATTTGACAGAATTTGTATTAGATTTAAGTCATGACTCATGCCCTTCATGATCTAGTCTCTTAGGGAGTGAGTTTAAGGACTTAGCTTCTTTTCTAAGTAAATAACAACATAGCCATCTTGCAAAATATATGACTTACCTACATGAATTTAAAGCATAAGAGTAGTTAGCTAGCTACCACTCCATGCTATAATAAGCACAACAGTCGGGTGGAGCATTCTCTCTTGTGGAGGTGAACCAGATACCCATTTTTTCCTTAGATTTAGGATGTGCTTTGATCCTCACCAAAGCCCCCTAAATTTAGGATCTGAGGTCAATATTTTGTGGGCTATAAGCATAAATCCTCACCTCTTAGGTGTTTCAATAATCTTGTGTTGTGAAATTATAAGTCCTAAATTTTTATTAAAAATTCAACTCAAACAGAAAAATCTTCTCAAGTTCAAATATATAAAACCTAACCATTGGATATACTGGAGTGCTCACTAAGCTTCCTAGTATCATGAGCACTCCTTACTCATCTCCTTTGGTCTTAATAAGAACTCTTCCCTTTTGATCTCCCCCACTCAATTTTCAAAAATACAATCAATCGTGATAGTCCTATCTTTGAATTCTTTGGAGACAATAATCACTTACTTTAATCGAGAGTATTCTTAAGGGATTCATTTTTTCTTAAGATGTAATTAACTATGGAGGCTTGCCTCCATAGGGAACTTAACGAACTCGATTTAAATAAACCCTGCTTTACTTTTCCATGTAAAGTAGGAAAAAAATCTCGGTATAGTCGAAGACTCATCATGCCTTAATAGTCCTCATTAGGTGATTAGGTCTATTATAGGGTAGTGATTCCTATCACTCGAGATAGTACACTATTCCTTAAATATCATACCTGATCACCCTAATGAGTACGTCTGTGAATCTGTGTGGTATCCTCTCACACAAACACAGCCAACACAAAACTAAACACCACAGTATGCATCTAAGAAAAATGGTATATTAGTCTAGACACCCCGAGGCTACGAGGCTTTAAGTAGCCCTAAGTAAGTCTTGTACCTCACGTCCCTGGTACAGAACAATGGCAACGTACTCATTTAAAAATTTTATACATGTGAATGTGTATCTAGCTAATGGGTGAAAATTCCTTTTTCTATTAAAAATATATGCATTCAATATTTAATCAAATGAAATATTTAAATTCCAAACACACTTTTTTGCATTCATCATTAAAGTATAATAAAAATATAAATTGCATGTATAGGTATGCTTAAGATTTACTCATATGCATGATATACATGATGGAATGAAATGAATGAATATGTGCTATGTGACAGTAATCTATTATAATTAATCTTAAGATGTCTTTCTTATTGAATAAAGTCATTTAGAGTGAACCTAAACTTAGGATTGATTAAATCATATAACAAGCCATTCATTAAAGGAAATTGGTTAAATAATTTTCTTTAGAAGTGACTTAAGATAGGGATGAAAGAAAGATTTTCTCTCTTTCTTCTCTTTATAACACTTAGTTGTTAAGTGTAGGCCATATGAAACAAAAGAAAATATAAAATAAAATCTCCAAATCAATTAAATCACTTAAAGAGAAATCAATCCTTATAAATTAAATCCCACACACTTAGTGAATTATAACTCTAAAGCCTAGTTAGGACATGCCACACAAGCTTTATTTCACACACAATAGACTAAGTCACCATTTCTAGCTTTATGTTAGCACGATGTATGGTTTGATGTATGTTTATTTTGTGATGTATTATTGTAGACTAGATGTTAGGGTGTATGTGCGTAGTCTGGATGTTAGGTCTATACTAGCTTAATCATATTTTCTATAAGGGGTTGTGCTCAAGGGGCCGCTAAAAAAAAAATATATAAATGCTTTTGTTGTGCAAGTTGCTTAGCCCCTAAGCATAACCCAAGTTAGGACAGGTGGCTTGGTTACGCATATGTGGGGTGCTAAGTCCAAATTATTCATATAATTGCTTGGGTTGTATGGTGTATTTAGGTAACATTTATTTTGCAGGTGTAGCTAGATTTACTTTCCTTTAATTTATGTAATTTTGCATTAGGATTAGGATGAGTGTTATGAAAGATTAGGATTAGCACTGGTTATAAGACTAAGCCTTATGTATCATGTGATTCCTTTGGAGCAAGCATATCCAAATCAAGCTAAAAGGAAGAAAGAAATGGAAGATGAAGAAATGAAGAAGGAAGAAGGAAGAATGAAGAATGAAGACCCTCATAACATTCATCATTTGTAATTATAATTATTCTTTTGTGATCTGAGTTGTATAAGGGTAGAGCTCGGCTACCCACATTTCTTTTGGGATGTACGGCGATACCTGACTGCATCAACCTTTTATTCTTTTGTGATAGCTTTATAAAATTATTTGATATTTTATTTAGCTTTTGCATTAGAAAAAGTATGTATTTTCATAGTTTATTTATGATTGGTGATTATTCTATGGTCTGGATGCGATTAGGCTCCTAGGATAAAATTTAATTTTTTTACCCAAACTAAAAAACTCATAATTAAATCTCTAAAATAACTCATAACATCATATAAAAGCCTAGGTATTAAATCAAGATAATAAAATATTTAGCAACCACTTAGCTGGATATTGTATGTTTAATATCATGCATAATCATTTTATTTCACTCTTCTTAAGAGAGGGCTTCCATCTTTGGCAGATAGTAAAGGCTTAATCTTTGAGAGCCTATGATGGAAGAACACATTTTTCCCTTGATTTGGCCCATAATCAACTTCTCATGCATTTAGGCATAGAAAATTTCATAGCCTGTGTCAAAATAAAGAGTCTCAAATTAAATGAAATTTGATAAATAATTTGCATTAGATTTGAGTCATTATTCATACCCCTCATGCTTTAGTCTCTTAGGGAGTGGGTTTAAGGACTTATTTATTTTTCTAAATAATAAAATCCTAGCCATCTTACAAAAGCATATACTTGCCTACATGGATTTAAAGTGTAGGAGGAGTTAGCTGGCTGTCACTCCAGGCGATAATAAGTTCAGCAGTCGAGTGATTTACTTTCTCTTATGGAGGTAAATCATATACCAACTTTCACCTTAAATTTAGGTCATACTTTGGCCCTCTCCAAAGCTCCCTAGATTTAGGATCTGAGGATGATGTTTCCCTTTGTGGCTACAAGCATAAATCCTCACCTCTTAGGCATTTCCATAATCTTGTATTTTGGAATTACAAGTCCTAGATTTCTAATAAAATTACAAATCAAATAAATAAATCTCCTCAATTTTAAATATATAAAGCCCAACCATAGGATAGATTGGAGTGCACTAGGTTTCCTAATATCATGAGCACTCCTTACTCATCTCCTTTGGTTTTGATAATAACTCTTCCCTTTTAACCCATCTCACTTGATCTTCCAAAACACAACCAATTTATTGATAGTCCTATTTTTGAATTCTTCGGAGACAATAATCATCTATTTTAATCGAGAGTATTCTTAAGAGATTCATTTTTTTCTTAAGATGTAATTAACTATGGGTTTTGCCCCATAGGAAACTTTAGAACCCAGTCTAAATAAACCCTACTTTATTCATCCTTGTAAAGTAGGGGAAAATCTCTGGTATATTTGAAGACCCATCATGCTTTAGGAGTCCTTATTAGGTGATTAGGTCCATTATAGGGTAGTGACTTCTATCTTGTGAGATAGTATACTATTCTCAATGTCGCATCATCATCTCAAGTATACCATTAGATCTGGTGCATTCCCACCCCACCCCCCCCCCCCCCCACCCCTTCCATATACAAATGAAGATGAAAATAAACACCACATCACCCTAGGATGATTGTTGATCATGATATGTGGTTTGGATGGGCTTAGTTCAATCCAACTTGGGTTGGATTAAAACTTGGCTCAAAAGGGTATTTAGGTCACTTTGGGTGAAGTGGACCTAAATGAGTCAATTGGTTTGGTTTTGGCTTAATTTAAGTTTACTTGAACTCATATATGAGCCTAGGATTAAAATATAAATCTAATTATAATCAATTTCGAGTGTAATAGATTTTGGCTCATTTGAAGTTCTCAAGTCAAAAGGGCTAACTTGGGCTTAACTTGGGTTGACTTGAGTTTGATTTGAAAATTATAGTTTATGTTTATATTTGGGTGAATGATTGAAGTAATGATTGATTCATGAAGAAATTCATAGGTTTTGAATTGATTTGGATAGGATTTGGCCAATTTCAAGAAATTGGCTTAAAAGGCTAAAATTGGGAATTTAATTTGATTTGGGTTTGATTTTGGCCATTTGGATTTATATTTCATTTATATTTATGAATATAAATGAAGGTATAAATGATTCATGGGAAAATCACTTGAGTTTGGAGTGATTTAGAAGCAAATTTGACCAAGTTTAAGAATGTAGGTCAAAAGGGCTTAAGTAGGGAATTGATTTGGCTTGATTTTTTTTTTTGGTCATTGGAGGGTGGGTTTCATTTATATTTATGAATATAAATGAAGGTATAATTAATTTATAAAGAAATCAACCAAGTTTAATTTGGTTTAAAGGCATTTTATCTAAGCATATGAAGATGGTTCATATGGCTTAGGAAGGAATTTTAGAATTTGATTTTGATTTTGGGTTCTAGTCATTTGATTTGGAATTTGGGTTGGAATTAGATTTAAGATTGAATTGGTATTTGAGAAAATCAATTAAATTGGGGTTGATTTGAATTTAGTTAAGGCTAAGTCCATAAGATAAAATCAAAGGGCTTGGGAAGGGTTTTGAAATTTTAATTTGATCATGGGTTTCAATCATTTGATTTGGAATTGATTTATGATTTGGATTTGGATTTGAGGTTTGGTTTGAGGAAGGAAGCATGGATTGGTTTTAAGGCTATAGGGTAGGCAAGTTTTCCTAAACCCCTAAGGCATGACCTATTCCCATGGCTAATCCTTCTAAGTCTCAGCTTAAAGTTAAGTTCACCTAATCACTAGAAGTGTCTTAATAAGGAGCTCTTAGTGTCTACAAGAGTCCTAGATCTATGATGAAGAAGTTGAGAGCTCACTCCAAAGTGAGGTCAACATATATACAATCATAACTCCATTATTCAACATATCACGTAAGACAAACTTAGAAATAAATTTATACAGAAAGATATACCTTAATGTAGTCATAATGGTGTAACCCAATTGCTACATAAATAATGTCAAATGGTCCTCAAGGACTAAAAAAATTGGGGAAAATAGCAAGTAGTCCAATCTCAAAATAACATCAATTAGTTATTAGGGCTGTTAAAAAGTAGCAAGCAATAAAACAAGTCCACTGACTTAGCTTGAATTTCAATATAAAGTAGCAAGGAAAACCCAGGCTTTAAAAGCCTAAAAGGAAAGGCATTATAGAGTAGAAAGCAATAAAATAAGCCTAATAGAATATATTTAGTCTAATGTATATAATAATAAAGCATTGAATTTCCAAGCATTAATAATCCAAATAGACTCAATTGTACATATATTTCTCCTTCATTCACTTTGTAGCTTTTTTATTCAGGGAGATTCACATGCAGATTTTCTCCTTCTATGATCTCTTGTTGTAACAAATAACAATTCATTAGAGTGACATACAAAAAAGTGAAGACAAAATTTACAATTATAAAATAAATAAATAATCAAAGGGTTATAAATATTATTTTGACAACCTCTAATCCAACTGGTTGTACAAATAAGTGCATTAATAGTTTTTATGGATAATGAGCTTCTATAATCATCCAAAACTCTACCACGAGCACTAAAATAGATTAAGATGCAACCACTATTATGGGAATTGTCAAGACATCCCAAGCCATTTTGAATAAGTATGGAAACTTTAGAGTATCCATCCTCCATTAATCAAGAATATCAAATTGTTCATTATTGCACATGTATAAATATTCTTCCAAATAAGTTTGCAAATCTGATTTTAAAGGCTGAATGGAACCATATGCTTCAGCAAAATCAGTAAATTCTAATATACAATCAAAAGAAGATGAAAAAGATGGCTCCCTTTGTAGCTGTGAGGACCCACTATCAGTTGTTGAAGCTGAACTACAACTAGCAACATCAGAAATCTATTTATTATAAATTTTTTAAATAACTACTTCAACTTATTTAATTTTGAATTCTATCTTAGAAGATGAGTATATCTTTGAAAATATGAAATTTATGAACTTCATCTTCAGGTGTGGATCTAACATAGTTGTCACATACATAAGCAAATTGCATTCACTCCAATACTTATCAAATTTAATTTTTATCATAATTGTTATTTATTTAATATATTCATTTGATGAATTGCATTTCTCCATCAACAACTTTTTAACATGCATAACACTTGATAGAAAAATATTTTTAGTTGGATAAGTTGAACCAAAAATCATTTTTGTAACATTATGAAAAATAACAAGAAACTTTCTAATTTGTTCATGCCTTTGCCATTCAAAATTAGATGGCAACCACTTATAATTGTCATCTCAGGCTGCATAATGGTAGAATACACTACAAAAAATAAAGGTAGACTCAAGTATAATATATGTAGAATTTTATCATGTATGAACTTCAATAGATAAACCCTTCAAAGTGAAAATCCTTAATTGCTTCGCCACTTCAACAAACTTATGTAATCTCGTCAAAGACTTCTTAAGATATTTTATTGACTCCATAATCTGATAAACTATATCTTGAATCTTCTTCAAACCATCTTGAATCATTATATTTAAAATGTGAGCACAACATCTCACATGAAAGAAATAATCTTGAAAATGTAACTTATCTCTTGACTGAAAATCAGCTTTGAGAGCATTAGCGGCAATATCACTGTTACTATCATTATCTAATATAATTTTAGAAACTATCATGTATATTCCACTCTAGCAAGTAATCACATATAGCTCACAAATAAATATACCCATGTGAGGTGGTTCAAGCTCAATGAAACTAGTGATTTGCTTGTATAATTTTCAAGACTCATCAATATAATAAATTATTAAGCACATGTACCCCGCTGTTTGATTAGAAGTCCAACAATTAGATGTTACTATAGGTATGCTTCTAAGATATACTTTCAGCTTGTCTTTCTCTGCTTCATAAACTTTCATGCAATTATTTTTTATAGTGTTTATGATACTCTTTCGTAGTTATGATTCAAAACGTTAAATAAAATGTTGAATCATGTATGCTCGACTATCATAAATGGGTACTCATATACAATTATCTTTTTTACAATTATTTTTCTAATTTGTAGATGAGCATAATTCTTTGGATCTTGAAAAATAGGAATCTTAATTTCTGAACTAGCATCAGAAGACATAACATTTAATAATTTTTGTCTTTTATCTAGTAACTCAATAATTTGTTTATTTTTAGCTTTAATCTTATTGCATTCACTTATATGTCTGAGAAGTTGTAAAGTGGTGCCAATCTTAGATTTAAGAAATTTTGTACCACAATATATGCATTATAAAGAATGTGCATTAACACCTTTCAAAGTTGGAATGCTTTCAATAAAGTACTCTCACACTATAGACTTCTTTTTTCTAGTCTTCTTAGGAGGAATTCTTCCAGTAATAGTATCAAGTGCAAGTGCTTTTGAACAACTAGGTTGTGCAAAAAGATTAGAAATTTCATTATTATTTTCATCCTCTACAACAATCTCGTACCAGATGATGCAGTTTGAAATAGATCAAAATTTGACATGATAGTAGACTATATTGAAAAAGAAAATATGTGTCAAAACTAAAGATACAATCCATATACTTAAAATAAGAACATTAATGCATTATATTGACACAATGCAATAGAGCATTAGATCATAATTACAAAGTTAATTTGAATATATATAAATAAGTTAAGCACTATTACAAGCTTGCATAATAAAATGATAAAACTTTTGAGCCAAATTGAAATGCATAAACATATTATCTATGCTAGTTATGGTAAAATAAGACTACAAGAGGTGTTCAACAAGACATCATTAGTGCATTTTGACATTTCAAGCAGAAAAAGCCAACTAAAGGATAAAACATGGAGTTATTGCAACCTATGTTTCTACATCCTTTTGTTCTTTTTTTTTTTTTTTTTTTTTTGATACCAACAAAATACAAAATATATATCATAAATTATCATGATATATAATGGATTGCTACTAAAGAAAATGTCATTCTTGAATCTAGCAAAGGCTTCTAAATATTTAAGCCAATGATGAAACATCAAATATATATTTTGATAACATATTTGTGACACATTTTTATGTTCTAATCAAATATATGTCATTCTTGAATCTAGCGAAGTAAAACATATTTGATTCATAATATCATACCACATTGCCACCAGCCCCCTCATCATGCATATTAGAAACAATCTAGACTGTAGATTTCATTCTTGAATCAAATCTAAAATCTACAAAATTTCATTCTTGAAGTACACTTCGCTACTTTCCCACTTATCATCAGACATCAGTTAAGAAATTCGCACAAGTAATTACATCATTAAATTCATCATGTATATCAAAAATAATCTGCAGACTGCAGTCCCTCTCATTACCAAAGATATCATAATAGTTAAAGAAAACGAGAATAGAAATCAGTTATGTGATGTTTGCAGCATGGATAATATACAGCCTTACAGAGCTTCTTATTTAGGTCAAAGGCTCAATCTTATAGCTAGAAGCAGTGAGTTAAACACATATCAACATGGATACCATAGCACAAGATGAAAATAAATAATAAAGACATCAACATGACAACATTTACTTCAAATTTTAATATGCAAACCAAACAATGAAACCCGCAAGCCCTAAAGGCTTAAACAGAGCAATAGTGATGAGATTTTGAAAAGAATCTCTAAAGAATCATAAGCATTTACATAAACTATATGTTTCAAATATTCTCATTGAAACAAAGCTTTCACAAATCAAATAACAAAATAACTAGATGTAGATAGTAAACCCTAAACACCAAAATATACACAAAAACATTTATTTAATTTAATTAATTTTAATTTTTATAATATATCTAAATTTATTTAATTTAAACATTATTAACTAACTCAATTATTTAAATAAATATAAATTAATTAATAAACATTTAATGATAGAAAATATATATTATATAATATTTATATAATTATTTAAATATTTTTTATTCCAAGCTAAATCGAGCCGAACACGATCGAATAATGGATTGTTCGTGTTCAGATTATTTATAAATTGAGCTTAAAATGTTTGTTCTTGTTCAGCTTGCATACTTTACAAACGAGCCAAACACGAGCTACTTAATGAGATGAACACAAGTTGTTCACGAATAACGAGCTTTTTTGACAACCCTATAAAGTGTTCTCGTCCCATAAATAGTTGATTATCCTAAATTAACAAATGTAGTTGCAAGTGTAGTGGTAGGTATTGATGTTGCATGTATTGAACTATGAGGCACATCAGAAGTAGATATCTTGTGATTTTGAAGCTCAAAAGAACTCCTTGATGGTCTCCTTCTATGAAACACTAACTTTGTATCATGATCTCTCCACTTAGGCTAGTCAAGTGCATCCAAATCAATATGCATTGATTGATTTACTCGATTCGTAACTTCATGCATCTCATCCAATGCCAGTATTTAAATAATAATCAACCTACATTCAAAGATAATTTTTATTATTAATGTAATCAAGTTTGTTAAATTAAATTTACAAAAAGAATGTACATATCATGACACTTTCACCGAGAGGTGAGGATAGTATGTGTCAGGAGGGTTCGTCGAAGCCTTTAAATGGTATAGAGATGCCCAAGACTTTTACCAACATAAGTATCTACAAAGGTCTACTAAATCGTCACCCTCTGGTGAGGTAATAGGAGTTATAGAATATCTTCTATTATTCCACTTGGTTGTGTAACTAACCTGATATTGCATCCAATCTATGTTCACCCTTTCATGGAATCTACTCACTCAAAAGAGTTTGGAATTATTTGTAAATCTGTCTACTGAATACCCCCAAATTGACACATAACTCTATCCAGGAGGTGTCATTTGACATGTTTCCAACTAATAAGTGGAACATGTGTCATCCATATCTCAAAGCCATCCAAATAGATTTGTGGCAACCAAATCACTAATTATGGAGAGTACGACTCCCATATCACCTATAATTATTATCAAATTAGACAACATCAATAACAATCTAATTAAAATAATGATCTAATGTACATTGCTTTGTTATTGCCCATCAATTTCATTTCTATAAACAACTATATTTTCAATAGGCATCTCCCTAACTCTTCCTCATTCTATCTGTAACGATAAAAATTATGTTAAATAAAGATATTGATTATTATGAAAGATTATAATTACATACAGATATTATGAAAGAAATTAGACATGTAGCCAAGTGACTTGCCTGAAATGTCCCTGGGAAAAGGGACATGAAGTGTTGGCCTACCAACATGCAATCTCTCCCAACACCATACTTAAATGAGATGTAGACAACCCGTTATAGTCATGCAAATAGGTTTTGTTGATAAATTAAGCTCCCGGTATAAGTGCGCTAGAATAGGCCTACTAATTGAATACTATGTGAATCTATCCAACTACACAAGTAATGGTAGCTATTGAATATGTGTATGAGAACTAGAAGTATCAAGCAGTAAAAAACAACCAATCATGTAGAAAATATAATAAGCCCAAACATGTCTAGTGAAAACTTCATCTGGTAAATCATTAATACTAATAATTATTATTCACCACTAATTATAATCATTAATAATATGTAGTAACTTTATTTTTTATTATTATTATTAATCTATGTTATAATTAATAACATATTTTATCAATAGTATAACTACTAATGTTATTAACATAATCATCTTAATTACTATCATTCTTATTATTCTCATTATTATTATTAAAATGATAACTTCTACTAATAATATATTTAGATTAATTATTATTAACATCCTTATTAAATTATTATTATTATTATCAATCTTATGATTGTCATTATTATTATTATTATTGTTGCGTGCTAGAAAACCAGTTGCGGTAGAGTAAAAGTTTTCGCCTTAGCTGAAAAATTCACACAATAATGTGTATTTAAAGAGTGAACAATAAAACTCCAAAATTTTTACATGAAAAATCTCGAAAAGAGGGAAAACCATGGGGCCTAGCCCAGTAAAAAGCTTCCACTATGTATCTATTTCAGAGTACAAGATCTTCCCGATACCGGGATTACATAATTGTATATGAGAAAGAGACAACAGTTGCTAGTAACAGACAATGTTGATGACGATGTTGATGACGATATTGACGACGATGTTGACGATAATGTTGACGATGATGTCGACGATAGTGGTCAGTGATGATGACCGGCAACAGTGGTCGACGACGGCGAGATCGCGGTGGTCGATGGCGATGGCGTGGTTGACAACCGTCGAGTGGTGCACGGTTTTGGAGGATCTTTAGAGCTCTCTCCTCTCATGTTTTGCCTCCCCTCATATGAGGAATGAGGGCTATTTATAGATTGGAGGAGTGGCGTCTCTGTAAATACATGCAAAATTCGAACCACTCCAATCGGACGGCTCATGATGATTCCCTCGATCATATGATGTATTTTGTGTATTTGAATGCTCAAATGAAATCAAAATTGTAAGATCTTTGGCTTGTTGGAACCGGCTCGTCGAGACGCTAGATTTGACTATAAACACTCCATATTTGAGAGCTTTTTAGGAATTTAACTGATGTCTCAAAATTTCCAATGATATTTTAAGAGCGATCTGATCTCGTTTCAACCGATTAGCTTGCTTTCGGCATCAAGATTCGTGCTTCGACTAGAGGAATTTTCAGGGTCATATCAGTTGCCCCCCTATTTTTGGATGATATTATCTCAATCATCAAAAAATATATGTGTCAAGTACTTCAAAATAGTAAATTCTTCAACGAAATCTGCAGGTCCATTAACCACATATTTTGAGAGAACAGATCTTCATGTAAGCATAAGATTATGACTACGGAAGCAGATGCATAGCCACAAATATGTGTAGGTATGTGTGAGCACAAAATTTCGAGGTTAATCTACGCGCGGACATTTACTGCGCCATGCACAAGGTTTTGGTTTGATTACATCGCAAGAAATTACGGGTACAGTTTTATAGTCAAGAAAGGTGACAGCCGCGTGGTCGAATAACCCGGAATGAAATATCGACGGGTCGGCGCTGGCGACAATGGCCGAACGGACGAAAATAGTCGACGCCAGGCAATCACAAACAGCGCCGGGTCGAGGGTCTGGTCGCGCTGGAGAGGCGAACGGGTCAACGTGAACGGTCGCGGATCGCTGAACGCGGGCCGGCGGGTCACGCGGAAAGGCGGAAGTGGGCGGGTCGCGTGGAACGGCAGACGGCGGGCGGGTCACGCGGAACGTGACGGGTCAGATGGTCGAAGCGAACCCGCTGGCCATGAGCAGCGCACGCACGAAAGCACGGGCTGCAAAAAACGCAAAATTTTGGCCGTTTCACCCATTTTGGCCTGTTTTGAACGGTTTTGAATGGTTTTGGGCTATTTTGGATGCTTTTTTACTCTTTTGCCCCTAAAAAGGATCTATAAAAAGCCCCCTAGGGCAAAGGGAGAAGACACCTTCTCTTCTTCTTAAGAGAAGGTCGTTTGGAGGCGATCAAGACCCATAGTTCATACAGCAAGGCTCTAGTTTTCCCTCGAAAGAGGTGTTAACTAACCTCGTCGGACCGACCGGAATCGGAGGCGATCAAGACCCGTAGTTCATACGGCAAGACTCCAGTTTTCCCTCGAAAGAGGTGTTAACTAACCTCGTCGGACCGACCGGGATCAGAGGTGATCAAGACCCATAGTTCATACGGCAAGGCTCCGGTTTTCTTGAAAGAGGTGTTAATCGACCGCCGAACCGACGCCCGTGAAGCGATCAAGGAGATGATAACCGGAGATTGGGTTGCAATGCTCAACGATGGCCGCGACGGTTGGCGAGGATAACCGACGATGGTGGTGATCTACGATTCCGGCGATGGCGCAGGACCGGGCAAGTAGTCGGTGACGGTGGTTGGCGGCCGACGGGGGTGTGGTCGGCAACGGCAACTGGAGACGGTAGTCGACGGTGGCGACTGGCGTCGATAGTGAAGATTGCCGGCGATGGTCGCGGTAGTGACCGGCGGCGGTGACTGGCTACAGTGGTTGGCGGCCGACGGGGGTTGTCGGCAGCGACAACTGGTGATGGTAGTCGACGGTGGCGTCAAGGTCGAGCAATAACGGGATGACCATGACGCGCGGATCGGCAAAATTGCCGTGATGGTCGCAGCGTGGGTTGGCCATGGGGGTGGTCGAACGCAATCGGAGACAGACCTGCGACGACCAGCGTCGATAGTGAAGATTGCCGACGATGGTCAGCGAAGGACCGATGAAGGTAGTCAGGCGGACCCGTTATAATGGTTGACGGGGTTGTGGCAGCCAACCGGCGCGTAGACGGCGGTGACGATCCAGTCAACGGGATGATCGGCGACGCTGTCGCGGATCGCAAAATTGCGATGATGGACGGTGGTCGATGGTGGTGGTCGGCAGTGGCAACCGGAGACGGTAGTCGACGCTGACCGGCGCGCCGATAAGGAAGATTGCGGCGATGGTCGGCGGTAAGGACCGTGATCGGTACGGTGACCTACTGCTTGGCGACGGGTTGTCGGTGCAGAACCGGCAATGGTAGTCGACTGGTGACCAAGTGTCGTTAATCGATGGGGATGACCCGACATTGTCGGGTGATCGAAAAATTGCCAACGATGATGCGCAATGGGGTGGTCAGAAGGGAACCGGTGACTAGTCGATGATGGCGACCGATGATAGAGTCGGCGGCGCACCGCAAAGATTGCCGCGATGGTCGGCGGCGTGACCGGAACGCAGAAGTGGCACCGACGGAGGTGAATACCATCGGCGTAACGGTGGCGACCGGCGCCGATAGTCAGCAGGATGACAGCGATGATGGTGGTGACCACGGAGATTGCCACGATGGTAGCGACGGTTGGCGGCCGTGGTGGTCGCTGGAATCGGGAACGGCGGTTAGCCAACGGGATCTTTGACCTATCCGAGGTTATTTGTTAGTGTGACTCGACGCGTTAACCTATATGGGTCAAATCAACTGGCCGAGGTTTTGACCTATCCGAGATTGTTTGTTAGAGTGTTTGCTCAATGACATTAACATGTGTAGTAGGTACAAAGTTTTGACCTATTCGAGGTTGTTTATCATAGTGTTTGCTCGATGACGTGAACCTGTGTGGAAGAGGTTGAATCTGCTGAGGATCTTTGACCCATCCGAGGTTGTTTGTCAGAGTGTTACCCGATGACGTTAACCCGATGACGTTAACCTGTATGGAAGATGTTGAATTGAATCCGCTGAGGATTTTGACCCATCCGAGGTTGTTTGTCAGAGTGTTACCCGGTGACATTAACCTGGAAGGGGTCGTAGAAGTCCACTAATGACCTTACCTATCCTGTTGTCGTGAGTATTACCCGGCGACGTTAACTCGTATGGAAGAGGTCGAATAAATTCGCCGAGGATTTTGACCTATCCGAGGTTGTTTGTCGTGGTGTTATTCGATGACGCACTCAGTGGAAGAGGTCGCGGGAAGTCCACCAAGGACCTTTTGACCTATCCTGGGTTGTTTGTCAGAGTCTTTGCTCGATGACGTTAACTCGTATGGAAGAGGTCGCAGAAGTCCACCAAGGACCTTTTGACCCATCCTAGGTTGTTTGTCGAGTGTTACCCGAGCAACGCTAACTGTGTGAAAGAGGTCGTGAGAAGTCCACCAAGGACCTTTTGACTTATCCTAGGTTGTTTGTCAGAGTGTTGTCCGATGATGTTAACCTTTGTGGAAGAGGCCGTGAGAAGTCCACCAAGGATCTTTTGACCCATCCTAGGTTGTTTGTCAGAGTCTTTGCTCGATGACGTTAACCTGTATGGAAGAGGTCATGGGAAGTCCACCAAGGACCTTTGACCTATCCTAGGTTGTTTGTCAGAGTGTTACCCGATGACATTAACCTGTATGGAAGAGGTCGAATTAAAACATCCGTTTGTGGTTGTAGCCAAAGTTGCTCCTTAACCTTGGTCTGCTTTTCCATGAGTGGAAAACATAATTTACAAAACTATATCTCTTCTCAATGTTGAAATATCCTCCAACTTTGACTTGTTTCTTGGGATGAAAATCAATTAGATGCTTAACATGGGTGATCTTCTGAGATTAAGAGGCCCCGAATCAAGGAACAAGTTTGATGAATCATTCTTCGCAACTTTAAAAGCTTGAAATGCTCCACCTCGATGGTGGTTTTGATCTTGTTGGGAAACTTGGTCGTCATACAAGATGAAATAATGGGAATTAAAATTCAGACGCCAAACCTGCTAGAAAACCATTGTAGAGTAAAAGTTTTCTCCTTAGCTCGTTGGGAAATCAGCACACAATACGGTATTTAAAGAGTGAACAATAAAACCCGAATTTTTATGTGGAAAAGCTTCGAAAAGAGGAAAACCCACGGCCTAGCAAGAAAAGCTTCCACTATGTATCTATTTCAGTACAAGATCTTCCATCGGATTACAAATTGTATGAGAAAGGGACAACATTTCTAGAAACGAACGATGACAATGTTGGCGATATGACGACGGCAATATTGTGACAATGTCGTGACGATGTCGACATGATGTCGATAGTGGTCGATGATGACCGACGGACGGCGGATCAGGTGGTGGTGGCGATACCGGCGGCGTGGTTGACCGAGTGGTGGCACGATTGTGCTTGGAGGATCTTTAGAGCTCTCTCCTCTCTTGCCTCCCTCATATGAGATGATGGGCTATTTATAGAGGAGGCATCTTTGTAAATACATGCAAATCGAACCACTCCTCCAATCGGATGGCTCATGATGATTCCCTCGATCATATGATGTATTTTGTGTATTTGAATGCTTAAATGAAGTCGGAATTGTAAGATCTTTGGCTTGTTGGAACCGGCTCGTCGAGACGCTCGATTTGACTATAAACACTCCATATTTGAGAGCTTTTAGGAATTTAACCGATGTCTCAAAGTTTCCAATGATATTTTAAGAGATCTACCGCTTCAACTGACTTGCTTGGCATCAAGATTCGTTCTTCGACTAGAGGAATTTTCAGGGTCATATCAATTATTATTATTATTATTATTATTATTATTATTATTATTATTATTATTACTATTACACTTATTATTATCACTACTATTAATATTATCAATAATATGAATATTATTACTATTATTATTTTTATTGTTACTTTTTATTATTATAATCGCTATAATTTTTCTTACTAATAAGTCATTACTTATGCTATTTATTATTTTTATTTGTATATATTTTAAACTATTTCATCTAAGTTCAAGAAAAAAATATTCAAAGTTATTTAAAAATTTTAATTAATATTAATAAATTGTAAGATAAATTTTAAAATTTATTTTTAAAGATTATTTAAAAAATTAATGTTTTCTAATATATATATATATATATATATATATATATATATATATATATATATATATATATATATATATATATAATAATCAAAATAAAATTATTTATTTATTTATTTTATTATTCATAATAAATAATTAAAAATATAGAATTCTCAATATCTAACTTAGTCATCATTGAGAGACATAAAAGAGATTTAGAAAATATAGCATTTGATCCATCATTGTAGATCTTTTTTTTTAGTATGATCCTCTTTTTTTTTTCTTTTTTCTTTTTTTTTTTTTTGCATGTGAAGCTAATGAAAGTTTATTATATCACATTCATTGCAATGCTTTTCTCGATCTACAATTATATTTATTTAAACATAATTTTTAAAATTTTAAAAAATAAAATAAAAATTGAACTCACATCATAGCTATTTATGACTTGCAGGTAAAGTTTAATGTAATTATAATTAAATATAATTAATTATAATTAAAATTTAATAAATATATTTATATTAATTTATCTGCCAATAGTTATACAATATCATATCCATATAAACTTTCTTTCATAAATTATGTTGCTTTTGATCAAATTTTTAATACTTTATAATTTCAATTAATATTTTTGCCACCGTTATCACTTTATTTTAAATCTTTCATCAAATTATTTAAATTTATTTCAAAAATTAAAGTTTAAGGGAAAAAAAACAACTATTGCTTTGACGTTTTGAATCTACGTGGCAATCTATTTTTTCTCTTGCCACATCACCAATGAAAACGCCTTAACGGAAGGGGTTTTTACTCCTTATATCAATTTCAATTTTAAGCTGCTTCTTTTAAAAATTATAAAACTACTCCTACTCCTTTTTAAAATTTTGCTGCTATAAAATTGTTTTTTATTCCTTCAAAAGATTCAATAATCTTTAGGCAAAGTTGTCTGATTAGAGAAACAACAGCCCTTCGCAGCTGGCTTTGATCAAAATAGTAATTATTGTGTAAGACATCTTAGTCTAATAATTGAAAATTTATTTTCAATCAAAAGGTTTTAAATTCAATTCCTTGAGTTTAAGATTAAATTCGCTCACAAATGTCTCAAAAAAAAAAAAATCATCTTCCATCAGGATTTTTACATAAATAACATATAAAATATTTTGATTTACATATTTTACACTAAAAATATATTATTCACTAATATAATATCTCAAAATATCATTATTATTCAAAATTAGCACTCCATCACCTATTCTGCTAGAAAGAAAATAGAAGTACTCATAAAGGAAATACCTTTAGAGATTATTTAAAAAATTTTGAGATGTCTTAATATTTATTTTAACTTGTTTGCATTTATAAAGAATTTTATGTTGTGCACCCTTCAAAATTTTAAAATTTATTTTTAAAGATTATTTAAAAAATTAATGTTTTCTAATATATATATATAATAATCAAAATAAAATTATATATTTATTTATATTTTATTATTCATAATAAATAATTAAAATATATAGAATTCTCAATATCTAACTTAGTCATCATTGAGAGACTTAAAAAGAGAATTAGAAAATATAGCATTTGATCCATCATTATAGATCTTAATTTTTTAGTATGATCCAAATATTCAAAATCAAGTTCTAAGATTATATTTACAAAGAAGTCTTTGCCTATTTCTTAGAAGTTTATTTGGTGCTAAAAATGGATGCTTTAATCTTAATTTTCTTCATAAATATTTTAGTTACTTTATATTACAATGGATAATTTTTTAAAGTAAATATGGTTTAAAATATAGTTAGTAATTTAAGTATCTAATAAATAAAATTTAAATATATACACCGCTTAATGACTTCGTCACTTACATATAAGTCGTTAAGTTAATTTGCTACGTAACTTCATTTAAACTTAGATCCAAAATAATTTAAAACTATAGTATAAGTTGCGCTTAACTAACTTTCATAGTAGAAAGCCCCATACTATATTTAAATTTTATTTGTTAGATACTTAAATTACTAATTATATTTTAAATCCTACTTATTTTAAAAAATTTCCCTATTACAATTTGTTTAGATTAGAAGGTTGAGTTAAAGAGAAGGATTGAGCTTTTCTAGAAATGGATTCTTAAATTAGAATAAATTGAACTATTCTAATTATTATATTGGAGGCCCAACTAATAATCATAGTTATACACTTCGCAATTATGAGAACTTAATGAAATAAAATCAACATATTAAACTTTCTAAAAATAAATTGATCATGTTTGACTTGAATATCGCACTCATTTAATTTCTTTAATTTATTATGACAATTTTATGCTATAGTAATGTTTAGATTTGTAAGAGCATAATGAATAAGATGAGTCTAAAAATTAAGAGTTTCATTATTTCTATATGACAATAATGCAATTGGTCAATGCTTGTAAAATATGAAGAGCTAAAAATTAGTTTATATGATAATAATTGCAAGTTATTTATTTATATTTATTTTATCTTTTTTATAAATATATTATTACTAAAAAATATTTAAAATTATCAATGGCGGTCTCAGACTCCAATAAAAATAATTAAGGGTATTTTTTAAATTGCCACTTTATATCTAAAAAAAATTTCTTGACACTCAAAGAAGTCGATTGGTAGAGAAGAAATTGAGTGATTTTAAAAAAAAAAAAAAATTAGGGTCAAAATAACGATCTAATTATTTTATTATTCTCATTTTCATTTATAAGAAATACAATTATTCATATTTTTTTTATCTAGTAAATCTGATTACTTATAAATATATTCAAATCAAAAATAAATAAAATAAAAGTGAAATTTATTCCAATCCCTTCACGCATTATTTGTTCTTGTACCTATACAAACAAGCTTTCTAGTTTCTTTTTTTTTATCTGTACAGTATCGTCACCATTTTGTTGTTCAACATCAGAACCTTAATTCAATGAAGGTTGAATGAGCAAACTTAACCGTATGCCATGACTCAAAACTGTACAGTGAGAATTTCTGATCAATGAGTTGGCTTCAGCCATGACTCTCAGAACTGTACAGCCGGCGGGAAATGCCGCATCCAAACGCCACCCCGGCGCAACTCTCCTCTATATTACGGAGATGCGCCGCCGCTTCCGGCCTAAGACCGGGGAAGCAAGCTCATCTCCATTCCCTTGTATTCGGCCTCATCCCCCACACCACCCTCGAGACCGACCTCCTCCTCATGTACGCGCGCTGTGGCCGCCTCCTAATTGCCCGCCAAGTGTTCGATGCTATGCCTCACCGTTCTCTTCACTCATGGAACATTCTTCTGTCCGCCTACGCTCAATCCTCTCTCTTCGACTGCTCCCTCGCGCTCCTCCGCCCTTTACTCGCTTCTGGACTCCGTCCTGATCACTTCACTCTACCTTCCCTTCTCAAGGCCTCCGCTGGCCTTGGCCATGGCCGCATGGGCGCCATACTCCATGCTTTTGCTATCGAAATGGCGCTTGACATCCACCTTATCGTTAGTGGGTCTATTGTAGACATGTATTTGAAATGTGGGAGGTTGATCGATGCTCGCAAGATGTTTGATGAGATGCCTGAGAAAGATAGAGTTGTTTGGAATGCCATGGTTACTGGATTTACAAAAGCTGGGTTGCTCTCTGAGGCGCTTAGTTTATTCCGAAAGTCTCAGCAGGAAGCAGTTGATGTGGATTGGATGGCACTCCCAAGCGTGCTCAGTTGCTGCAGCCAGAGCGGAGATTTAAGGAAAGGAAAAGAGGTTCATGGTAGAGCAATTAGGTTTTTAGTATTGGAATCCGATGTCACTGTTGTCAATTCTTTGATTGACATGTATTCCAAGTGTGGATTCTTGGATGCTTCCTGTCAGCTGTTTTCAAAAATGCACGTCAGAAACCTTGTAACGTGGTCGGTCTTGATATCATGTTATGGAATTCATGGTCGAGGAAAAGAGGCTCTGAGGCTCTACGAGGAGATGAGAGGTCAAGGATTTGAGCCCAATTCCATCGTATTCACTTCGGTGCTTTCAAGTTGCAGTCATTCTGGTCTCATCGATGATGGCCGTGCGGTGTTCGACTCAATAAGTAGAGTGTACGGATTGGAGCCGAGCATCGAGCACTATGCTTGCATGGTAGACCTTCTAAGTCGTCATGGGGGTATTGAGGAGGCACTTGAACTCATTGAGAGGATGGAGACTGAACCGGTGGCGAGCATCTGGGGGGCGCTACTTGCTGCTTGTGCAGTGCACCAGAATGTTGAGGTTGGGGAGATTGCAGCAACAAAGTTGTTTGAATTGGAACCAGAGAATCCTAGCAACTGTGTAGCACTCTGTAGCATATATGAGAGAGCTGGGAATTGGCATGGCGTGGCTGAGATGAGGAGGAAGATGAAGGCTTTGGTGGAGATTAAGACTCCAGGATGCAGTTGGATTGAAGTGAACGGGAAAAGGCTTTGTATCTACCAAGGAGATGTTTCTTACCCATTTTCAAACTGGATGTTGCAGATGCTAAGGGGATTATTAGGTCAGATACAAATCTAACCATCTTGTATAGTCCAACTCTAACCTAAGCACTCTTATTTCTCCAAATATTTATTTGTTTTGAAGTTAGACGCAGATATTGTTCCAAAATTGCTTTGAAACCATCCAGGCATGATTTTTTTAAGGAATCATGCAGAAAAAGAAAAACTTTGGCTGTTGTTGATAATTTATTGTTGTTTGTTATATTTCCTTGGCTTAAGAACTATGCCTTTCCTAATAAGCTATTATTTCTGTATATTTTATTGCACAACTATCATTGCAGAAAATGCAATCATTAAATTTTGCATTCTATGTCAGGTTTTATGTTAAGGCATGCAAATGAGAAACATCTTCATTAGAGGACAGGATTAACCTTCAGTTGATTAAGCTGTATTTTTATTGTATCGACTGTGACAAAATTATCAAATTTCACGAAAAAAATTAACTTCTTAGGTAATACTTAGCAGAAATGAAAGTGAGGCATAATAAAGCAGCTCCCAAAAAATTTTGAGATATCTGAGAAATGTTGATGATGAATTGATGGTAGCAAAAAATTTTGAGGCATGGTGTTTTGGTATTCGGTTATGAAATAGTGTTTATTTGGATTGTGATTTTTTGTTCGGTTTTACAAAAATATTTTTGTTAAATCGAACTCATCAATAATAATTCCAAACAACTAAAATTTTAGTTAAACCGCAATCATTATCTTGATTTGCTTGCATAGGTATAAAATACTTCAACCTAAAACTCTTAAAATCTTAATTGTGATGTACTTTGCCCAACAAATGGAACTCGTGCACACTTTCTTAGTGTGGGGAGGAAAACTCGTATATGACGTTTGCAACACAATGGGTAATCTCCATACATGCTTTTCTTAGTACGACGGGAAAAATTATGAATTGTAAATTTTTGTGCTAGAACCCAATGCACCCCTTTCTTGGCATAGTAGAATTTTCAGCTATTTCGACTACAGTATCTTACGATGCCAATCATGCATGTTTTTTTAGCATAGTGGGCAGACCTAGAGTTGATGTAGCCCCTTATGCAGGAATTACACTGAGAGGTTATCAAAATTTTATCAAGTCCTGACTTAAAATAAGACTTGAATAGGACTATAGTAAAAGCATCACTTGAACTCAAGACAACTCAAATCAAACCTAAATAAAGTATCAAATTAAAACCAAGATTGCACATGAGAATTCTAACACCATAAAATGAAATCAAATCATAAAAACTTGAAGTTAAATGAAATTTATAGGGGACTTGAAACTGACTTGAAAGCTTGTTCTTAAGCAACAAATAGAACCTCAGAACACTAGATCACTCAAGGGAACTTAACAGATCTGAATGAAAATAAATTGAATTAACCTCCTTATTTATAGTTGAAAATAGATGCATCGTGGAGCCCACTAAGCAATATTTAAAGTATATAAAAACTAATAATACATAACCTAAATTATAACAAAAAAGCCCAATACATAGATTTAAACTTTATGATGATGATGTTGATGACAATGATGATGATGCATACTCACGACTTTAAAGGGTTCTCTTAGAGAATGAGGTACACTATAATAATAATTATGTCGATGTAACTCATCAAATGTAGTATGAATCTTCAAGTAAAGAAAGACCTTTAACTGAAACCTTTGAGTGCCTCCATCAGATGTAGTGATAATCTGGTCTTCTAAAATTTGATTTAGACGATGTGATCTTAAGCGACGAGATAGTAGAGTAATTGGTGATGAAGTATTAACCTGCATGTTAGTACTATTTGTAGAGGGAATAGTATTATCCGTGGCTTGCCCATGAACAACGTTAAATCTGATACATTGAATATTGGAGAAATCTCAGCATTCATTGGAAGACCTATTTTATAAGCATTATCATTTATCTTCCTGACAACTTTATAAGGATCATATCTCTTGAGAGTTAATTTCTTAAGAGTTCTAGTTGGAAATCTCTCAAGTCTAATTTTGATAAAAACTAAATCTCCATCATTATATTTTACATATCGTCGATGTGCATTAACATTAGCTTTATATTTATCATAATTCAAAGTAAATTTTTGTTGAATTTCATGATGTAATTCATGCATGCTTTGTGCAAATAAAGATGCAAATGGTGATGAAGTATTAACCTGCATGTTAGTACTATTTGTAGAAGGAATAGTATTATCCATGGCTTGCTCATGGTACAACGTTAAATCTGATACATTGAATATTGGAGAAATCTCAGTATTCATTAGAAGATCTATTTTATAAGTATTATTATTTATTTTCTTGACAACTTTATAAGATCGATCTCTTGAGAGTTAATTTCTTAAGAGTTCTAGTTGGAAATCTCTCAAGTCTAATTTTGACAAAAATCTAAATCTCACTCATTAAATTTTACATATCGTCGATGTGTATCAACATTAACTTTATATTTATCATAATTCAAAGTAAGTTTTTGTTAAATTTCACGATGTAAATCATGCATGCTTTATACAAATGAAGATATAAATGCATTAGACCTATATGTTATAGGCAAGAAGATCAATTGATTTTCTTAGATCATAACCAGTTACAATATGAAAAGGACTCATACCAGTCGACCTATTAATTGAAATGTTATAAGTAAACTCTGCGTAGAAAGAATTTGATCCCAACTAGTAGTATGATCGGTCACTAGGCACGTAAGTAAATTTTCTAAGCTTCTATTAACAATTTTAATTTGTTCATTTGTTTGAGAGTGATAAGTTGTAGAAAATAAGAGTTTTGTGTCTAGTTTTTTCATAAGGTTTTCTAAAAATAGCTCATAAACTGGGGAATTGGGAGTGGTTTGTATTTGATGTCTTATAATATAGAACGAAGTGTGTCATTTTAGAAAATCGGTCAACAACTACTAGATGGAGTCAAAATGTTGTACACTGTGGGGTAATCCTAAGATGAAGTCCATATTAAGATCTTCCTATGGTTTGTGGGGAATTGGGAGTGGTGTGTATAGACTAGAATTTTATTTTTCACTTTTTTCTACTTGACAAATACGACATTGGACAATGATACGAGCAACATCTTTCTTAAAACTAGGCCAAAAGAACCTATCCTCCACCATTGTTATTGTCTTATCACGACCGAAATGATCAAACACACCTCGTGAATAAATTCCCTCAACAAAAAAAATTTCAAAGTGACGAATCTGGGATACATAGTTGTGTGCCACAAAGAGATAGTCATCTTGTATTTGATAATCAAGACTATTAATTGAAATATCAGATTTCAAAGATTCAAAAATTTATTGAAAATTTTTATAATTAGGATAATCATCTTTAACTTTTTCGAATCCAGTAGCTTTCATACTCATGGTATTTAATAAGGTACATATTCTACTTAGGGCATCTGCTACTTTGTTCTCGACGCTAGATTTATGTGTAAGAACAAATATATATTCTTGAAGAAATTGAATCCATTTTGCATGATAAGAACTATGTTTCTTTAGGATGTTTAGATATTTAAGCGCTTTGTGATCAGAATAAAGTACAAATTCTCATGAAAAAAGATAATGTTGCCAATAATGTAAAGTTTGAATGACAGCATAGAGATCACGGTCATATGTGGAATATCGTTGGCATGCTTTATTTAATTTTTCACTAAAGAAAGCAATGGAATGATCTTCTTATTTAAAAACACCTCCAATACCAACTCCAAAAATATCACATAACACCTCAAATATCTTGTCAAAATTTGGCAGTTTCAATATCGATGGACTTGTTGAAAGTTATTTTATTTTAGAGAAAGCATCAACAGTTGTCTTTGTCGAAACAAAGTCTCCCTTTTTAATACATTGAATTATCAGGGTCATAATAATGTTAAATTCACGAAATAAAATGTGGTCAACCCATGAAAATTGCGTACATCATGAATTATGGTTGGAGTATGCTACTCTTGAATTGCCTTAATTTTTTCAGAATTGGCAGAGATGTTATCACAAGAAACAACGAATCCTAAGAAGATTACTGAAGACATCATAAATGAATATTTTTTAAGTGAACTTATAATATTTCTTGATGAAACACTTTAAATACCTGTCATAAATGATTCTCATGATCGTTCTTAGTTTGACTAAAAATTAAAATATCATCAAAGTACATGATTAAAAAATTTTCAATAAAAAGGCACAAGATATGAGTCATCACTCTCATAAATGTACTTTGAGCATTAGTTAATCCAAAATGCATTATTAGTCAATCATACAAATCATCTTTTGTCTTGAAGGTTATTTTTCATTCATCACCTTCTCTCATACGAATTTGATGATATCCACTTCTAGGATCAATTTTATAGAAAATTATTGATCCAATCATCATATCTAGCATGTCATCAAGTCTAGGTATGAGGAACATATACTTAATAGTGATTTTATTTATAGCACGACTATCTACACACATACGCCAAGTACCATCTTTCTTTGGGGTAAGAAAAGCAGACACCGCGCATGGAGATAAACTTTCTATGATAAAATATTTTGCTAATAAATCATTAACTTGTCGCTTCAACTCTACATGTTCATCTGGGCTCATATGATAATGTGGCAAATTTGGGAGTGATGATCCAGGAACTAACTCTATGATATGTTGGACACTTTTAATGTGGGAAACTCACTAGAAAGTTCTTCGGGACAAATATCTTGATATTCTGATAAAAGTTCAAATACTTTAGATGAAAATGATTCAACACAAGATTGATTTTTGGAGGTTAGGACAACTAGTGCAAAAATAATATTTCTATTAATCCACTGTTGAAATTGATGTTTATTAATAATATATAGGGATTTTTTTTCTATGAGAGCAGATGAATTTTAGGGTTAAAGTGGAGTGGCCTCTTTAAGCTTAGCTAGATTTAACACAATTCTCTTATATTGAAAAATTGAAAGCATATGTATTAGATCGTTCATAATTTATGGCATCTATGTCAAAATTAAGTTCTACTTAAAAGTATATGAGCAACATCCATCGGAAGAATATCACACCAAATTTTATCACTATATTTACCTAATTGAATGTGTAGAAGACAACGTTGAGATATAGAGATAAAGATCTTATCTATCCAATCAATCTTATAAGGTTGTGGGTGAGTCTCTGGGGTGAGTTTCATTCTAGCCAAAGTAGAGATAGCAATAACATTCATACAGATGCCACTATCAATGATTAATTTACACATTTTTCACCACTTTTAAAATAAGTGTAGAAAATTGATGTGCACCTCCAATTATTATTAGCTCGTAGGGTAGCTAATACACAATGCATAGTAGCTATATGACTCATCTAATGCTTCTTCTGCATCACTAGCCTCTTCACAATGATCAACTGTAATTTGATTATCATTATTTTTATTTTGTTGATTTTCATTTTCATGATGTAAGTATAAGTTTCGACGAGGAGTATTTGCATAATGACCAACTTTATTACATGTAAAATAAGTAATGTTAGATGTCTTAGAACTAGATGTTCCCACTAAACCTTTTCATTTTGTTTCACTAGGTCCTTTAGGAATTACTGATGTGGGAGGAGTAACATGCGATTGAGGGTTATTTCTTGATGAAGTTATGAATCACTTATAAGGTTGTAATCTAAGATATTGTTTAATTTTAGTCGCCAGTTGAAATGCATCCTCAAGAGAATAAATGTATGGGTTAATATTTCATTATGAATTTCAGTTCGTAATCCAGATCTAAATCTAGATATTGTAGTGTGGTGATCCTTTTTAACATCACCACGGGTCATCAATTCATCAAAGCGTATCATATACTCAACAACAATCAAAGATCCTTGTTTATGCATAGTCATTTCATCCATAAACTAGTCATGAAAATTTAATGGTACATATTTTTGCTTTAAAATTTCTTTCATCTCATCCCAAGAAGCAATAGGTGGTTGTCCTAATCGTTGAAATTTTCGTGTGAGATTAATCCAATAAATCTTAGCATGGCTAGTTAGTTTCATATAAGCAAAATGAACTTGTCTTTCTTCTGACATGAGCATCCAATCAAAATATTGGTCAATATCGACTAACCAATCTAACAAAATTTAAGATCAGTCGACCATCAAAAGTAAATGGTTCAATTTTAACCATACGAATAACATCATCATTAAGTTCTCTAAGTGTATGTCGAGGGGCAACAAAACTAGATAATGACTCTTCATAATGTCGAGAATAATGTTCATAAGGAGTTCGAGAGCATAACCTTTTATCTCGTCTCAATTGTCTTCCTATTCGATGAGGTGAGCGAGGAAGTATCTCATCAAACTCGAGATATTCATTTGTCTCTAGGATAATAGCGGAATATAATAGGAGAATGTCGATGAGGAGGGAGAGGAAGAGGAATGGGGTTGGCATGATAATATTCTCTCTCTTCAAGTTGGTGTTCTAAGATTGGGTTAGTTTCTGGCGAAGTGTTGCTAGCCTACCAACCTTTTGTTCTAAGGCTTCAAATCTTTTTTGAAATTCATTATAGGTTTATTGGTGCATAACAATAAGCTTTTTTATTTTTTCTAGTAAAAATTCATATGAATCATATTTTTCATCTGAAGATTGATCTTGATATCTAAGACCACTACGAGTTAATATGATGATATGCTATTGAAAAATTTTGATATAAGCAAATATTTAAAAAAAATTATGTTTTTTTTTTAAATATGGAATGTAATGAAATCAAAGACACAATTAAATAAATAAATACCCTAATTAATTAATAATTTTTTTGTATATTTTTTATCAATGGATTACAAGATTACTCTAATATAGAAAATAAAACTCAATACCAAACAAGATGTTCTCAAAGAAATATACTTGCTCTAGTATTAAATATGATGTAGGACGAGAGTGATTTTTATGATTTAAAGTTTATTACACCGATAATTCTTAAATTTTCACAAAAGAGTAATGATAAATATACACTACTATTGAGCACATTCGCAATATTATGAATTTAGTAAAATTAAAAAGATTTCAACTAAATTTAAAATAACCAGCAGTAAAGCGGGGATAAGTTGAAGTCAATTTCTACAAATAGTTCGTCATTGTGGAGATCACGCTCTTTCCTTAGAAGTCATTCTCTAAGGGTTGTAAGCTCACACACTTACGTAGTATGTCACTCAATTGGAAAGCACACAAAAGAATAGTAAAAAAAATTTAAGAAAATAATTTGTATTCTAAATCCAAGTGTCAAGTATTATAAGAGCCTTCTTATTTATATGATTGAAAGAAAGAGTTAAGAATACTCAAACTCTCCCTAACACTATAAACTATCTACCACCATTATCAAATCTACCACTCCTTTCATATCTATCTAAAATATCATACATACTATCATGAATTATGGGTCATGACATAAGAATAGTCCAATATATATAAAATCAAAACATATATAAAATATAACTTAAATTATAACAAAAAGACTCAATACATAGATTTAAGTTTTATAATGATAATGTCGACGATGGTGACAATAATGCCCTGTATCATTTTACATAAGTCAATTATCGTGTACTATTGATCCATAAGTTGAAGGTTGGAAAATAGTGAATATTTTTTTCCTATAAATGATTGACATAATTTAAATAATAAGAAACTAAAATAAATTGTAATCAATCAAACACACCCGCACAAGTTCTGACACAGTGTTGAATACCCAAATTGAATGCCTGAGGATACTACGTGAGTTCACTTAAATAAGGTTATTATTTTAACTCGAAAATCAAAGATCACTCAAAATCGAATCAAAATTTGGATCAAGTCGAGATCGAATCAAACATATTGATCCGAGCTATGAGGTAAGAGTTTGGATCGAATCTTTTTTTGAGCAGATCTTGAGCTAGCCATAGATCAGATCAAAGTAGCTCGAAATCAGATCAAATTTATTTATTATTAATAAAATTTAAATTTATATATAATATTTATAAGTTTGTAATAACAAAATTATTTCTAAAATTAAATATATTTAGTTGTAACTTGTAATCTTTTAAAATAAATATAATAAGTATAAATATTATCTATTTGAAAATCATATAGTTTTTCTATTTCGAGCACTCAATTCAAATTTTAAAATTTTTTAATAATTATTTTTATTAAATTAGAGCTAGCTCGATCAAAATGAGCTAACTCCATTCAATTTTGAGTCAAAAAGATAAAAAAAAAAAGTTCAACTTGAACGGCTCAAAATCGATCAGAAAATTAGCCGAGCGGCTTGAAATTGAATGATTTGAGTCGCTGGCCAATCTTGAATTGCTCGAATATCTTTTGAGTCAATCTTGAGCCAACCTCGGATCGATTCATTAACAGTCAACCCTACACTTAAAATAAATTTGAATTGCCTACATGTGCTCCAACTAGTTTTTTGAATGCTTAATTATATAGCCCGAAAATAATGCACATGTTGAAATTAAAGTTAGTCTAAGCTAACTTTTATCTTGAGAGACGTGCACATATATTAAATAATAAAAAAATATCTCCATAAAAATCAGTTCTCAAAGCCAAACTTAAATTTATCAATTATTCATACTCTTTAGTAGATCACTTGACTCATACTATGGAGAGCATAAGTCCTAATTGATCAATTTGATTCTCCTCATAAGGACTAGAGTCAACAGTATTAATCACAAAACTAAATGGTCACTCTTAAATTGAAAATTCTATTTTTACTTTTACATACGACCATCAAAGTTCTTAATCAAGAAATTTTTTATTTAAAGTTATAGATTCTCTTTTTCAAGATTACAAATAGATCATAAGCTCTAATCACACACTGGATCCTCTACAAGTGAGCATGCAAAAATGACAAGATCTGAATTAATAAAAAGGAAATTTAGAGTACCACCTAGTTGATGGTCATGTTGATTGTAGATTTCAACCATCTAGCACATCATTATCAAAAAAAATTTGAAATATTAGTGTCAAATCATTTCAATTCTAAATTCATGAAATATAAACTTAGACTCAATCCTCTATTAACAAACAGGTAGAGTTGACTAGGTCTAAAATCTTAATGATGATTGTGTTGATTGTAGAATTTAACTAGAGAAGTTATTATTGCTAAGTTTTTTAAAGTATTGATGTTAAATCGTCTCAAATTCAAATTCAAAAATACAACCCTAAACTCGATCTCTATAAGATGATAAGTTCAAGTGAGTTATGGATCCGATCATTTGCTAGCAAACAAGTAGAATTAACAATGTCTAAGCTCTGATGATAATTGTGTTGAATAAAGATTTTAACTAAAAGGAATATTATCATCAAAATGTGTTTAAAATTTTAGATCAACTTAATCTAAATGAAATATCAATACAAAATAAAAAATCTGATAAGTTACCAAACTCTTAAATGTTTAATTGAAATTCATCACTTAAGAACTTAAAGTTAAAATCCATCCACTCATTTATAATTATTTATCTAAAGTGAAAAATTAAAAAGACTCTAGCTCACAAAAGTTTCAATGTCAAATCAAGTGTATTGTTATATTCACTCTCAAATAATCTTATGATAATAAAGACATGACTCATATTCTTTATTCTCGTGATTTTACTGTAAAATGACATCACATAAAAGTGCAGTTACAACCAAAGCCCTCTGATCAAGTGGTTTGTCGTCAAATGACATCATTAGGTTACAGTAATAGATGTAGCTCAGATGTTCCCAAATGTCTCTACCCTATTGAGTTGTGAATCATATAGTGCAACTGATAGGGGCTAAAGCCTTCTATTAGCTAAGGTGGATTTAAAAGCTGTCTTCTTAAATAAATATTAACCCATGCTATAAGATATCGTTGGACGATGCAACCTATAGCTAATGATAATGACTCTTCGATCAAGTTGGGTCGACTAACTCCTCTGATTAAGTAGACCAGAGACTATGACAACTCGGGATGACGAAACCATGGATCTTGATCGAATGCATTATCATTTCCCAAATCATATACTTTAAGTTAAAAATAATAATTTTTTTAAATTTTAAATTCGATTTATTGCTACCACTATATGTTAAGCAATTAATGACCTAATGACTAGCCTTAATCGAAAGCTCTTTCTTTCATTAACTATAAGTGCTTGTATCTAAAAAACCTGGAATCAGATCTAAAGTCCTCACAAAATGAGGGCTCTAGGTAGTGTCTTATCTATAATCTTAAATGTCTCCTGAAAGTTTGATCGGCACGAATTCAAACTCTCTTCATCGAGGTTGAGCGAGAATTTTTGAAGCCCACATATATATATAATTATTTGACTTGATTTCTCATTTTTTCCTCATATTATAATTGATTTTTTATCTTTTCATTATCAAAATCAAAATTTTATTTTTCTTTTCAAAATTTGGGCTAACTAAAACCAAATCAAATAAACCAAACTATATTTTAGTTCAATTTGATTTGATTTATATAAAATTTTAGTTCGCATCAATTTTCTAGATTTTAGTTCTAAAACTATTCACTTCGATAAATTCATCAAACAATCTATTCAAATAAATCAAATACACATTCTTATTATGTTCGTGAAATCATAGAGATTGTTAACATGCATCATGAAAATTATGGAAAAAAGGTACCAAACATAGCCTATAAGCTTAAATAATCATTTGTCATCATTAAATCATCATATGTTTGTGGGTTCCGAAAATTTGCCACCGACCTCTCGATGAAGAGAGTTTGATTTAATGTCGGTTAAATTTTTAGAAGTCAGATGGAATAGTAGATAAAACACTACCTAGAGATTTCCCTCTCATTTTGTGAGGACTTTAGATCTGGTTCTAGGTTTCCTACAAGCGCAAGCACCTATAGTTAATTACCTCTCCCAATGCTGAGAGAGAGCTTTCGATTAAAGCTAATCATTATATCGCTAAATGCGTAGCGTATAGTAGCAGCGTGTAGAGTTTTGAATTTAAGCTTATAAAATTTATCATATTAACTTAAAGCGGATGGTTGGGAAATGATGACACGCCCGATCAAGATCTCATGGTTCTGTCATCCTGTTGTATCTCAGTCTCTCTTAGTCAAAGGGTGAACTACCAAGAAGATCCTTGTCGGCCATGGGTTGTTGCAATGTAGACTTGGGGTAGTGTTTATCTAAGGAGACAAGCTTAAGTCCACCTTAGATAACAGAGAGTTTTTTGCTCAATCAAGTACATTCTATAGTTCAAAGCTCAAAGAGCAAAGTTGTTGGGGAACATACAGTGCAAATAATTTAGTGGTGTCATTTTTTACAAGCCGGTTAGAGGGCTCTGGTCATAACCGTCATTTATATGGTGTCATTTTCCGGCAAAACCATGCGGATAGAGAAGAGTGCGAAAATAGTTATGTATTTGATTTGACATTAGCTCTTTGTGAAAAGTTTTCTTAATTTATCACCCTTGATAAAAGATTGTAGATCGATGGATGGATTTTATTTTAAATTTAAATAATTAATTTTATTTAATTTATATTTTTAATTTGAATATTTGATCATTTTATAATTGATTTGAATTTGAATATATAAAGATTGATCATTTAAACCTTAGTAGTGATAGCCTTTTGATCACATGACTATTATTGGCTAATAGACCATTATTTACCTCTTTTCTAGGATGGGTCTAAATTTTCAAAATTTATAATCATCTAAATCTTGTCAACTCTAGCTAGAGTATAGAGGATCAGATTTGAGACTTTTCACTTGGGAGCTTGAACTTGAGAAGCCGTGTCAATAAGTTTATCTTTTGTAATTATATGACAGAATTAGCTTCTTAGATTATATTAAATTAAATTTCTTATAATATCATAATTATATTTTTAGGTTTTGTTAACCCAGACTCAGTCTTAAGACCAAACCGAGGATCAACACCTCTAGCTAAGTTTGCATTGGATAGTCTGGGACCCATGCTAGTTTTTCGATTCAAGTGTTCATATAAACTTTCAAATAATTTAATGTATTTTGATGCCAATGATTTGATATGAATTTCGAAGCACTTAAATTCAATTAGTATGATACATGCATATCAAGTTAACTTCATCTAAATATTTATATGAATTTTTTTTAAAAAAATATCCTTATGAAGGATGTGAGGTTTATTTAGAACTGAAATTAACATCTTCTGTCTTATTCTAATTCTGTGTTGCCGATTCGTTGGCATTGTATTTTTACTTTGTTCAATCATTTGAAGTAACATTCATCTTTTCACATTTAGTTTGGAATTCATTAAATTTATAAGTTTTGATGAAGCTTGATTTGTTCATATTGCTGAACTTCTAATTCTTCACAAGTTCATCATGTTTAGTATTGATTCTCATTCATGGACAAACTATTGCATCTTCTTTATGCTTGCTCATGGGTATCCAACTTTTTAGTTCTTTCAAAATGAGATGTAAGTATTATCTGAATATTTATTGAAAGATCATATGTAATGCATATAGGTAAATGTAAAGCTCATTATAAGATTCTTCTTTTTTATTCCTTCAGCCCTTTTTAATAATTCCAGAAAAAAAATAGTTATAATAAAATCCAATCATTCATTTAATAATTTTATTTGCATTAGATGAAAAGCTATCAAGCCATGTTCTTGTTTGCAAGCGACCCATCAAGTACTCTTGTAAATCACCTTTCAAATCTAACTTGCACTTTATTTTAATGTGGGAGATGATCTCCAAGCATAGTATCATTTATATGTTTTGTATAAGTTATAAGTCTTGCTCACATTTGAATTAGGTTCCTATAATTATTTGGATACAATACAACCCAAATATTCATTGAAATCATCATTTGAGAGGTGTAGAATCTCTTGCAAGACTGACTTTGCATTTCTTTTTGTCCAAGGCCAGGTTCTTAAATCCATGATAAATTTTATTTGTACTGATGATGAGCTATTGAGTCGCATTATGAATATTATTTGAATTTGTTTGTTGTAGTTTGATTTTTTTTTTGGGATTTTTTAGAAGTCTTATATTCAACTTTAATTTTGATTTGATATTCAATTTAAGTCCAAAATTTTGGCTAAATTTCGGCAGCCTCCTGGCATCATCTCCGTGTATGGGGTTCTGAGTCACGCTCCTTCTACAAAAGCATGCAGTGGTATAAACGGCTAAGCATCTTCTTCATCTACAAAAGGCGTGTATAGGTCACCTAAAGAAATCATATAATTTTCCGTTGCTGAGTGTTCTACGAAGTTTTCCCGTCATGCTATGAAGAGCGCATACAGGTTCCGCTTGTCACGCCAAATGTGCCGCAATTGGGATTTTAGAAGCATGAAGACCAATAGAACCCAACCATAATAGTTGGGAAGTAGCGAAGACATCCATAGCAGCAGGATCCCCTTCAGTGTACCAAATAAAATGATCAGAAGAAGTATCACGCTATGCAATTGAAGTTTATTTGGAAGTGGATCAGTCTGAGGTGGCTTCATAGTTTCCTTGGAGACACATTGAGAAATAATAAGAAGAATAGGTAGTACAAGATATGCTGCCGTGTCAAACCAGGCCAAAGGTGGATGTCCATCCACGAAAGGTATAAGCCAAGAAATTCCAGAACCACTCTGTCGAGCAGCAATTGTTGTTGGACCAATGGATTTACCCCAGCCTGCTTGTACAACTGAGCTATCTTAAGTTGTATTCTTTCCTGGTTTCTAGCTTATCTTTCTTGGATTGCCTTGACCTTCGGTTGCAAATTTCACATGGCTAAAGTTGATTCCACCTGCTTCTTAGTTAGCGGAAAGGTTGCCATCTTCACAATAACAGTAAGCATGATGATTGCAAAATCATAAGCATACGGCACATGTATAGCCGAAAGCCCATCCTTCAGAACCTTGAGAACAACTCCCGTCGCCTCGAAGATAAAACCAAACCAACCCCTGTTTCTTCTGAGCTACCACAGAATTTGTCGTTTCATATGTAGAAGGATCCACTGCCATGACAGTGTCCGCCAACGTGAAGAGCAATCCCTTCATCCTCGCAGAAATTCCTTCCAAATCGAGAAGGGACTCAAACTCGTTCGGTTGAGGAAACTCCCCGAGGCTCATCTGAATCCTAGCACGCGCTCACTAGGGCCTCGAGAGCGGAAGTCCCTGCCGTGGCGAGGAAGGAGGGAAAGACTATAGTCACCTTCGTGACGTCCCCCTTCTATTTTTTGAGCATCAGAGAAGCGGAAGCGGTCTCGTTTGGACAGGCCGAGAATGTCTTCGGCTGGGATCAAATGCTAGTAGTTCGGACAGTCGAATGGGAGAGGGAGAGTTCGGTTGCTCGAACTAGCGCTTGCGGCTTTGTTTCATGGAGTTCGATTACTGTTCGGACGGACGAGGACGGATGAACGTGAGAGAAGGGGAGGAATCTCCATTCGGTAGTAAAGATGGACAAACCTGGTCCTTTGCTCATTCGGCTGGGATTTCCGTATAGAGGATCGAGAGAGAGACAGAAAGGTTTTAGGAAATAGGGAAGTATGAGGAAGGTGACATGGTGATTCTTTATTGGTTGAATGGGAGGTGGAAGCAGGAGAGTGGGCGGCTACAAGTTCCAAAGTAATGACCGAATGTGATTAAAAGATAATTAGGTGAATTTATCTCGAAATGCGTATTAATTTCAATGGAATTTTAAGTACGACAATCTTAGTTAAATTGGATATCCACTCTAAGTAATTTCGACATTCCAGATGCAATGCCGCAGTCCGTTTTGCGATAAGAGGTACTTTGGTTCTCGTAATGGGTCAATTTCCGGTTAAAATACATTATCGCTGACTTCTCAACATTCATAGACTCGTCAATCGATCCGCCCTCGATAAATTTCGACTTTTTGATCTAATGGCGATCATTTGAGCGGAGTCATTTGGGAATTCGTTCGACTTGATATGCGCGTGCTTTGACGACTCAACCTCTTGATTAGTCAACCGTCGGGTTGTGCAATATTTATATTTCAATCAATTTCAATGTTTTGAACACGATGGTGAAGTCTGTTTGTCGATCGAAGATCATTTTGATTAGTTTCAGTGACGTCCAATATATTTCAGCTTCGATTTACGCGTTGTTGCATCCGAAGTCCGTCGAATTTATCTCGTATGCTCAACTCGACTGATGTAGCATATATGGAGGTCAACAAATGTCACCCAATAAATGTGATTCGTGCATAGAGGGAATCATGTTTGTTCAAGATTGGTTGACCTTTCGCATTAACCATAAATTTCAAATTACTTTAGCTTCAATTTCAATTGCTTTTGAGCTTTGCAAAATTTGTCAATAATATGATGCGTTATTTCAGACATACTAAATGATGGGATTGATCGATTTGTCAGGATTGACTTATCGGATGGATAAGAGCTTCTTCCACTATCTATTCTCTGCTTCAATGGGTTCGCTGAAGAGCTCTTTCTTTTACGTCATTGTAGATTTGGGTTTCCTCTGACCTTAGCTTCATGCTTGACCTGGTTGGATAGCGGAATTGGTTTATTTGCTTTGAGATTTGAAATTCCTTCTATCCTAGTTTTAAGCTTGAAGGACTTGCTAAAGGATTGACTTGATTTGTCCATATTGACTTGTTAAGAAGCGTATGTATATCTTCAGTCCTGTGATTGCTGCTTTGATAAACTTGTTGAAGGATGTATATAGATGACCCAGTTTTCTAGCTTATACTAGGTCTATAATATTGAGTTATCAATTTAGCAATGTGTGCTTTAATAGACTCAATAACCATGAAATTCCTTTAGTTCAGTCATTGGCTTCGTATGCACTATAGAATTACTTCTTCTATCATGTGCTTTCTGCTTCGATAGACTTGATGAGAAAATTGGCTTTGATCTGTGATTTGTACTTGATCATATCATTTGAAAATATATTTAGATGTCACCTTACAGGCAATACAGAGATTAATTTGAGGCAGCTTTGAATTAAGAGTTGTTTCCTCATATTATTTTGATCCATTGATCAAGTAAGAAGATCTTCTAGATTTTAGCTGCTTATAGTCACTAAGTTGGATCCGATTTGAGATTGAACAACTATCATCATTAGATTAACGAGCATAGGCTCTTTCAGTTGTCTTTTCTTATGACTTGTTGAGTGAGGAGGAGAGCGTCAAACTTATTTGCTGAATCAACCTTTAAAACCTACTCGAGTCTTCAACTTAAGTTGTGATTGCTTGGTGGTTTGGTCATCAGACTAACAAACAGGGGCTCTTTCACTCCGGAATTTTCTTGTGGCTTATTGAGTGAAGAGAACATTAGCAACTCGGCTATTTGTCAGCTTGTTGAGTTCGACCTTTATAACCCATCTGTGTCCTAGACTTGAAGATGTAGAGATTGATATTTTTCCAACTTATTTGATTGAAGCTTCTGAAATTGGAAGTTCTTCTAGCTTGATCTTCATAATTTAAACTTTTGATATTTAGGGCTGTCTTTCATGCTTGCAGTTGATTCTTTCAACTTGATCATAAAAAGAATGAGGGATCCTGTCTAACAGGGGGATTGCAGATTAGTTCAGAAATATATTGCAAGGTTTGATCTTCTTTAATATAAATAAATGTAGCTCATTATGATCATCATGTATATTTATCTGAGAATCTCGATTTAAAGCACGATGTCGACTTAGATACACAACAACAACAAGCCTTAATCCCACTTGGGTGGCTACATGAATCCTTCGTCTCCATTGTGTCTATTATGTGTCAAATTCTCATTTAATTCAAGTATACTAAGATCATTTTTTATACATCTTAACCAAGTCTTTTAGGTCTACCTCTACCTTTCTTAACATAAGGCAAATCTAATGCATTTACTCTCTAATCGGGTCATGGACGGTAGATGCTTTATGTGGCCAAATCATCTAAGGCGACTCTCCTAATCTTATCTACCTGGAGCTACTCCAACTTTTTCCCGAACATACTCATTTTGCATTCTATCTCTAAGGGTAAAGCCACTCATCCACCTGAGCATCCTCATCTCTGTAACACTTAACTTAGTCTTATATTTCTCTTTTATTGGCCAACATTACCATAAGTCATTGCAGGTCTTACCACCATCTTATAAAATTTTCTCTTAAGTTTAAGTGGAACTTTTCTATCATCATAATAGGCCGATGCATTCCTCCACTTCAACCATCCAACTTGAATTCTACTAATAACATCTTCATCTATTTCACCATCATTTTGAACAATAGAGCCTAAATATCTGAATTGCTCACTCTTATTAATGACTTGATCACCTAAAGTCACAACACTTCCACTAAAATTTCTACAACTAAAATTACACTCCATATATTCGCTTTTAGATCTACTTAAAGCGAAAACCTTTAGACTCTAAAGTTGACCTCCATAATTCAAGTTTACGTTGGACTCCCTCTCTAGTCTTATCAACAAGAAGAATGTCATCGACAAAAGCATACACCAAGGTACATCTTCTTGTAAATGCCTCGTAAGAACATTCATAACTAAAGTAAAAGATAAAGGCTTAATGTTGATCCTTGATGTAATCCAACCTGAAATAGGAAAATATTTTGTCAATCCTCCTTGTGTTTGGACACAAGTAATAGCTCTAGTATACATATCCTTAATGACTTGAATATAACCAATATTAACTTCTTTCTGTTCTAGAACTCTCCAAAGAACATCTCTTGAGACTTTATCATAAGCTTTCTCTAAATGAATAAATATCATATGTAGATCCTTCTTATTTTCTCTATGCTTCTCCATCAAACCTCTTAACAAATGTATAGCATCCATAGTAGATCTACGGCATGAAACCAAACTTGTGAGAAACTTACGTATCACATCGTAACTATGCTCAATTACTCTCTCCCATAATTTTAATGTATGGCACATTAACTTAATTCCTCTATAATTTGCACACTCTTGTGTAACACCTTTATTCTTAAATATAGGAACCAACAAACTCTTTCTCCACTCATCTGGCATCTTTTTAGTCTTTAAAATAACATTAAAAAGATTTGTAAGCCAAGAAATTCCTTGATCTCCTAAATATTTCCACACTTCTATTGGAATATTATCCGGTCCTATTGCTTTTCCACATTTTGTTTTCTTTAAAGCTTCACTAACTTCAAACTTTACTAATCTGATAAAATGAAATTCTATTTTTGTTTAGGTATTAAGGTTGTTAAAATTCGTACTTTCGGATCCTTCATTGAAAAGTTTATTAAAATACCTCATCCACCTATTTTCAATATCTTTTCTAAGAAAAGTCTTTATTATTTTCATCCTTAATACCCTCACTGAATTATGTCTTTACTATCTCTTTGGTTGGCTAACTTATGTATCATCTTTCACCTTCTTTAGTATCTAATCTATTTTATAAATTACTAAAAGCTAAATTTTTTGCATCATATATTGCTTTCTTAGAATCTCTACAGGCCATTTTATAAGATGTGCTTGTTCTGATCAAACCATTTCCACATCAATAGCTAAATTCCCCCCAAAAAAAAGAAAAAAGGACGAGCCAAGAAGCTGATGTAGTAAGAGGGATCTTAATTCTGTACTTGGGTGAATAATGGAGAAAGGCTTGAATCAGAACTAATCCAACTCATATTTCCATTACAAGATAAAACAAACAAATAGTAACATTTTGAATTATATATTTTCTGCTCATAAATGCATCTTCAACTGATATCTTAATCATTAATGGGAGGATAAGTTGTTATTGGTAATCTTCGCTGATTTACAAATGATTTGAAGAGGAGAAGAGCTCTACTTGGCTGTGAATAAGGCACCATATGAGCAGCTCCTCGAACTGTCGCAAATGTTAGGATGTTTCCATACTCAGTCACCCATCCACCAACCTATTGATATGAATGAAGGATATCAGGAAATTATTAATGAGAAAGAAAACATCAATAAATTTCTTGGACAAAATGGATAGCCTATGCCAAGTAAGCCTATGCCAAATTTATTAGCCAGTTTGATGTAGTTCTACGCCAAGCGAGAAGGATATCGTCAAGAACGAATTCGATTTTCGCATTGCTTCCTCTCACTTTAAATGTCAGAATCGGGAAAGAATGCCATCGTGACAATTCTTTTCTTTAATTTTACTTCCTCACTTTAGCCGTCCGCTCCGGCTATGCTACAAATGGGAAGAACATCGCCTAGGAATTCCTCTTCGATTTTGGCCGCACCCCCTTTACATTCCCAATCACATACCCAAGCCGAAAAAAAAGACGAAAAAATGCGAATGTGAGACGCGAATATATATATATATATATATATATATATATATATATATATATATATGCTAGGTTTTATCACTCAAAGACGACCAGATAAAAAACAGTCAGCGAAGACATCGCCGCACGCAAGAGGGCTCGAGTCACCACTGTTATGTCGGCTCTGACGAAATGACGAATTTTAATTAATTTTAGAAAAAGGATGAATATATATTGTATCATCTTTGCGGTTTAAAGACCGTCGCGTGAGTGAAAATGAAAATTGATTGTCGGTCGCGAAGACACCACACCACGCAATAAGGCGAAAGCCAAAACACCCCAAATGCCTACACGGACGACGCCGCCAATTACGTCAAATCTTTTGACTTAGAAAAATGAGAGGGTAAAATGAGCTAACTTAAGAATGCTAAGTAGGGAAACCGACAGTTAATTTTAAACTAAAAGCGACAAACAAGAAAAAATGAGGGGAGTCTTTAAAGCAAATTTTGGAAAGAATAGAATATTTATTTAAAATCTAAGTGAAATTTGGGGGAGACTAATATTAAGCTCACAAACTATAATATTATTCTAAATGGAAGTAATGAATGAATTCTCTTTTCGTAAATTTCTCAAAAATTTAATTTAATTGAAACTGAGGATGAACCAAAATCATTTAATAACTCTTATATTGGTGATTTAATACTAATAAGCATTAAGCTAAAGAATAAACACCAAATCGATAATTTATCAAAAGTGATATAAAATGATCATAATCAAGTTGAGAAAATTACAAAAAAAAACTCAACAAGTAAACTAAGTATCAGTAGTGTTTTAAACTACAATCTAAATCAAAATATCTTTTTCACCACCGACTGCAACCCTTGCAAGCGTAGTTCTATATTAAATCAAAATCTACAAAATCATGCGCAGCTTCCTTTAAATCAAAAAAATTTCATAATTATGATTTCCAAGATCAATAATTTCATTAATTAAAATTATAAATTCTCGTGCTTTACATGTAGATTTTAAATTTTAATATCCAAAAGGTGAAAGCTAAATTGAATCAATTGAATATTAATTTGAAAATCTAATACGATATTAGATCAATTTACAACGCCTTCTTCACACCTGATCCGCACAAGCAGACATAGCGATATTAAATCAAAATCTACAAAAATCGTAGCTTTTAACTTAAAAAATTAAGGAATTTCATCTTAATTATGATTTTCAAGATCAATAATTTTATTAATTATTTAAATTACGCTTATAAATTTCTGATACGCTCTACATGTAGATTTTCAAGCAAATTTTAATGCCTCAAAAGCTAAGCAAATTGGAATTAATTGAATATTAATTTGAAAAATCTAATAAGATAGATCAATTTACAATTCGTCAATACATTTTCAGAACTTTCAGTAGACGTAAAGTGATACTAAATCCAGCTATAAAAAATCATCTTTCTTCAATCAAAAAATCAAAGAATTTCATCCTAATATGATTTTCAAGATCAATAATTTCATTAATTTTAAATTAGTTTATAAATTCTCGATTCTGACATGAGATTTTCAAGTGCAAATTTTAATGTCTGAAAAGATTGCGCAAGCTAAATTGAAATTAAATGCAAATATAAAATCAATTCCATAATTCAAACATAAAATTAACTAAAATTACTATACACCGATAAACACTACGCTAAATGCCTAAATTCAAGATCGACACGGTTGCTTCCTCGATGGCCTGATCCCGCTAACAAAATCAAAAACCTATAATAATATCAAATATTTAAACCGACATGATAAGTAGATCTAATCCTGCTAACAGCTAAATGAAATGACAGTGCTCTTCTATTAAAATTGGATTGTACGTTTCTCTAGAGGCTCCAGCCTTTAACAAATATGTACTGACAGTGCTCTTCTATCAAAACTTTTGAGATTATATTTACAGAGTAGCATGATAGCATTTTTTTTTTTTTTTTTTCATTCATTTCCGTCAAGTATACCTTTATTATTATATAGATGAAATTCAAACTCAAAATTTTGACAATTTACAAAAAGTCTTTTATCAATCAGATTAAATAGTACGTAGTCTTTTAATTTAGATATATGGAGCTATCAGCACATGTTTTTGATAAACCTGGTAACTGTTGTGCGTCAAATCCTTTTAGCCTAACACGTCTCTTTGATTTTTCTTTGTTGAAAAGCATGCAAAAATAAAGAGAATCAATCACCAACTGCTGGGAAATAGATGGGAGGACATTCATGACTAATGTTTTGCATTGTTGTTTATCTGAAGAAATTTTATCGCCACTCCAATAAAGTAGTACTCTCTCGAAAGAGAGAAACCACAAACTATGGCAGTGTGTGTCTTGGGTCTTGAATCATTTTTTAAAATAATCAAAAAAGAATTGACAGAACATAAGAGCTTAAAAAAATTGACTCGTATAAGATGTACTTGTTCTGATCAAATTGTTTCCACTTCAAATTCCCCAACCCACCGCCTCTTCTTGGTGCAAGCGAAGCACCGAGAACTACCACGCTCGATTCTCTAGAGCCGCCATAACATCGTGAATGAGCGGATTTAATTGTCGCAGATATTAACGCATTATCCTCACCTACAAGATAGGTGGGGTGTTGGGTGGATACCGATCCCAAAAAAAAAATTCCCCCCCAAAAACAGAAAAAAAGGACGAGCCAAGAAGCTGATGTAATAAGAGGGATCTTAATTCTGTGCTTGGGTGAATAATGCAGAAAGGCTTGAATCAGAACTAATCCAACTCATATTTCCATTACAAGATAAAACAAACAAATAGTAACATTTTGAATTATATATTTTCTGCTCATAAATGCATCTTCAACTGATAATTTAATCATTAATGGGAGGATAAGTTGTTATTGGTAATCTTCGCTGATTTACAAATGATTTGAAGAGGAGAAGAGCTCTGCTTGGCTGTGAATAAGGCACCATATGAGCAGCTCCTCTAACTGTCGCAAATGTTAGGATGTTTCCATACTCAGTCACCCATCCACCAACCTATTGATATGAATGAAGGATATCAGGAAATTATTAATGAGAAAGAAAACATCAATAAATTTCTTGGACAAAATGGATAGTTACAGAATGGAGCCTATGCCAAGGAAATTTATTAGCCAGTTTGATGTAGTTCTACAAGTGCCACATTAGCATTTGGGTCTTTAGTAAACACCAAAAAAATATAGCAATTCAGTTATATTGAGCAGATGAATAAGTATAAATAAGTTTAAGATACTGCAAAATCATCATTAAGTGTAGCTCATTAAAGATTGAGGTTTCGCTTGGCTAGATTTTAGGTGCGTTTAGATTCTCAGGCCATGAAAAAAGTGTTTAATTTTACTGTTTGAATAGAGAGCTTTATTAAACTGCTTTTTCCAAAAACTCCGCTTTAGATCTAAAAAAACACCTCAGATGCAACTGGAGGAATAAATAACCCTCCCTAGAAAGGGTATGCATTATTAGAGAAATTTGATCATTTACAATATTATTTTAAATACTCAAAGAAAGCTTGATTACTAAAGCAATATATATCCAAACAAGAACTTCAGTTTCTCAGAAGAAGAACGGAAGTTTTCCTAAAAACACTTATCAGCCAATTTTTTTGAAAGCCAACATCTAAGCCAAACGAAGCCTGAATTACACCCGATAAAAGTAAATTGATAAGTTTGGCTAAGAATTTAAAGCTCGATCTATTGTGAGCAAAGCTATAACCTTAAAAAAATTTGGATTATTCCACCAGAACTATCCTTGGATAACCAACCAGGTTAGCTATGCAAGTTACTTAATAAACAGCACAAGGAAAGAACTACCTGGCCTTTCTGGAACCAAGCAGTGTAAGGCAAACTAACACCAAGTTGCATATCATGTGCTAGCTCGCGAACAAGCGTCCTAGAGCCAATGAGTGGCACTACGGAGTCTTGATCACCACTGCAGAATAAGATTCATTAAGCTTCTCTTAAAAAGCATAAACTTTAAAATAGAAACATTAACAGAAATGCTAACCTGAAAACCCAAACTGGTATGTGTTCTCTAAGTATTCTTTTAAGGAAGGGAAGCATACTAGTGTTTACGTCACTTTCATTGTAATTTAGGAACCTGATGTCAGAGAATTTGAACAAGTCAAATTATATTGGCGGCTAATCATATGATGCACATGCACGAAAAACAATTCATGAAGAGAGAGAAGCTAAAATAAATATAACATGGAAGCAAAAAACTCACATATCAAAGAGAAACGCATCGTTTTTAAAAAATCATATTAATTCCATTGTGCATATTGGAACTCATAAAGACATAATACTTAAATTGCATTCAAATCTGTATTATCATTTTCTCTAACATCTGTATGTTCTTATGAGCTATGAGTACCCAGTGCTGATCGCGAAGGAAAATAAATTATGTCGAAAGAAAGAAGTAGATTTCATGCTGCTTGAAAATGAAATTGAAGAGTATCATAAGACACTAAACAACCTCTGAAATCTAGAATTGAACATTCCTAAAAGCACTGTAAGTGATTACATGGAAGAAAAGTGATAAAAAAAGTGGCCAAGCCTTATAAATAATACTCACCCACTGCACATACTCCAGCGATAAGGCAAGCTGGTTCTGTTGGCATGAAGGGCCCGTTGAACTTCTGGCAGATTGAAATAAAACCGTCTTTCACCAGTCATGCATACATCAACGCCAACACTCATCTTAGTAGCCTGCCATTATAAAAGACTCATTAAAAACAATCATTCAATTGACTAAATTAATTATAAGGTGTTTGCTGAAATCAACATACATATTTTTTCAGCCTCAGTTCCTGCTCCACAATAGCTGGATAGCAGACATCAAGAATCACATCATATGCATTTATGTAATCACCAACCACTTTATCTGCTTCTGCTATTGCATCATTACATGTTTTGCTGATATTGTGAGAAGAATGACTATATTCATAATCCTCAAAATCACACCCGTTCATCACCTTAAGACCTATCTCATCAGAAATCATTCCATGAGACCAATAATATTCGTAAGCAGCAGGCACATCCCGGTCAAGCTTCAGAAGAGGATTCCCGATCTGCTCAAGATAAAATGCACTTAATGTGAAGCTTTTGATCAAATAAACTTCCTTCTTGTCATGCATATAAGTTAAGCAGCTTCTTACAAAAACTCCTTTAATGTTGAACTTAAAATTAGTCGAATGCTTATTCTGGTTCAAGAGAACAACAGCGAGTTGTGGTATATAGTGCCAATATTATTATTCGCATCAAGAAAAAAAAATCTTGAGAATAAAATCTTGCATGTAAACAAGAGAATGATCAACCTGCATAGCTCTCTCCTGTGAGAAACAAGTCTCGAGTTTTGAACTCGGGGAACTTTTTGAGCCATCGCATCAAGAATATACGCATGTCATTTGCTTCATTGATCAAATAATTAAGCAGGTAGCTCAAAACATTTGCTGTTTTTTTATTTCTATAGCAAAATGTTACAAGCAAATATTACCAGTAGAGGCATCTCCGCATGTGTAATCATTAGTTCTGTTTGAATAAGACCATCCAACTCCAGCAGGAGATTCAACAAATAGTAGGTTCGATACTGTAAATATGAAACATAATATTTTTTTTAGGAGAATGAAGCTTTGCGGTAATCAGGTTATTTAATTTACAAGTAAATGAACTGCACTTCAGTGAAATTCATAAAAATCAATTTCGTGATTTAGTTATTAAATGAAACGACCTTTATTCCATGAATGCTTGTTTATCCGGAGACCTCTTCCATCACCTCTTGGGAAAAATGGTCCCAGTTCAGTGAAGGCACCACCTCCAATTGAAGAGCATCCAGGACCTGCCATTTAGTTTTCAGAAAGGCCAGAATAGATTGATGAACTTCTTTGTAGAACTAACATAATTCAGCTCTACATGAAAAGAGATACTAGCAAAAATACATTTGGATTCATTGTTTCCTGATTACATTAGATGTTTTTTCCCTTGTTTTCTATCAAGAGGTTAGTAATCGCTAATAACATTAAAAATGCTACTGCTTAATATTGTCAACAAATGCTTTAATAATAACAATATTATCTAGAAAGATATAGCCTCAAAATGCCGACATCATAATGCCTAAAATACATAGTTATCATTATGAACTAATGTATTATAAAATTAATTGCAATACAAAACATCTATATACACATCAATACATAGTAATATATACTAGTTCATAACCAATAATAATAATGTATATTGAAGTAGATAATGTTATGCTATGGACATAAATCTAGATTCACATATACAATTTCTCTATTATCTAACATTATTATGATTGTGTTTTATTTATACATTTCATATTTCCATTACAACAACAACAAGCCTTAATCCCACCTTCGTCTCCATTGTGTCCTGTTATGTGTCAAATTCTCATTTAAATCAAGTATACTAAGATCATTTTTTATACATCTTAACCAAGTCTTTTTAGGTCTACCTCTACCTTTCTTAACATAAGGCAAATCTATCTACTCTCCTAATCGGTCATCTCGACGCTTTATGTGGCCAAACCATCTAAGGCTTAATTCTCCCTAATCTTATCTACCACTGGAGCTACTCCAACTTTTTCACGAATATACTCATTTTGCATAAATCTCTAAGAGTAAAGCTACTCATCCACCTAAGCATTATCATCTCTGTAACACTTAACTTAGTCTTATGCTTCTCTTTTATTGGCCAACATTCTGCACCATAAGTCATTGCGTGTGTCTTACCACCATCTTATAAAATTTTCCTAAGTTTTGGAACTTTTCTATCACATAATAGCCGATGCATTCCTCCACTTCAACCATCCAACATGAATTCTACTAATAACATCTCCATCTATTTCACCATCATTTTGAACAATAGAGCTTAAATATCTGAAATGCTCACTCTTATTAATGACTTGTTCACCTAATGTCACAACACTACCACTATACTTCTACAACTAAAATTACACTTCATATATTCAATTTTAGATCTACTTAAACAAAAACCTTTAGACTCTAGAGTTGACCTCCATAATTCAAGTTTTTGTTGGACTCCCTCTCTAGTCTTATCAACAAGAAGAATGTCATCAGCAAAAATCATATACCAAGGTACATCTTCTTGTAAATGCCTAGTAAGAACATCCATAACTAAAGTAAAAAAGATAAGGGCTTAAAGCTGATCCTTGATGTAATCCAACTAAAATAGGAAAATATTTTGTCAATCCTCCTTGTGTTTGGACACAAGTAACAAATCTAGTATACATATCCTTAATGACTTGAATATAATCAATATTAACTCCTTTCTGTTCAAGAACTCTCCAAAGAACATCTCTTGAAACTTTATCATAAGCTTTCTCTAAATCAATAAATATCATATGTAGATCCTTCTTACTTCCATTAGTAAAAGAAAATATTATTTAGTAATGTTTATTCTAAACTAATCTTTTTTTTTCCAAACAATGAATATAATCAAAAATATATATTATAATTGAGTACTAAAAATATTTTAAGGAAGACACATCTGAGACGTGCACGTAAGAAGGTAGAGTGTTCTGCAATTTAAGACTTAAGAAACACACCTAGAATCCTTCAATTTATGAATAAAAAAGTGCGATTCTTTGAAAAAAGTGTGATTATAGAATCCTGCAATGAAAACAGATTCCATTACAATATAATGAAAATACCAACTCCTTTGTGATGCTCATTTGGAACATATGAAAGAACAGTAGTAAATGGAAAATAGATTGCCAATATAAAAAGTAACGAAGGAATATTAAAAGAGGAATGTTATTATCGACTCCCTTGAAATTAATGAAATTGCAGTATTGTTCACTTCCAGCTTACACTGGTGGTAAATGCATAAAAAATAATATCGCATTAATTTCAAGTAAAATGTCAAGTTCTTCTATCCAGCTTATCGTCCAGCATTGCTTTATTAAAGATTCTTTGCATTTCTTACAAAGAAGGAAGTAAAAATAAAAGACCAAGGCCCATTTGGGACGGCAGAGGCGGTGCAGAGTGTATTTTAATTTAAAATACTAAATGATAGTTATATTTTTTATATAATAATAAAGATTTAGATATTATGTATATAAATATTAAAATTTGAGTACGACATGTATAAATACATAATATCTGTGAGGTATTTATGTAAATCCCTTCGAAAAAAAAAAGAAAAATTTTAAAAGCCCGATTCAAGATTCCAAAGCACATGCTTTTTCTTCGCAGAGGTGCTCAGAGCACATGCACTTTCTTCCAGAACTGAATAAAACAGTAGCCAGTAGCAAGCTGTCCAGATCCATAACATCAGAGAAAACTCCGTCATTTTAAACGTAAGCATCCTATTACTGTAAAGCCTTTTTTTTTTTTTTTTTTTCAAACTTCATGGATTTTTGCTACCGGTAGGGTTTCCACAAAAGCTTCAATCTTTCAACAAATCAAACCGATCAAAATAATCACCATAAAAGAGAGTCCAAGGTAGAAGACAGAGATGAAATCAACAAGCATCCCATATATACCTCCATTGAGCCAAAGAGTGAGAGGTTTCTTGTCTGCTTCTTTTTCAGCCTCAGCAAAGTAGTAGAAGAGACTCTTCCCAGCCTCGTCGTCCACATCAACATAGCCTGCAAACTGCCTGAAATCTACCTTGGGCTGTCCTGGAAGTTCCACCACCAAATCCTCTGCTGGGCGTCCTTTCGCTCCTCTATTCGCCGCCATTATAGAGCTAAGAACAGTAAAAATCAAAACTTGCCACCCTCTCATCTCTCCAGCTATGAAGAGGAAACGAAATTAAAACCTTCTTATCACGCTTCTTTCGCTTTCCTCGCTTCTGTTGAAATGTAGAGAGCGCGATGAAAATAAGGGGCTAACACTATGGATTCGGTTAAGAACACTTTAAGAATGCACGTGAAATCCGCGGCGGTGAATTATGGCCATTGGGATAATTCGACAGAGAAAGGGTGGGATGTTTTATCTGCTCAAGGAGATAGACGTTACGACTTACGAGAATTAAGGCTGACTAGTTTTTTTTTATACTGCATTTTGTATTTTGTTTTGAGAACGTGAATTTTTAATTTTAATACTCATTTAAATAGTATGCTTTTTAAAATTATGTTTTAGCTTTTCATTTGGAGAGTGAATTTTTAATTTTGATACCTGTTCAATAATGCTTTTGAAATTGAGTTTTACCCATCTCAATCAAGCTGTTTATTCCTTTCAAAAGAAAGACAAATGTAGAAGACTTTAAACCAAACAAGAATCCAAAAAATAAATTGAGTCACTAAGCTCCATTTTAAATCTTTAAAAGAAAAGACAAATTCAAGAATAATTTTAAAGTTTTCAGAATCAAAACTTAGTTCATGGGAGGTTTTTTTTCAGAGCTTGAATTTTTAATTACAGTTTAATAGTGCTTTTGAATGATTTTAGCTCTATCTCACTAAAGTGTTTTATTTTTTTCAAACAAAGATAAATAGAGTTTCGAAATACTTTAAATCATTTTTCAAGAATTCAAAAGTTTAGTAAACAAACCTTAGTCAAACTAGTTTAAATTGAGCGCATTTTCCATGTGGCAATCCCTCTGAATGATCTGGTAATTAAGAAAAATATTCGTGCTTCTTAGTTAATTAAGAAACACTACCATTGCCGGTCCCAAGTCCGGATGCAAAAAGTGGAGGGTTGTAGTCGACAAATAAAATTTGTCAAACAATCATGACATGAATCCTTTAAATCATCAGAAAGACGCTAGGCCCCGAAGCGACGCTACTGATGGCTCAATACGAAAAATGAGTCAGATCGCCGGGTGCAAGGTTAAATAAGCAAGGGTTCCCACATTTTGACGGATGCGGCAAAGAAGTTAGTCCATGAAACTAAAATTAGGTTAGATCTTGGAATATAAGTACTCTGTAAAAAAATTAATGGAATTAATAGATATTATGGTTCATAGAAAGATAAATATTTTATGTGTTCAAGAAACTAAATGGGTTGGTGAGAAGGCCAAGGAGATTGATAGTTTAGGTTTTAAACTTTGTATTCTGCAAAAGTAACAAATGGTAAAAGGATTATAGATAAAAGTTTGAAGGATAATGTTATAAGTATTAATAGATGTGGAGATAGAATTATAGCTTTAAAGATTATTGGATACTAAGATTATCAATGTTATAAGTGTCTACCCTCAGTTTGGAGGTAGTTTAAAGAAAAATTTTGGAATGAATTAGGGATTAATACAAGATACCTCAAGAAAAAAAGTATTTATTGGAGGAGATTTAAATGGACATGTTGCAGAGTAGAAGATTTTAAAAGTATTCATGGTTATGGATTTGGAGTGACTAATGAAGAAGGTAAAGACTATTAGATTTTGCTTTAGCTTATGATTTTGTAGTTTAATTTTTTTAAGAAAAGAGATGAACATATTATTACTTATAAAAATGGATCTAGTAAAACACAGATTGATTATTTTGATAAGAAAAGATCGCTTAAATTGTAAAGATTGGCGTCATACCAAGTGAAATTTTAAGTACCCAACATCGACTATTAGTTTTAGATTTTAAGATGAAAGGTTGTAAGAGAAAAATAAACTAAATTATTGTCCTGATTAGATGGGGACACTTAAAGAACATAAATAAAAAATATTTTTAAGAGCAAACTACAAGATATTAGAATTTGGGTGTTCATAAAGAAGCTAACGTTATGTGGAAAAAATATGAAATTACAAGTTGCTAAAGATGGTTTGGAGAATAAAAATTGTTTAATAAGAAGAGAATTGGGAAATATGGTCTAGAGTGAAGAAAAGATAAAATACAAGATTAGATATAAAATGTATGTATAAGTTAGCCAAAAAGATAGGAGAAAGATTGAAGTGAGGTATTAAGGATGAAAATAATAAAGTGTTTTCTTAGAAAAGATATTGAAAATAGGTGGATGAGATATTTTGATAAACTTTTCAACGAAGGATCTGACGATTGATTTTAGCAACCTTAATACCCTAAACAAAAATAGAGAATTTCATTTCTATCGTCAGATAGTAAATCAAGTTAGTGAAGCTTTAAAGAAAATGAAATGTGGAAAAGAGGACCGGATAATATTCCAATAGATGTGGAAATGTTTAGAGATCAAGGAATTTCTTGGCTTACAAATCTTTTAATGTTATTTTAAAGACTAAAAAGATGCCGATGAGTGGAGAAAGAGTCTATTGGTTCCTATATTTAAGAATAAAGGTGATGCACAAGAGTGTGCAAATTATAGAGTTAATTAATACATTAAAATTATGGGAGAGAGTAATTGAGCATAGTTACGATGTGATGATGTTTCTCACAATCTTTGGTTTCATGCCGTAGATCTACTATGGATGCTATACATTTATTAAGAGGTTTAATAGAGAAGCATAGAAAGTAAGAAGGATCTACATATGATATTTATCGATTTAGAGAAAGCTTATGATAAAGTCTCAAGAGATGTTCTTTGGAGAGTTCTAAAGAAAGGAGTTAATATTGGTTATATTCAAGTCATTAAGGATATGTATACTGAGTCTTTGTGTCCAAACACAAGGAGGATTGACAAAATATTTTCCTATTTCATTGGATTACATCAAGGATCAACATTAAGCCCTTATCTTTTACTTTAGTTATGGATGTTCTTACGAGGCATTTACAAGAAGATGTACCTTGGTGTATGCTTTTGTCGATGATTCTCTTCTTGATAAGAGAGGGAGTCCAACAAACTTGAATTATGGAGGTCAACTTTAGAGTCTAAAGGTTTTCGTTTAAGTAGATCTAAACCGAATATATGGAGTGTAATTTTAGTTGTAGAAGTTTTAGTGATAGTTGTGACTCTAGTGATCAAGTCATTAATAAGAGTGAGATCTTATATTTAGGCTCTATTGTTCAAAATGATGGTGAAATAGATGGAGATGTTATTAGTAGAATTCAAGTTGGATGGTTGAAGTGGAGGAATGCATCCGGCCTATTATGTGATAGAAAAGTTCCACTTAAACTTAAGGGAAAATTTTATAAGATGGTGGTAAGACCCGCAATGACTTATGGTGAATGTTGGCCAATAAAAGAGAAGCATAAGACTAAGTTAAGTGTTACGAGATGAGGATGCTTAGGTGGATGAGTGGCTTTACTCAGAGAGAGAATGCAAAATGAGTATGTTCGGGAAAAGTTGGAGTAGCTCAGGTGGTAGATAAGATTAGGGAGAGTCTTTAGATGATTTGGCCACTTAAAGCCTACCGTCCGAATGATTAGGAGAGTAGATGCATTAGATTTGCCTTATGTTAAGAAAGGTAGAGGTAGACCTAAAAAGACTTGGTTAAGATGTATAAAAAATGATCTTAGTATACTTGAATTAGATGAGAATTTGACACATAATAGGACACAATGGAGACGAAGGATTCATGTAGCCGACCCCACCTAGTGGGATTAAGGCTTGTTGTTGTTGTTGTTGTTGTTGTTGTTGTTCTTAGTTATTTCGGAATTAATGAGGATGATCAGATATAAAAATTTATTTACATAACATATAATTTTTTGATCTTTATATATCTAATATCTAAAATTTAAATATTCATGCTCCTCAGATAAATTTGAATGTAAACTCAAAAAAAAAATTATAATAAATTAGAGAGATTAATATAAAAGATACCTCTTAAAAAATAATTATTTATTATATAAGATTTAAATGAACATGTTGATAGAGAGTTAGAAGATTTTAAAAATATTGATGATAGTTATGGATCTGAAATGACTAACGAAGAATATAGGATTATATTATATTTTATCTTAACTTATGATTTTTATAATTGCTAATATTTTATTTAAGAAAAGAGATGAACACATTATTATTTATAAAAATGAATCTAGTAAAATATGGATTGATTATTTTTTGATAAGAAAAATCGATCGTTTAGATTGTAAAGATTGTAAGGTCATTCTAAGTGAAAATTTGAGTACCCAACATCGATTGTTAGTTTTAGATTTTAAGATGAATGATTGTAAGAGGAAAAATAGATCAAATTATTATCATAGGATTAAATGGGGACAATTAAAAAACACAAATAAAAATATTTTTAAGAGCAAGCTACAAGCTTAGAATTTGGGATGTTCATAAGTAAGTTTAATGTTAGGAAAAAGAAGTGAAATTAAGCAGAGCTAAAATATGCTTGAAAAATCAAAAGGAAAAACTTCTTTTAATAAAAATAATTCGTGGTGGAGTCAGAGTATGCAAAAAAAGATAAGAAATAAGAAACATTATTATAAAACTTTGTTTAGATATAAAAATTGTGAGAATTGGAAAAAATCTAAAGTGGCCTGTAGATATTCTAAGAAAGCAATATATTATGCAAAAAATTTAACTTTTAGTGATTTATACAATAGATTAGATGCCAAAGAAGGTGAAAGATATATGTAGAAGTGTTGACCTCTACATATGTGTCATAAGTCGAGTCAAGCACACAAGCCAAATTCGATGGACTTCGGAAGCGACAGTGCGCAAATCGAGGTTCAAAATGCACTTAACGTCACCAAAAATGATCGAAATGACCTCCGATTGACAAACGGACTTCTCCATCGCGTTCAGAACATCGAAATTGGTTGAAATATAAATATTGTAAAATCTAATGATCAATCGATTAAGCGTTCGAGCTATCAATGTGTTGACACGTATATTAAAGTCGGAAAGCTGCGATAATGTTTGAATGACTTCCGTTCAAGAAATTGATCACGTCGTTATCTTCAAAACATCAAAATCTATCAAATGAGACTATCCGCGCTCAATTCGGACGAGTTTGTGCATAAGTCGAATGATTTGAAGTGACAGCGCGTAAATTGAGGCTGAACGCACAGGACTTCGCTGAAATCAACTCAAATGACCTCTGATTGACTAACGAACTCCGTCATCGCGTTCAGAACATCGAAATTAGTTAGGATATAAATATTTCATAATTTGATGATCAACTGATCAAATGCTCGAGTCATCAACTCGCATGCACGCATATCGATGCCAGGAGGCACCGATGCAAGTCAAACAATCTTCGTTCATGAAATTGACTGTGTCATTAGCTTTGAAACGCCAAAATCTATCAAGTAAGATTATTAGCACTCGCCGCAAGACAAAATCGAGCAAAGTCCGGACGTGCATTTCGAGTTGAAAAATTGGCCGACTAATCAAATGGCCTCGCGTAAACGACTATCAAGGCTCGTAATAATGAAATTACCCTAAATTGATATATATATTGACTATGTATTTATCTGTGTGAAATTCACATTAAAATTATTTAATAAAATTTAAATTATTTTTAAAATCCCCAAATTACCCCGTTTCTCTCTTATTTTTCTGAAAAGAAAAACTGCCAAAAAAAAATAAAATAAAATAAGAATAAAAAAACTGAAAAAAAAAAATTACTTCCCCTCATTTCTCTCAACTCCTCCTCATTCTGCAACTTGCCACTTTCTCCTATTTAATTACGTCTCTCTCTCCTACTCTCCCTCTCCCCTAAAAAAAAAAAAAAAAAAAACGCAGAGGTCCTCTCCTCTAGGTTTTCATGTTTTTTCTCCAATCTACGCGTTTTCCGCCGTACAATTATTCCCGCGAAGCGCCCGCCGGCGCAAAATCCTGCCATCGGCGCGAAATCCCGCCTCGCTGCCTTCCGCGCACAGCCCGCTGTCGCCCGCTCCACTGGGCCCGATCCTGCCGTTCAACTCGCATCCACGCCTACCACACGACCCGCGATCGAGCCCGCTGCCGCGTCCCGAGCCCGTCTCCACGTCCTGGGACCGAGCCCGCTGCCGCGACCCGACCCGCTGTCGCGTCTGACCTGCCGCTGGCTCGCCGTCGCTCTTCCAAACCCGCGCTGTGCTCCCCTTCAACCCAAAACTGCCATTTCGCAAAGCTTTCCAGCCCCAGCCCGCACCGCAGGCCCGTCCCACGGCCCATTTCTTCAATCCAGCCCGTCAGCCTCTTTCCCTTCAGCCCACAGTCCGCTGCAATTAAGCTTACAGCCCACTAGCCCGCCAGCCCTTCAAACCCCTGCCCAGTCCACTACAACTAAGCATACAGGCCACTGTTTGGGCCCATTCTGTATAATTCAGCCCGTTATCGGCCCGCTGTGTTCATCCCACTAGCCCGCTATCCCGCAGCCTACAACCATCGCTGTGCCACAAATCGAGGAAGAACATCATCAGTAGACGAATTCTTCCTTCGATTTTCGGCGTTGTTTCCCTCACTTTAGCTTCCGCCGCTTCAAATCAAGAAGAACATCGTCGAGAGAATTCTTACTATAATTTTCGCCGCTTCCTTCTTTTCCCCTGCTCGCAAATCGAGGAAAATATCATTAGACAAATTCCTCTTCGATTTTCGGCATCGCGCCCCTTACCTTACATTCCCAATCACATACCCAACCCGCTTCTTGAGCCTCAGATCACGAAAATGCGTAGAGATATATATATATATATATATATATATATATATATTTACGTTTTATATGTCAAGACTCGTCAGGCTCAAGAGGCGACGGGATGAAAAATAGCAGATCGCAAAGACATCACTCGATATGCTCAAGAGTTGATTGTAAGCCACCACTGTTTGTTCTGACGAAGCCGAAATTTTATCTAATTTCTGACTTAGAAAAAAAGGGATGAATATATATTGCATCAGTATGTCTTTGATGTTTAAAGATCACGCCGTTTTTAGGGTGACGAGATGAAAACGGTTGGGCATAACACCACTCACGCCAACAAGGTACCGAAGTAGCCAACACTCACGACCCCTACACGGTGATACGCCGACGAATTGTGCCAAATCTTTTGACTTAGAAAAAGGGGAGGGTAAAATGAGCTGACTTAAGAATACTAAGTAGGAAAATCGATAGCTAATTTTAAACTAAAAGCGACAAACAAGAAAAAATGGGAGGGGGGAGCCTTTAAAGCAAATTTTGGGAAGAATATAATATTTATTTAAAATATAAGTAAATTTGGAGGAGACTAATATTAAGCTCACAAACTCTAATAGCTATTCTCTATGACTTAAATGGAAGTAATGAATGAGTTCTTTTTTCATGTAAATTTCTCAAAATTAAGCAAGCTTTAATTTGAATTTAAGGGGGACTAATGCCAAATTCATAACAAACTTGAAATAAACTCAAAATCTGAGGATGAATCCAAATTAGATTTAATAACTCTTATATGAATATAGAGGTGATTATTATTCTAGCTAATAATCATGATTAAGGCTAAAGCAATAAACACTGAAATTGGCATAACCTATCAAAAGTGATATAAATTGAACATAATCAAGTTGAAAATATTACAAAAAAAACTCAATAAGTAAACTAAGTGCCAGTATTTTAAACTAGAATCTAAATCAAAATGTCTTCTTCGCCACCGGATATGCAACCCTTTGTATAAGCAAATAGAATGCGATATTAAATCAAAATCTATAAAAATCATGGAGCTTCCTTTAAATCAAAAATTAAGGAATTTCATCCTAATTATGATTTTCAAGATCAATAATTTAATTAGATGAAATTAGCTGTTTATAAATTCTGTGCTCAAACATAGAATTTCAGAATTTTAATAATGAAAAGGTCTAGCTAAATTGGAATCAATTGAATATTAATTAGAAAAATCTAATAAGATATTAGATTAATTTACAATGTCTTCTTCGTCTCCGGATCTGCAACCCTTTGTACAAGCAGACAGAATGCGATATTAAATCAAAATCTACAAAAATCATGGAGCTTCCTTTAAATCAAAAATTAAGGAATTTCATCTTAATTATGATTTTCAAGATCAATAATTTTATTAATTAGATGAAATCATCTAAGCTATAAATTCCTGCATGTGCTCGAACATAGAGATTTCAAGTATAAATTTTAATGTCTGAAAAGGCTGCGTAGGCTAAATTGGAATCAATTAAATATTAATTTGAAAAATCTAATAAGATGTTAGATCAATTTACAATACCTTCTTCGCCACCGAATCTGTTACTCTTTGTACAAGCAGACAGAAAGTGATACTAAATCCAGTTCTATAAAAATCATAAGGCTTTCTTCAATTAAAAAAATATAAGAATTTCATCCTAATTATGATTTTCAAGTTCAATAATTTCATTAATTAGATGAAATTAGTTATAAATTCGTATAAATTCGGACATAGAGATTTCAAGTGCAAATTTTAATGTTGGAAAAGAATGCGCAAGCTAAATTAAAATTAAATACAAATATAAAATCAATCTCATAATTCAAACATAAAATTAACTAAAATTACTATACACCTGCATGGGCCCCGACACTATGTTAAATGCCTAAATTCAAGTGTCTGAGGATGTCGGGGGCTTTGCTTAGTCTTGATCATGTTAACAAACCTAAAACTTATAATAAGAGTTTCAAATCAATGAAATATTTGAAAACTGAACAAAGATAGTAGATCTAATCCTCTATTAGCAGTTAAACAGAGTTGATAGGATCTAAAGCTCTTAATTTAAACATAAAATTATCTGAACTATTAAATACACCAACATGGGCCCCGACATTATGTTGAATGCCTAAATTTAAGTGTTAAGGATCTGATTGCTTCTGCTTAGTCCAAGACTGGTGTTAACAAAATCTAAAAAACTTATAATAAGAGTTTCAAAGTAATGAAATATCAAAGAGATTGATTATAACAAGTGATAATATATCTAATCCTCTGTTAGCAGCTAAACAGAGTTGACAGGATCTAAAACTCTTAAATATATTCAAATTTTAATGTCTAAAAAGGCTGCGTAGGCTATGTCAGAATTAAATAAAAAATTAAAATCAATCTCATAGTTAAGAAACAAACACTACATAAGGTCTTAAATAAACCCGCATGTGCTCGACACTATGCTGAATGCTTAAATTCAAGTGTTCAAGGACGGTGCTGCGTTTCTGCTTAGTCTTAGAGTGGATCGTTAACAAAATCTAAAAACTTATAATAAGAGTTTAAAATCAATGAAATATCTGAGAAACGGATTCTGTCATGCGATAGTAGATATAATTCTCTGTTAGCAGCTAAATAGAGTTGACAAGATCTAAAACTCTTAAACATATTCAAATTAATCAATTTTTCAAGTCAAATTAAGTAGCAATCTGAAATCGATATCATAATTCAGAAATAAAATTACCTAAATTACAAGCACACCCGCATGTGCCCCGATACTATGCTGAATGCCTAAATTCAAGTGTATGAAGATGTTACGCGGTTGATTTCTGGTTTAGTCTTAGGACTGAGTCCGAGTTAACAAAACTTAAAAACCTTAATAAGAGTTTCAAATTAGTAAAATGACTGAGAAACTGATTCTATCAGGTGATAGTAGATCTAATCCTCTATTAGCAGCTAAACAGAATTGATAGGATCTAAAGCTCTTAAACATATTCCAATTAATCAATTGCTCAAATAAATTGACTCAAATTAAAAATCAATATAAAAATTATTTAAATGAAATTTTATCATTAACACTTAAATAAAACTCAATCTATCAACCTTCCGTAACTGTTTATCGGGGGTGATAAATTAAGAAAACTCTAGTTCACAAAAGATTCAATGTCAAATTAAGTATTATGCTATGTTCACTCTCAATCAATCTCTTGCCAGTAAAGATGTGGTCCATATCCTCCAGGTCTATGGCTCCACATGAAAGAAGCTATGACTGAGTCCTCCGACGTGGTTTGCTAGCTTATATATTATGATCAATCCGTATATGCTCCCAATAGCTCGCCTTTGAGTTGTGAATCATAGGATATACTGATGACAAACAACCCTCTCACGCAAGGTAGACTTAAGTCTCTTAGACAAACACCACCCAGTCTACAAGGATTTCTTGACGACATAATCCATGTGTTTGTTGATGAGGATCCTTTGTTGGGTCACTACCTCCTTGACTAAGTAGAGGACCACGGTATGATGAAAACCATGATCTAGACGGCACGTCATCATTCCCCCAACCATCCGGTTTAAGCTAAAATGATGAATTTCATATCTTAAAGTCTAAAACTCTACATGCTGCTACTATACGCTATGCATTTTACGATCTAACGACTAGCCTTAATCGAAAGTTCTCTCTCACTTATTGGGAGGGGTAATTATCTATAAGGGCTTGTGCATATAGGAAACCTGGAACCAGATCTAAAGTCCTCGCAAAATGAGGATGAAATCTATGAGTAATGTCTTATCTACTATTCCATCTGCCTTCTGAAAATTACACCGAGACACTTTAAAACACTCTTTCCATCGAAGAGGTCGGTGGCAAATTTTCGGAGCTCACAGATTTCTGGCGACTCTGCTGGGGACAGGATTCTCTTTCCATCTTTGGCTAGTCGAATTTGAGCTATAGTAGAAAAGTAGCAAAAAATTGAAATGTAAAATCAATTATCAATGAAACTAACTCTAAGCTAATTATATCATTATGACTGATCTGCTTGTTCTCTATATCGATGGATCTTCAGAACATTGTTCATCATGAAGCCGCGCGAGTTAATGCATTGCTAATGTTGTAATCAATACCAGAGATACTGGAGCTATCATCCAATTTGGTAGTGTAAACTCTCCAACATCCCACAAATAATCCTTTACCTTAAGAAACTGCATATTCTATGCACCAACTTATGCAAAGGAGGAAGACAATTAGAATGACCACTACTGCTACTAAGGTTCCTCAAAAGAGAGCATTTGTACTTAAAAGATTAATTTATTTTGAAGTGTCATTCATGAAGAGAACCTTCACTGGGTAGAAAGTTTCAGTCATACATGTGAATGCGACTACTTTGTCAGTCAAACCTTTCGCATTAGAAAGGCATAATGCTGAAGCCTCCTCTTCTAGTGGAAAATTGATAGAAGGCAAAAGAGAAGAAACACTAAATAGTGAGCTCAGTAGTTGTTGTATAAATCGTAAGTCATACAACCAACCTTACAACCAGAAGTGAGTATTTCTACCCCACAATAAATTTGAAAATTTTGAGATTGGTGAAATAGAATAGCTCTACTAGTGATGTTAAGCGGTGTTTTTGGGCTCAACAGCAGTCAACTTCAACCTTTATGAAGAAACAACATGAAACTCTATCTACTCGAGCACATAGAGTTCTGAAAGTTGTTAAAGAAAAATTTCTTATGAAGAACAGGTATCAATGTCAATTATCAAAGAAGCTAAAAATTCTCCACTACAAAAATTACAATCAGTGGTAGTAAATGCTCAAAACTGTTCTAAGCAATTCCTACACTGTGAACATCAAGTCGTGGCACCTAAATTGCATGTTCGGGAATCTGTTATCGAAAAATCCTGATAGAAAGAAAAATAAATATGGAGGTCGAAGCTCTCGAAAAGAATTAGCAATACAAAAGCTTCTTCATCTAGAAGCAACTTAATCCAAAGATAGCGGAGAAAGAGAAATGTCAACATGCTCAATGTCAAGTATAAAATTATATAACCCCAGGGAACTGAAGTGTGTTCTAACCTATAATAGTTTGACTAAGATGGGTAAAGTGGAACAAATTCTACCTGGTCAAATCAAGCCCTTTTGACCCGACAATAGTTCCAACTTCTTTAGTGAGGAAACTAAACTCAGATATGCAGGTATTGGGTCCTCAAAGTTGCTAAGAAGAAATGACTGATGAAAAAAAATACGAAGGTCATATCCTTAGGAAGACTAGAGTTGCTCCTCCAAAGAGACCTCCTCTTATAGCCCTGGCAAAATGTTTACTAATTCAAGTCTCGCATGATGAGCATCGATGCTTGACACTTGGACCACATGTCCAAGAATTCTCCGTTAAAAGGTCCCTACAAATAGGTGAGCAAATTTGGAGGCCAAAATCTTGAAGTAAAATTTTCTTACAAAAAGGAAACAGCATGACATCTAGACTGTACTCCCACAAAATCCACTCCTTATGCTAAAGTATTTGAAGCTGAAGTAGTCTTGCCACTTGAAGTTGAACTACCTTCATTCTGAGTAGCCATTCAACAAAATTTCACTCAAGATGAGAATGTCTATTTATGGATGTGAGAATTTGATGGACTTGACGAGGTCATGCACCAAGCTCAACAAAATCTTGAAGTCAACCAAGCAAAGATGTCCAAAAGCTTCATCATTATATGTTATCTCACAAGATTACCCTCATCTCGATGATCGATCAGCTGAAGTACTTGATGATAAGACCGATGTTGACAAGTCATTTGACAAAATGGACAGTATTACTTTTGTAATTTGATATCACATACTTTCGCAGTAAAATAAAGGGAGATATTTTTGGTCGCACATCCTATCCTGCACTCTTCTTAATGACGATTTACGATGAGCAAATTATGCTCATTCATGAAAGAAAAAATTATAAATTTAGAAATGTACTTGATGGAGCCTTGATCAAACAAGTCCAATCTCTAAATTTTCAAGAGCAAGAGTAGAATCGATCATCTTTATAACACCAGAAGAAGGGATAATGAGATGATCATATGGATTGATCGAGCCAAGAACTAATAATGAAGCTGAATATGAAGCATTAGTGGTTTGAAAAAGTTATTTTCATAGGCATTCATAATTTGCATATTTTTGGCGATTCTTAGTTTATTATAAATCAAGTACTTGGCATCTATATAATCAACAAACTTGAGTTAGCTTTCTATCACAAGCGAGTTCTTGAGCTTATGTGATACCAAATATCACGAAGTCTCGATCCAAAATAGAAAGTCAACCGCTTAGCAAAACTAGCTAAGAAAATGAAGGAATATGAATGATTATATCATGATCGATATATTTACTCAAAGAGTTCTAGACAATAAAGTATCAATCCTCAGAGGTAGAGGTTACCAACCGACACACAGATGTGACTTTGTTTCTCCTACTCCCCAAAATCAACAAGAAGTTATACCAAGAAGAGTTAAGAATGACATTGCCTCTGAAAAGCAGTGTGAAGCCTTTATTGTAGAAGAGTCACATGATTGGAGGCAAGCCTTCATCGACTACTTTAAAGAGGGCAAATTACCAAATAATAAATCACTGGCAGTTCAAATAAAAAAGAGAATGCTACGCTATGCTTTCATCAATAATACTTTATATCTTAGATCCTTTGAACAAATGTGGCTACAATGCCTAAATATAGATGAAGCTAGCAAAGTAATGGTTGAAGTTCATGAAGGACTTTATGGTGCACATCAGTCAAGTCCCAAGATGACAGTAAAGATCAAAAGGATTGTCTATTATTGGTCATTTATGGTGAGAGACCGTATTAATCACGCTAAGAAGTGTCATTAGTGTCAAGTACATGAGGATCTCATCCATCAACCTCCAAATCTATTACACCCAACAATAGCATCCCGGCTATTCGAATTTGGGGTATAGATGTAATTGGACCAATCAATCCGATCACTGGACATCGCTTCATCCCAAGAAATGGCGACTATTTCTCTAAGTGGCATGAGGCTACTCCATTTAAAGAAGTTACTACTAACTGAGTGATTAACTTCTTCACGCATAATATAGTCTATAGATTTGGAGTGTCACACTGAATAATTTCTGATAATGGCACAACCTTCAAAAGTGCAAAGATTTATAGATTCATCGATCGACACAAAATTGATTGGCGATATTCTTCAATATACAATCCAAGAGAAAATAATTTGGCGGAGGCCTTCAATAAGACATTAGTCAAACTACTCAAGAAGATTCTCACCAAAAATAAGAAGGAATGGCATACCAAGCTAGTAGAGGCTCTATGGGCGTATCAAACTACCTATAAGACGCCGACTAAAGCCACTCCTTATTCATTGGTATTTGGAATTGAAGCAGTTCTTTCGCTTGAAGTTGAATTGCCTTCACTTCGAGTAGCCATCCAATACAATCTAATGAAGATCAAAATGCTCCTCTGAGAATGGAGGAACTCACGAGATGAAGTTAGATTACAAGCTCATCAAAATATGGAAGTCTATCGAGCAAAGATGTCTAGGGCTTTTGACCATACGGTGCGACCATGAATATTCTAAAAAGGAGAATTAGTCCTGGTGCTGAGAAGACCAATTATTCCCAATCAAAAATTTGGTGGCAAATTTGAGTCTAGCTGGGAAGGCCCTTTTTATTATTGAAAAAGTGTATCAAGGAGGACCATACCAACTTATCAACCTAAAGGATTAAAGACCAATGTCGTCAATCAATGATCGTTAACTAAAAAAGTATTATACAGGACAAATACATTCCCAAGGTACAATAGAAATCCCCCTGCAAGACAGGGGGCATTTTTTTAGTATATCTATTTCGATTGACATTGTGCTTCATGCCGAGATTCCTAAATAAACCTACTCTAGATGGAAAAACTTTTTCCGTGAAAATTCCCCTATTATAGATGGAGAATTTTTAGATTTTTATAGACAAATGAAATCAATGTTGTATGTTAAAATCTCCTTTAGAATACATCAATTCAAATATGGATGTATTTATATATTTTCATCTTGAAAAATTCTCCTAAAGGTACTTTAGAATTCCCCGTGCAATGGGATATTTTTTAATTATATTAAGTCTATTTGAGTTGACATCATGCCATAAGATGAGATTCTCAAATTTATTCTGATTTGGGTTGGCATCGAGCGTTACGCCAAAATCCTTAAATATATCTATAATTATCATTGTTAAGTTGCAGAGTCTTGTAGGAATAAAAAGAATCTATTTCTATGCATGAAAAGACAACCCTAAATGTCAAAAAATTTATCTCTCACATTTGCCAAATTCTGGAAATCAAGTCAGAAGTATTTCCAATTTCGGAAGCTTCAATCAGTTAAGTTGGAAAAACATCAATCTCTACATTCTAAAGTCTAGGACACGGATGGGTTCTAAAGGTCGGACTCAACAAGCCCATAATAGTCGAGTTGCTGACGCTCTCTTCACTCAACAAGCCACAAGAAAAGGTCGCAATGAAAGAGCCCTCGTTCGTCAGTCTGATGATAAAACCACCAACCCACTACAACTTAAGTCAAAGACTCGAGTAGGTTCTAAATATCAGACTCAACAAGCCCAAATATTGTCGAGTTGCTGACGGTCTCCTCACTCAACAAGCCGCAAGAAAAGGCCATAGTGAAAGAGCCCATGCTCGTCAGTCCAATGACGATAGCTGTTCAATCTCAAATCAGATCCAGCTTAATGATTACAAGCAACCAGGATCCAAGATATCTCTACTTGACCGACATATCAAGGTAATCTGAGGAAATGCTCAATTAAGGGATATCCCAAATCAATCTATATATTACCTGCAATGTGATATTTCAATCTATTCTTAAATGATATGATTAAGCTCAAAGCCAATCTCTCCTCATCAAGTCCCCAAAGCGTAAAAGGAGGACCGGAAGCAATTTCATAGTTCATATAAAGTCGATGCCGAACTAACGGAATTTTGTGGTATTCACCTAAAGCACGCTAGACTAATAACTCAACATTGATCCTATATGGGTCATCATCAGATGTATCCTTCAATGAATCAAAGCAAAGAAGACGATTCGGAGTGCATACACTTCCTGACAAGTCCATAGGGACAAATCATATTCATCAAGTCCGTCAAGCTCAGAGTTAAGACAAGGAATTTCAAATCCGTTCAAGCACGGATAAACCGATTCCCCAACGGAGTCCTTCATCAAATTAAGCAGAACAATTCCTCCATCAAGCCTAACCAAGCATGAAGCTAGGGTTGGAGGAGACTCAAATTTGCAAGGACATAAAAGAAAGAGATCTTCAAAGAAAGCTATCAGCGATAAGATAGGTAATAACTCTAATCAATCCGACAAGTCGACTGAGCACCTGCCATTTAGCATATCCGAATAAGGCAAAGATACCAATAACAAATCCTGTCAAAGCTCTGTAAGTTATTGGAATCAAAGCTAAAATGATCCAAGCTTTATGGCCAGCCCAAAAGGTCAACCAGTTTTCAACAAACGTGACTCGCTCCATGCGTGACTCACATTTGTTTGGGGGCATTTGTTGACCTCCACATATGTGCCATAAGTCGAGTCAAGCCCACAAGCCAAATTAGACGAACTTCGGAAGCAACAGTGCACAAATTGAGATTCAAAATGCACTGGATGTCACCAAAAATGGTCAAAATGACCTCTGATCGATGAACGGACTTCTTTATCGCATTCAGAACATTGAAATTGATTGAAATATAAATATTTCAAAATCTAATGATCAATCGACAAGCCGAAGCTATCAATGTGTCGACACGTATATCGAGAAAAAATTACGATGATGATCCTCCGCTCATGAAATTGATCACGCGTTAGCTTCAAAATATCATCTATCAAGACTATTCACACTCACCGGATGATGCGTATGTCAAATGGTTCAAGTGACGATAAAATCAAGGCTAAAATGCACCGAACGTCACCGACATCAACTCAAATGACCTCCGACACGAATGATATCGCCATCGATCATTCATAACGCCAAAATTACGATATATAAATATTTCACGACTTAATAATCAACCAACGAGAGTCATCAACTCGCTACAATATCGAGATTATGGCGAGACGCAGTCAAACGATCTCCATTCATGAAATTAACTATGTCATTGGCTTTGAAATGCCAAAATCTATCAAATAAGATTGTTCGCACTCAATTCGAATGAGTCTGTATGAAAATTGAGAGTCGAAAGCGGCGATGCACATTTCGTTTGAACACTCATTTGATGCCGAACCAACTACCCTCCGATCAAATAATCATGTCAATGAATATTTATCAACAGAAATCCACATTAAAATTATTTAATAAAATTAAAATTATTTTAAAAATTCTTAAATTACCCTCATTTCTCTCTTATTTTCAATTTTCTGAAAAGAAAAACTGCCAAAAAAAATTAAAATAAAAAATAGAAAAAAAAACTACTCTCCTTCATTTCCCTCAACTCCCCCTTATTTCGTAACTTCCCCCTCTCCCATTTTCTAATTACGTCTCTCTCTCCTCCTCTCAAAAAAATGAAAAAAAGAGAGAAAATACAGAGGCAATTCCTTCCTCTCCTCTCGGTTTTCGCCTTGTTTTTCTCCATTCTGTGCATTTTCCGCCGTACAATTGTTCCTGCGAACCCCGGCCGTCGCGAAATTTTGCCTCACTGCCTTCCGCGCAAGGCCCGCTGCCGCCCGTTCGGCTGGGCCCGATCCTGCCGCACGACCCGCGCCCGCAGCACGACCCGCGATCGACCTCGCTGCTGCGTCTCGAACCCGTCTCAACGTCCAGCGACCGAGCTCGTTGTCGCGACCCGACCCGCTGCCGCGTCCAGCCTGCCACTAGCCCGCCGTCCCTCTTCCAGACCCGCGCCGCGCTCCCCTTCAACCTAAGACCACCGTAATGCAAAGCTTTCTGGCCCCAGTCCGCCAGCCCGCACCGCAGGCCCGTCCCACGACCCATTTCTTCAATCCAGCCCGCCAGCCTCCTTCACTTCAGCCCACAGCCGACTGCAATTAAGGCTACAGCCCACTTACCCGCCAGTCCTTCAAACCCCTGGCCCAGTCCACTGCAACTACGCATGCAGCCCATTGTTTTGGCCCATTCTGCATAATTCAACCCATTATTTGGCCCGCTGCGTGCATCTCACTAGCCCGCTATCTCAAGTCACATCCATCGCCGCAAAATCGCAAGAACATCATAGTAATTCTTCTTCGATTTTCTCGCTTCCTTTAGTTATCTCTTTGCATCAAATCAAGAATATTAATGAAATTCTTCCTTCGTCCTGCCGCTTCCCTCACTTTAGCCTTTTCCTGCCCATCAAGGCCGCAAATCGGAGAAGAACATCATCAATAGACGAATTCTTCCTTCGATTTTCTGCACCCCTTACCTTATATTTCCAATCACATACTCATCCCGCTTCTATCGAAGAAGACCCGTTGTTTTAGTAGGCGCTGACGGATGAAAATATGTGTGTCAAAAGACACTCATGCCGACTGCACTGTAGCCACCACTTAAATGTCGCCCTGACGAATCTATTTGTCTAATTTTCGACTTAAAAAAAAGAATATATATCAGATTAGATGTCTTCAAAGAAGACTCTTGCTTAAGCGCGACGAGATGAAAATCGGTGGTGAAGACACCACTCCACGCTCAATGCACCAGTAGCCAAAATACCGATGCGCTCTATACTGGACGATGCGGAGGTTCAAATTGTGTCAAATCTTTTAACTTAAAAAAAGGGGAGGGTAAAATGAGCTGACTTAAGAACGCTAAGTTGAAAATCCGGCAGCTAATTTTAAACTAAAAGCGACAAACATGAAAAAAGGGGGGAGCCTTTAAAGTAAATTTTGGGAAGAATAGAATATTTATTTAAAATCTAAGTGAAATTTGGGGGAGACTAATATTAAGCTCACAAACTCTAATAGTTATTCTCTATGGCTTAAATGGAAGTAATGAATGAGTTCTCTTTTCTTGTAAATTTCTCAAAATTAAGTAAGCTTTAATTGGAATTTAGGGGGGGTCACAACAAACTTGAAATAAACTCAAAATCTGAGGATGAATCTAAATTGAGTTTAATAACTCTTATATGAATGTGGAGGTGATTACTATACTAGTTAATAAACATGACTAAGGCTAAAGCAATAAACATGAAATATGTATAACCTATCAAAAGTGATATAAATTGAACATAATCAAATTGGAAAATTACAAAAAAAAAAACTCAATAAGTAAACTAAGTGTCAGTAGTATTTTAAACTATAATCTAAATCAAAATGTCTTCTTTTCCACCGACCGCAACCCTTTGTATAAGCAGACAGAATGTGATATTAAATCAAAATCTACAAAAATCATGGAGCTTCCTTTAAATCAAAAAGTAAGGAATTTCATCCTAATTATGATTTTCAAGATCAATAATTTCATTAATTAGATAAAATTAGCTAAGCTATAAATTCTTGTATGTGCTTGGACATAGAGATTTCAAGTGCAAATTTTAATGTCTAAAAAGGCTATGCAGGCTAAATTAGAATTAATTGAATATTAATTTAAAAAATCTAATAAGATATTAGATCAATTTACAATGTCTTCTTCACCACCGGATCTGCAACCCTTTATACAAGCAGATAGAAAGTGATATTAAATCAAAATCTACAAAAATCATGGAGGTTCCTTTAAATCAAAAATTAAGGAATTTCATCTAAATTATGATTTTCAAGATCAATAATTTCATTAATTAGATGAAATTAGCTTTTATAAATTCTAATGCTAACATAAAGATTTAAAGTGCAAATTTTAATATCTGAAAAGGCTGTGCAAGCTAAATTGGAATCAATTGAATATTATTTTGAAAAATCTAATAAGATATTAGATCAATTTACAATGCCTTCTTCGCCACCGGATCTGCAACTCTTTATACAAGCAGACAGAAGGTGATACTAAATCCAATTCTATAAAAATCATAAGGCTTTTCTCAATCAAAAGAAAATCAAAGAATTTCTACCTAATTATGATTTTCAAGATCAATAATTTCATTAATTAGATGAAATTAGCTAAGCTATAAATTCTTGCATGTGCTCGGACATAGAGATTTCAAGTATAAATTTTAATGTCTAAAAAGGCTACGCATGCTAAATCAGAATTAAATGCAAATACAAAATCAATCTCATAATTCAAACATAAAAGTTAACTAAAATTACTATATACCTGCATGGGCCCCGACACTATGCTAAATACCTAAATTTAAGTGTCTGAGGATATTGCGCGGGTTTCTTACTGGTTTAGTCTTAGGACTGGGTCTGGGTTAACAAAACCTACTAAATTTATAATAAGAGTTTCAAATCGGTGAAATATTTGAAAAATTGATTCTATCAGGTGATAGTAGATCTAATCTCTAGACAGCCTAAACTTGACAATCTAAAACTCTTAAACATATTCAAATTTTAATGTCTAAAAAAAAGCTAAGTTGGAATTAAATAAAAATTCAAAATCAATCTCATTAAGAAATAAAACTACATAAGGTCTTAAATAGACCAAGATGTTCACACACTATGTCAATGCTTAAATTCAAGTGTCAAAGGATGTGGGTTTCTTGGTTTAGTCTTAGATGTCCCGTTAACAAAACCTAAAATCCTATAATAAAATTTTAAAATTAGTGAAATATCTGAGAAACTAATTCTGTCATGTGACAATAGATCTAATCCTCTATTAACAACTAAATAGAGTTGACAGGATCTAAAACTCTTAAACATATTCAAATTAATCAAATTAAGTAGCAATCTGAAATCGATATCATAATTCAAGAATAAAATTACCTAAATTACGAATACACCCGTATGTGCCCCGACACTATGCTGAATGCCTAAATTCAAGTGTCTGAGGATACTGCGCGGGTTGCTTCCCAATTTAGTCTTAGGATTGAGGTTAACAAAACCTAAAAACTCTTAATAAGAGTTTCAAATCAAGAAATATCGAGAAACTGACATGTCGGAAAGTAGATCTAATCCTCTATTAGTAGCTAAATAGAGTTGATAGGATCTAAAGCTCTTAAACATATTCCAATTAATTAATTGCTCAAATAAAATTGACTCCAATTAAAAATCAATATAAAAAATTATTTAAATGAAATTCTATCATTAAAACTTAAATCAAACACAATCTATCCACCTTTCATAACTGTTTGTCGGGGGTGACAAATTAAATAAACTCTAGCTCACCAAAGAGCCAATGTCAAATCAAGTGTTTTGCTATGTTCACTCTCAATCAATCTCTTGAAGACGGGGTCCTCCGACATGGTTTGTCCAAGAAGTTTCACAAATGAAGAAGCTATGATAAGAGTCCTCCGACGGGTGGTTTTGGCTACCGCTTCATTATATTATGATCACAATCGTGTATGCTCCCAATGGCTCGCTTTTGAGTTATGAATCATAGGTATACTTGATAGGCAAACAACTCTCTCACCAAGGTAGACTTAAGTCTATCTCCTGACAAATACCATCCCGTGTCTACAAGGATTTCTTGATAACCTCAGGTTCGGATGAGATCATTTTATCGGTTGGGACTACCTTCTCGACTAAGTAGACTGGACCGGACGCCGGGATGATGGAACCATGATCTAGACGCATCATTCCCTCCAATCATCCGCTTCTAAAATGATGAATTTCATATCTTAAATTCTAAACTCTACATGCTGCTACTATATACTATGCATTTTACGATCTAACGACTAGCCTTAATCGAAAGTTCTCTCTCACTTATTGGGAGGAGTAATTAACTATAGGGGCTTGTGTCTATAAGAAACCTAGAACCAGATCTAAAGTCCTTACAAAATGAAGATGAAATCTCTGGGTAGTGTCTTATCTACTATTCCATCTGCCTTCTGAAAATTACACCGAGACACTTTAAAACACTCTTTCCATTGAATAGGTCAGTGGTGAATTGTCGAAGCTTACAATAAGTTAGCCAATCAAAGAGATAGGAGAAGTAAAGATCTAGTTCAAGTGATGTGTATTAAGGATGTAAATAATAAAGTGCTTTTCTTAGAAAAGAATATTGAAAAAAGGTAGATTATGTATTTTGATAAACTTTTCAATGAAGGATCTGAAAGTATGATTGATTTTAGCAATCTTAATACCCTAAACAAAAATAGAATTTTATTTTATCATCGATTAGTAAATCAAGTTGAGAAGCTTTAAAGAAAATGAAATATAGAAAAATAGTATGACCTAATGATATTCCAATAGAAGTGTGGAAATGTTTAGGAGATCAAGGAATTTCTTGACTTATAAATCATTTTAATGTTATTTTAAAGACTAAAAAGATGATAGAAGAGTGGAGAAAGAGTTTGTTGGTTTTTATATTTAAGAATAAAAGTGATGCACAAGAGTGTGCAAATTATAGAGGAATTAAGTTAATGTGTCATACATTAAAATTATGGGAGAGAGTAATCGAAAGACAAGTTATGTGATACAAAAGTTTCTCACAATCAGTTTGGTTTCATGCTAGATAGATCTACTATGGATGTTATACATTTGTTAAGAGGTTTGATGGAGAAGTATAGAGAAAGTAAGGAGGATCTATATATGATATTTATTGATTTAGAGAAAGCTTATGATAAAATTTCAAGAGATGTTCTTTGGAGAGTTCTAGAATAGAAAAGAGTTAATATTGGTTATATTCAAGTCATCAAGGATATGTATACTAGAGTTGTTGTACTTGTGTCCAAACACAAGGAGGTTTGACAAAATAGTTTCCTATTTTAGTTGGATTACATTAAGGATCAACTTTAAGCCCTTATCTTTTTTACTTTAGTTATGGATGTTCTTACTAGGCATTTACAGGAAGATGTACCTTGGTGTATGCTTTTTGCTGATGGCATTCTTCCTGTTGATAAGACTAGAGTGGGAGTCCAAGAGAAACTTGAATTATGGATGTCAACTTTAGAGTCTAAAGGTTTTCGTTTAAGTAGATCTAAAACTGAATATATGGAGTGTAATTTTAGTTGAAGAAGTTCTGGTGGTAGTGTTGTGATATTAGGTGAACAAGTCATTAATAAGAGTGAGCAATTTAGATATTTAAGCTCTATTATTCAAAATGATGGTGAAATAGATGGAGATTTTATTAGTAGAATTCAAGTTGGATGGTTGAAGTGGAGGAATGCATCTGACCTGTTGTGTGATAGGAAAGTTCCACTTAAACTTAAGGTAAAATTTTATAAGATGGTGGTAAGACCTGCAATGACTTACAGTGTAGAATGTTGGCCAATAAAAGAGAAGCATAAGACTAAGTTAAGTGTTATAGAGATGAGGATGCTCAGGTGGATGAGTGGCTCTACTCTTAGATATAAAATGTGAAATGAGTATGTTTGGGAAAAAGTTGGAGTAGCTCCAGTGACAAATAAGATTAGAGAGAGAGTCACCTTAGATGGTTTGGCCATATAAAACGTTGGCCGTCTGATGACCCGGTTAGGAGAGTAGATGCATTAGATTTGCCTTATGTTAAGAAAGGTAGAGATAGACCAAAAAAGACTTGGTTAAAATGTATAAAAAATGACCTTACTATACTTGAATTAAATGAGAATTTGACACATATTATGACACAATGGAGATGAAGGATTCATGTAGCCGACCCCACTTAGTGGGATAAAGGCTTGTTGTTGTTGTTGTTATATATAGCTAATATCTAAATTTTAATATTTTGATAAATTTTTTATTTTAAAAAATTAATGATTATAATATTTTTAATAAAATATTAATATTTAATTATTAGATAATTAAAAATACATAAATACTTACAAATACTCTTTTTTATTTGACTTTTTATGTGTATATTTTTTAAAAAAATATGACATTCTTTTCTAATGAATTTACTCTCAATTGCATTCTCAAATTGGTCTTTGAATTTAATTATAAATGAAATTGATTGAAATTAGTTTCAATTCAACTTATAATTTTTTTAACATTTGAATTATTTTCATAATAAATTCATACACCCTTATATTTCACAAGGTCAAGGATTCATTCAAACATATTTAAGACATACATCAAGATCAATAGCATGCTAGTTTTAACCAAAGTTTAAACATGTTAATGGCTCATAAGAAATATATGTTGTTGGCATGTGCTATCGCTAAAAAAGAAGTATGTGATGAGAAGAGAAGTTCTATTGCAATATTGCTAATGTGCATGATGCCAAGAAAGGCATTGCAAGATTGGCATTATGTGAGGAATGGCAAAGCTTGTTGATATACCATTGGCATGTGACATTGCTAGGGAAGGTATCATCGAACTAGTTGTGTGTGGGGAGAACAGGGCCACAAACATGCAGGGACTTGATGCGTGAGGAGAAGAGAAGTTCACTCATAGGATTAACGACATAGAACATCGCTTCTCACAAAAACTCCTTTAATGTTGAACTTGAAAATAGTAGAATGCTTATTTTGGTTCAAGAGAATACCATTAAAGGTCTATTTTTAAGAAAATATGACATTCTTTTCTAATGAATTTACTCTCAATTGAATTCTCAAATTGCTCTTTAAATTCAATTATAAATGAAATTGATTGAAATTAGTTTCAATTCAACTTATAATTTCTTTAACATTTGAATTATTTTCATAATAAATTCATACACCCTTATATTTCACAAGGTCAAGGATTCATTCAAACATATTTAAGACACACATCAAGATCAATAGCATGCTAGTTTTAACCAAAGTTTAAACATGTTAATGGGTCATAAGAAATATATGTTGTTAGCATGTGCCATGGCTAAGAAAGAAGTATGTGATGAGAAGAGAAGTTCTATTGCAATATTGCTAATGTGCATGATGCCAAGGAAGACATTGCAAGATTGACATTGTGTGAGGAATGGAAAAGTTTGTTAATATACCATTGGCATGTGACATTGCTAGGGAAGGTATCATCGAACTAGTTGTGTGTGTGGGGAGAAGAGGGCCACAAACATCCAGGGACTTTGATGCGTGAGGAGAAGAGAAGTTCACTTGTAGGATTAATGACATAGAACATCGCTTATCACAAAAACTCCTTTAATGTTGAACTTGAAATTAGTAGAATGCTTATTTTGGTTCAAGAGAACAACATAAAGGTCTATTTTTAAGAAAATATGACATTCTTTTCTAATGAATTTACTCTCAATTGCATTCTCAAATTGCTCTTTAAATTCAATTATAAATGAAATTGATTGAAATTAGTTTCAATTCAACTTATAATTTTTTAACATTTGAATTATTTTCATAATAAATTCATACACCCTTATATTTCACAAGGTCAAGGATTCATTCAAACATATTTAAGAAATACATCAAGATCAATAGCATGCTAGTTTTAACCAAAGTTTAAACATGTTAATGGCTCATAAGAAATATATGTTGTTGGCATGTGCCATCTCTAAGAAAGAAGTATGTGATGAAGAGAAGTTCTATTGCAATATTGTAATGTGCGATGCCAAAGGCATTGCAAGATTGACATTGTGTGAGGAATGAAAAGTTTGTTGATATACCATTGGCATGTGACATTATCATCAAATCATGAGAAGAGGCCACAAACATCCGTGCGGAGGAGAAGAGAAGTTCACTTGTAGGATTAACATAATCACAAAACTCCTTTAATGTTGAACTTGAAATTAGTAGAATGCTTATTTTGGTTCATTAGAACAACATTAAAGGTCTATTTTTAAGAAAATATGACATTCTTTTTTAATGAATTTACTCTCAATTGCATTCTCAAATTGCTCTTTAAATTCAATTATAAATGAAATTGATTGAAATTAGTTTCAATTCAACTTATAATTTTTTAACATTTGAATTATTTTCATAATAAATTCATACACTCTTATATTTCACAAGGTCAAGGATTCATTCAAACATATTTAAGACATACATCAAGATCAATAGCATGCTAGTTTTAACCAATGTTTAAACATGTTAATGGCTCATAAGAAATATATGTTGTTGGAATGTGCCATCGCTAAAAAAGAAGTATGTGATGAGAAGAGAAGTTCTATTGCAATATTGCTAATGTGCATGATGCCATGGAAGGCATTGCAAGATTGAAATTGTGTGAAGAATGGAAAAGTTTGTTGATATACCATTGGCATGTGACATTGCTAGGGAAGGTATCATCGAACTAGTTGTGTGTGGGGAGAACAGGGCCACAAACATGCAGGGACTTGATGCGTGAGGAGAAGAGAAGTTTAACTTGTAGGATTAACGACATAGAACATCGCTTCTCACCAAAACTCCTTTAATGTTGAACTTGAAAATAGTAGAATGCTTATTTTGATTCAAGAGAACAACATTTAAGGTCTATTTTTAAGAAAATATGACATTCTTTTCTAATGAATTTACTCTCAAATTGCTCTTTAAATTCAATTATAAATGAAATTGATTGAAATTAGTTTCAATTCAACTTATAATTTTTTAACATTTGAATTATTTTCATTATAAATTCATACACCCTTATATTTCACAAGGTCAAAGATTCATTCAAACATATTTAAGACATACATCAAGATCAATAGCATGCTAGTTTTAACCAAAGTTTAAACATGTTAATGGCTCATAAGAAATATATGTTGTTGGCATGTGCCATCGCTAAGAAAGAAGTATGTGATGAGAAGAGAAGTTCTATTGCAATATTGCGAATGTGCATGATGCCAAGGAAGGCATTGCAAGATTGACATTGTGTGAGGAATGGAAAAGTTTGTTGATATACCATTGGCATGTGACATTGCTAGGGAAGGTATCATCGAACTAGTTGTGTGTGAGGAGAAGAGGGCCACAAACATCCAGGGACTTGATGCGTGAGGAGAAGAGAAGTTCACTTGTAGGATTAATGACATAGAACATCGCTTCTCACAAAAACTCCTTTAATGTTGAAGTAGAATGCTTATTTTGGTTCAAGAGAACAACATCGAGTTGTGGTATATAGTGTCCTATAACCAATTATTATTCGTAATATATATATATATATATATATCTTGCCCTTTGTCTGTTGATAATCGGCGTTAATGTGAATGCTCTCCATTGACAACAACATTGATGCTAGCTTTCTTGGTTGTTGATCTACTCACTTATAAGGAGAATGATAAAGCAAACCATCAATAATCTCTTAGGTCACAACCTTAACTCGTTAAAGATGTCACTTCCACCATAAAAATAATATTCCATAATTTATGACTACTATATTGTAACAATATATTATTTTATTACAAAAAATTAGAATCATTTATAATCTCCAAGTAACATTAGTGAAATCGTTTCAACCGAATCATGTCTTATAATTTTGGCCTTTATAAACAATGGCTTGACGTTTCATTAGTTTAACCACATCCTTGCACTAATTTTACCCCTATTCTTTGCTATTTTATTATTTCTAACTAAATTAATGATGATCAAAACTTGCATTACATCGTTAGAATCCTACTTGAGATGAATTTTAATTTGTAGTTTTTATGTTTCTTTTTTATGTTATTTCAAAAACATGTTGGTTAAGAATATTTTTTTAAGATTTTCTATTTTTGTATTTTAAAATAAATAATATTATTTAAAAAAAATACTTAAAATAATATTTAAATATTCTGAATATTTTTTAAAGTAACTATAACTAATAAATATATTTTACTTTAAATTAAAATATAAATAAAATAAATTAAAAATTAAAAAATGATCTCGAGCCATCAAATTTGAATTAAATAGAAATACGTCCATTTTTTAATTAAATATGAGAGAAATTTTTAAAATAGGCACATTCTTAATCTTAATTAACAATTTAGGCATTAAAAAAAAATTTTTTTATAAAAATAGGCCTAATCGTCCGTACGACTAGAGAAAGAGAGAGAGAGAGAGAGAGAGAGAGTTTTTTTATTTTTTTGCTTTCGATAGCAAAGAGAGAGAGTGTGTGCATGCGTTGCACGGAGAGAAGAGAAATATATAAATAAATAAATAATTAATTAATTAATTAATTTTTAATAAATAAAAAATAAAAAAAAATAAAATTATAATACTCATTACAATTTTTAGATAACTATTTTTGCAACAGCTTCACTATAATTTTTTCAGACAGCTACAATTATCTCATACAGATCCAAAATTACGAGTGAGTGAATTTGATATAGCTAGCTATATAATAGATGAATCTATACTTGTTGGTGTCCACTATGCATGAATTTTTAGTTCATTCAAATTTGTGGTGCATCATTGATGATTTCTTTCATTAAGAGCATCTAATCTGCTGGCAAATACATTGAAAGAGTAATTGAGTTCTTTTGAGTAAATATAAGTACAAAAATAGTTTCATGAGTCTAAACAAGTTAAATAGCTCAATTTTGAAGTTCAAATAAAGGATCTCTAAAGACCAAGCTTTTAGGTGCCTTTTGATTAGGTCAGTTCAAATTTATTAACCATTAACTTACTGAATCTAAATAAGGCATTTAATTAAGGTTGAAAATGTGTTAATGCGCTCAATAAGCTACTTATTGCTCAACTCAATTATAGCTCATTTATAATTATTTAATTAACTAATTGAACAAGTTTAAGCATTAATAAAAATACTCAGTAAATAGACATGCATGAATAATTTGATGTTTGATTTATTTATAATTAGAATTATATCATTTAAATCTCATTAGCACAAAAAAAAACTTAATTAAGGCTACATAATACGCTCACTTATGACTCAATCATAAATTTAATTTAGACTATTTGGAATCACTTTTTTATTCCATTTATTTATTTCCATTTATATTTTAATTAAAAATAAAATCATTTTATTATATTAAAAATATATTATTTTCTAAGTGGTGGCGGTGGTTACTAATGTTAATATTTCATAAGTAAATTAATTTATAAAGAATTAATTGACTTGTAATAAATAAAATTTGCTAAATTGAATGATAAATGCAATTCAAAAAAATAAAAAAATTGGTTTTTTTATTATTTTTTCTTATTTGGAAAAATATGATCATGATTTTTTCTAGAAATTAATCTTAATTATGTATAATCCTTTAAAATTAGTTTTTTATATAATAATAATGATATAATTTTTTAAACAAAATTATGAATATTAATAATGATGAAATCATTAACATTCATAATAACAATGATTCTAGCTTATTATGAATGTTAATGAAAGACAACAATTGCCATAAGCATTGACTACATTTGGTGGATAACAGCAAGGGGTCAAGCAATAATGGAAGTGATCATTAATAATAATTACTTTTAAAACACTCAAAACATCATAAAATATTTTAAATATTTAAAAAAATAAAAATACAAATACAAAAGATTGTTTTAAAAATGGCATAAAATATAAAAATAAAAGTGATACAAACAAACGCATAGACGATCACTACTAATCTCTGCCATGGTCAAGTTACAAAGGACAGTTTAAATTTCTTTTTACCATTCATTCCTGCTAACAAATATTTGAATGGAAGTAAAACAAAATTCAGAACTTTTGCTGCTTCAACATTATAAAGTGATAATTTCACATATTTATAAGCTCTTTTTCAACATTTTGGCCTTAAACCTAAGCACTTCTAATAAAACTAAATTCTCTCAACCACTAGGCTAAAGTGTCTTCCTGAAGACTTTCTCTGACTTTAAGAAACAGCCATAATAAAGAAATTCATCAACTGCAGGAAAACTGTAGCTAAAGTGTTTTTTTTTTTTTTTTTTTTCCATGATAGCTATATGACAAAAATCTCAATATATGCATTCAATATAAAATGGTCTTGATTAAATGTAGGATACCTTTTACCTGTAGGAAATGATTTGTGGATTGGGTAATAGTAATGCAAGTACTTTCAGCAGCGCCACTGACACTGGAAAAATAGCCCATGAAAGTATATGCAAGTTATTAATGTCACAACATACTGATACAAACGAAATAATGCTAGCAACGAACAAGCTAAAAAACTCTGGATTTATAAAATGATAATAAGTGCAATATACACATGTTCCCATCACTGTCAAAAGTTCCTAGTGTCACTAAGAAAATAACAGGATGTGCAAAACATAAGAGATCTCATATGTATAAAAATTGAGAAACCTTTTATGGTACTATGCAACAAAGCAGACAGATAAAAGCAGTCATACGCTAAGCAGGTAGTTCAAGTATTTCACAAATAGGTCAAAAATGCAGATGGGGGCATTAATTGATCCTTTTATACGAAATTGCCATTAAACAATTTTCAAATGTTTTAAATTTACAGTTCATTAAATGTTTGTTGTTTCCCACTATATCCAATCGAAGTTAGTTGCACTGCAAGAACCTAACACCAACGTGAATTTGTAGTCTATGTACTGTTGATGCATGAAACCACTGAAATGCTCAAAAACAATGTAATGTTAGGATGACTAGCTAAGATTATGTATGCAGTAAATTGAAATTTTCCAGCCATTAAAATTACAGTCATGAAAAAATCATAATATTTTTTGAGATCACAGGTTATGAAAAAAACATACCAGCTGCTTAAATTGAATTCAGTTTAACCTGTTAGTAACGAGTTCAGGAGAGACTTTGTTTTCTTCCTGGATAGTCCAGTGTCACTAAAACTTCCTTCAGAAATATGTTCATGTGCATCAGAAAATTCCTTTGTCCATGAATGCAAGGGTATTACAAAGGAATCATCCTTGGCCTTCCTCTTTCGCATTTCATGTTGTTTTACGCTTTCTGAGATTTGATGGAGCGTTTCGTTTAACCTTGCAATACCTCGTTCTACTGGTTCTACTACATGTGAAACAGTGAACTTCACATCATCGACCATCTGAAAATTCGAATAAATGAAAATCCGCTCAGGTAGATAAACGATGAATAAAACAAAGCAAAAGGAAAAAACTTTAAGACGTGATAAAAACAAGAACGAATCAAGAAACACACAATTTCACTGCCTCCAAGAACAACATCACGAACACTCTGGGGAAAACTCGGCCGCCTTTGATTGTCATCGGACTGAGAAATGTGCATCCGTGCTAACCTTCCACCTTCTGCAACTTCATCCGGATCAGGAGGACCTCCCAATGACGCATAATCAGCCAAAATAGAAACATTACGCACGCACCTCTCCCCGCATTGATACGGCTTTGCTGGGAAAACGTATAGGTGCACAATAGCAGAGATCCCCATCTAACATTTAGAAATACAATATATAAGAAATCTAATATGATAACCAGAAAGAAGTAAGAAATTGCATAAAAAGTAAAGGATGCTGCAGTTTATAATAGCTACTTGCTTCAGATCCAAAGGCAAATTCCTGTGTGTTAATTGTTGAAAAAGTAAGAGAAAGATTCTAATTACTCAGAGAACCATGCTAAGGAGTTTAATGGCAGATTAAATAAGGAATTAAGATAAAAAAACTATTTATTCTAATCCCTCGTGAAAGTTAATGAGGATTCCATTTTTATGTGAACAAAACTAGAATGGTAGAAAACTTATTTTTAACACAAGGCCAAAGTGCAATAAGATGGGCCAAAGAATAAAAATAACAAAATTTTACTCTGGTGGGTGCGCACACACACACAGGGGCGTGGTTTGGATGACATGCAAAAGGTATTTTCAGAACACTAAATATAATGCGATGCACGATGATTAGTTTTTGCTTTAATGTATAGAGTGAAACGATATTTTTCATTACAAGAGCATCCATGACATGTATACATATAGGCATATATTATATTCACATATCAGTCTTTTAATTAGTTAAATTTAAATCACATCAAGTAAAAAATTTTTGTAAATGATACATTAATTTTTAGATAATAGAAAACCAAAAAATTATAGATATAAATAATAAAGTAATAAAAGAATACTTATGATACTGAGTATCTAAAGATCAAGAGTCAAAGACAATGTAAAGTGAAAGCATGGTGAAAATGAGCATTGAATAGCATTATTAAACAGCTTGTGAGTGCCAAGTTACTAGCATCAATAACCAGAAACAACTCAATGATAACAACAACAACAACAACAACGTCTTTATCCCACTATGTGGGGTCGGCCACATGAATCATTCTTCTCCATTGTATCCTATTAAGTATCAAATTCTCATTTAACTCTAATATAATAAAGTCATTTTTTATCCTTCCCAACCAAATTTTTTTAGGTCTACCCCTACCTTTCTTTGCATATATCAAATCTAATACATCTACTCTCCTAACTGGATCATCGGATAACCGACGTTTTATGTGATCAAACCATCTAAAAAGACTCTAATCTTATCTGCCACTAGACTGTGGGCTCCAAAAATTCACCACCAACCTCTCGATGAACGAGCTTGGAATGATGTCGGTCAAATTTTTAGAAGATAGAATAGTAGATAAGACACTACCGATTTACTCGTTTGTGAGGACTTTAGATCAGTTAGGTTTTCTATATGCGCACATATATAATTACCTCCGTCTTTGAGAGAACTTTCGATTAAGGTTAGTCGTTAAATTATCGCATATCTGATACGATATGTGAAGTTTTGAAACTTAATTATGAAATTCATCATTCTTTAACTTGAAGTGAATGGTTGGGGGAATGATGACACGTCAGATCAAGATCTCATGGTTATCATTATTTATTGTAGTCTACAATCTTGTCGGTGAATAACCCAACCTTACCAAAGGATCCTGTCGAATGAGGTTATGTCATCCAAGTAATCCTTATGACTTGGGATGACATTTTTGTCAGAGATAAGTTTAAGTTCACATTAATTTAACGAACTTTTTTGCTATCAAGTGCATATGGTTTAACTCAAAGACGTATGGAGAATATAATAGCGTGGCCAAATATAATATAATGGTGTCATTTGGCGCATCCACAATCGGATGACTTCATAACTACATCATACATGGAGCATCTTGGCCAAAGCGGACGAGGACACGAGTCATGTCCTTATTGGTATGAAATTGTTTGAGAGTAAATATAATTATATACTTGATTTGACATTCACTCTTTTGTGAGCTGGAGTTTCCTTAATTTGTCACATACGATAAACAATACCGGAAGCTGGAATGAATTAAATTTTGTTTTAAGTTTTTTTAGATTAATGATTTTCATTTAAGCATTTAAATTAAACTTTTTTATAATTTTTTATATTTGCATGAAATTTAAATTTATCTAATTTGATTTTAAATCTTGAATATAACTGGATTGTGATATCCCCTCGGTTGAAATCTCCATTTACACAGACATCATCAAGGTGTGAATGATTTGAATATTCACGAGCAATTTAATAATTTCATTTTTAATATGGAACTACTACGATTGAAATCTACAGTCAGACAAATCATCACTGAGGTAGACCTTGTCAACTTTGCTCGTTTGGTAGCAGAGGATCAAGTCTATGATTAGAGCTTGTATTTGCATTTACCATCTTAAAATAGAGAGTCTATAATTTTAAATATGAAATTTATCTATTAAAATTATTGATGATTGTATGCAAATATAAAATAAAATTACTCTCTTAATGATTGAACACTCAACTTATAATCAATCCTGTCAACTCCAATCCCTACTAGGAGGATTGAATTGAGTATATGAGACTTACGACTTCACCATATAGATAAAGTGATCCAATTAAGTTCATTTTCAATTTCATCGAATCTTGTGTAATTTATAAAATTTGCATATTTCACGAGGTAATTAGGATTAAGCTGTAAGACATTCCTCGTAAAATGTATAAATCACTTGAGAGTACTTACACACTTCTTTGAAGTATTATATTTGAATTTATTTCTCTTTATGATATGCATGCTCGATTAATTTACAATGCTAAGTTGTTTGCAATAATTTGAGTATTAGACCGCATCGTGTTGCGTGCAAATATCAATCTTTTCAAATAATTTATTTGCACATCAATATATAATATATAGACATAACATTATCTCAATCATGTCTAATTTCATTGTCATGCATATATTTTGACACACTTATTTGAATTTAAATATAATGCCTCGAAATACGTGCTTCATGATGTGTGTTGCTTTCAAGTCATTTGCACATCTTAAACTTTATACTTTAAAATATCCCCATCTAACATATTTTTAAATTTATACTTTAAACTATTGAATTCAAATATATTTTAAGTATATTTTATTTTAATATTTTTTACATGAGCTAGCTCATAAGCTAACAAGCCAAGTCAGACCTAACTCATGGTTAGCTTGTTAGCTCATCAAGCTTGACTCACGAGCCATTAATCGAGCAACCCTAATCGGCTTGACTCACTTGCACCTTATATGAAATATAAATATATTTACATTTTGAATAATATGATGTATATATTGACAAAGATACATATATTTGTTCATTTTTACATAATTCCAATCATCTTAAAATTGAATCAAACTAACTTTAAACAACCATCCTTAAGACGAAGGAAAATAATTTTAATTTCAAATCAATTAAAATTCAAGCAAGTTTTGATTTTGAACAAATTTTCAGTATGTAACCATTTAATTTTTGCTACTAATGCCTCTATTTCAACATATGACTGATCTCTAGTCCTTGTTAGCTTGTGAATAATGCATTATGGCTAGGTTTACTAATTTGCCCCTATAGTTATTAAAATTGATGTTGTTGCAGTAGTCAATCGTTGTTGGTATCTATTGCCTTCCATTTCAATTGTCTGCAACTCTAATTATAGCAGGTCATGTCATTGATTCAGTGAATACTTTGTTATCAATTTACTATACACCATATAAGCCTAAATGCCTAATGTATCACACATTAATAATTTCATGATAACAAACCTTATATGATGTCATCCAATGATTTGATATATAATTTAATTCAATAAAAAAAATCATGGAGATGATGATCAAATAACTAAAATATGTCCATACCTTTTAGTTATAATTATATCAAAACTTATCTTAAAACTACATAGATATACACGAGCATGCACTCACACATACTTAATCATGCGATGATTATAATTTATTATCCATCTATTATTTAACACACTAAAATACATTCTTAGAAGTTTTGGCCTATTTCTTAATATTGTTAATCATATACAAGGTGCAACAATTACACCTGATCAAAAACAATTCATCAGAATTTAAAGCAAACGTATATACATTCAAAAACCATTCATACAATAGTACATTGTCATAATATAACAATTACTTCTTAAGAACTGTAGTCATTGGAAGCTCTTTTACTGTAGCACTTTACCTATAAATACTCTTAGGGGTATAAGTGAGTCAAGCCGGCTCGAGCTCGATTCGATAAATGACTCGTGAACCAAGCACAATGAGCTAACAAGCCAAGCTCAAGCTAGCCCCAACTCGACTAATTAACTCGCGAGTCGGCTTGTTCAATAAATATTAATATAAAATATACTTAAAATAAATTAAAATTTAATAATTTAAGTATATAATTATTAAAAATATTTTAAAATTTATCTCATTCTTTTATATCAAGTAATTTCTTAAATTTACTTCTAATTTCTTAATTTTTTATTATTTTTATCATAATAATTATTTGAATCATAATTATTTTATCTCTTTCATCAAACTCGTTAAATAGAGCTCAAACTAGATTAATTAATCAAGCTCATGCTCAAGCTCGGCTCGACTAAACAACCCTTTATACCGTTATTTACCATTCCAAAGTGATGAATAAAAATATGATGATTGAAGCTTAATTGGAGAAATCATTTTGGAGAGGAATTCAAGAGTTCATTAAGAAAAGTCTCAATCTCTTAGTTTTGTGTTCTTTGATTAGTCTTTTATTGAATATCTAACTATTAAATAATACAAGATTGTGTTGCATAAACAAATTGATGATAGACTTATATAAATGAAACTTTGATGTGTCATTGCAAAGATAATTGACCCATTTTTAGTGTGCCTTTAAGCTAATCCTTATGTATCGATTGCTACTCTAACTTTCCCCAATTGAAGGATGTGGTATCATATAAAGAGAAATATCCAGAATTTTATTTTATAGTATTGCTGGCAAAAGGTTAATGTTTATGTGGTTAACTGAATCAGAGCTTATAACCATATGTCATAGTTATCATTAGTAGTTGAAAATAATTAACATCAATAAAGGCATAATATTATTATAATATAAAATTAAAATAATGAGATATCACGCTAAGCATTTACAATCGACAATCCATAATAATCGAAGATGAGAATGTTGACCTAAACATGTGGTCTCTAGGTCGAATTAAATTTATGAAATCAATGCGATACCACGCAAATCGAAGCCGAAATACCCCAGATGTCATTGAAACTGGTTGAAATAACTTCCGATCAACAAACAGGCTTTGCCAATGTATCCAGAGCATTGATATTGATTGAAATGTATATATCTCGCGCTATCTGACGGACCAATGGAGAATGAGAGCCGTTGACATGCCTGCAAGCATATTGGAGTTCGGAGGCTGCAACGAAGTCCAAACGACGTTCACGAAATTGATCGTGTTGTTGTTGCCGAAACATCAAAATTTATCAAATGATATCTTTTGCAAACAATTCGAATGAGTATAAGTGGATGTTGAGCTGTTCGAACACGACGTCGCGTAACTGAAGTTCGATTTTACTTTGATCATCATCGAAGTTATCCAAACGATCTCCGATTGCAAAATGGATTGCATCGTTGCATTCGAAAGATCGAAATTACTTACAATAGACACCTATATTGCATAGATTATCACACGAACATAGGTTTGTGAAATTTATCAATGCTTGACTTAATGACATAAGGTTTAGAAAGACAACATAGAAAAGAAAAAATATACAAAAAATGATCGATACATATACATACATATACATTTTTTTCTGAATTTATTAATAACATTAAAATTATCAGTATCAATAGTTAACATTTTCAATTTCCAAATAAATTCATATATAAGATGCAAGAATTAAGCTTGTATTATTCAGACCTGCTAATTAAATGTAAAGTTCAATCTCATTACTATCATGTTTTAGAATATTAATATATATATCTATATCTACATCTATATCTATATATATATCTATCTATCTATATATATATATATATATATATATATATATTCTGTAAAGTCAGCTTTAAACCATTGTTACGTTGCCTAAAACCCGTTAATCCCATTCTATAGCCTAGTTCTAGCAGAGCAGCCCAACTCATATACGTATGAGGATTATATGATGTAATAGAATTCGGCCTATCACTCCATGTTCTCACCTCCAAATCCAGCTAATAACCAGCTGTCATCCCATATGCCAGCTGCCTCCATACCCACCGCCTCTATTCAGCCATTAATAGCCTGCCACATCACTTTCCCCATGCCTATTAACGTGCAAAACGAAACAAACTAATAAAGATAATGTTTTTTATCCCTCATCAAAACTGCAGCCTACTCACTCTCATAAGGACTTTCGATGCAAGGTCTCTCGCTCTCGTATCCTCATCCCACATGGGTCTTTTGCTCAAATTCGACAACTCATCCTCAGCTAAGGAGAAGCACGGATCTCCCTCCATCTGCCTCTTTTGAGCAGTAGCGGGCAGTCAAACTCCCTTCATAGCTCGACTCTCTCCTTCTCCATAGACTGATCTCCTTCAACTCTCATTCCCTATCTCTACTCAAGGTCGAGCAAGCCTCAACTGAGCTCCCATTTCCAATTCCTGTTTGTCCATAATAGAGGCTGCCGGACAACCATCTCAACCAGCACTACAGCAGGCTGACAAACTGCTCTCACTGGCGACCTCCTATATCTCGCATCAGCGGGCAATAAGTCTGACCTTATGTTATTTCCCTAATTGTTTCGAACCACAGGTTCTCTCTCTCTCTCTCCCTCGTCTGCATTTTATACCGGTAGCAGCCGCAACAATCCCACTATTCTCCTCATGGCAGCAAGCTTTTCCGATATTCCTCTCTTCTTTGACAACAACCAAAGACCACTAGCACTCCCCTAATGGTTTCTTTTACTGCTACCGCTGCCTTAACTCTAAAGCCTGCTGCTTTAACCATGTCCGCGAGACTATGGCAAGCCACTTTGCAAGTCACGTTGTCACCAACAACATGCACAGCATCTGGTCTCACCGTCCACCTTGCAGATCACCTATGTCCACTCAGGATTGCTTTGCAGCTGCACACTGTGGAACTCAAGTCTCAACTCATTGTTATGCTCCAAAGCCTTGATCGGCTTCCTTTCTGTCAATTGAGAGGGAGATATCTACAACACAATCGTTGAATCCATTTTTTGTAAGAGGTCACAGAGATGTTAGAATGCATTACTAGCAATAGATGAATCTATTTTAGATAATCAAGTTGAAAATCCTAAAGTTTTGTCCAAGCAATAAAGATATGGAGTTTCTTATGAACTACACTTGACATAAGAGAAGCATCGGTAAATGTCAACAGTTCTTCCTAGAGTTGATGAAGCTTCCTTACGTAGAAGCCAAGCTAACGGTGTTTTGTTTTAGGATTCAATTTAATGCTCCGACGACAGATATTAGAAAGAGCTTATATAATGTTAAGAGATTCAAAACTCAAATAAGCTAAAGAAAATAACGAAGAAAATTCTTTATCTCATAAATACTCTTGATAAAGGAACTACAAGGGGTGTACGTGGATCTCGTAATGCTCAGTAAAGTTGACAAATTTGAAGGTCATGCTATACTTAGTAGAGCTTATGGATTAAAAAATTGTGACGGTAGCATTGAAAGACATTGGCTGTTATACTTAGTAGAGCTGGCAATAAGGTTGAATAAATTTCGAGGATGATACCGGGAGACTGTCAAAAGTTAATTTAACAAAGTACTTAAATTATTTAACATAAAATAAAATTTAAACCTAAAATTAAAATTGTGGATATTTGAAGGTCTATGCATGCTTTTTTAAGTATGATAGGTGTGAAGATCTCAACTATTGTGTCGCGAGACACCGATTGTGCATGTTTTTTTAGGCGTGATAAATAGGCCGCTAGACTCTTGATGTAGTCCCCTATACGGGATGACGTCGAGAGACTGTCAAAATTTGGATTAACAAAATACTTAAATTATTTAACATAAAATAAAATTTAAACCTAAAATTAAAATTGCGGGTATTTGAAAGCCTATGCACGCTTTTTTAAGCATGGAAGGTGTGAAGACTATCATGGTGTCGAAGACACCGACAGATATTTTTTAAGCCGAGATATGTCAACTAGACTCCGTCTTAATATCGGGGATGACGTCGAGAGACTGTCAAAATTTGGATTAACAAAATGCTTAAATTATTTAACATAAAATGAAATGTAAACTTAAAATTGAAATTGCAAGTATTTGAAGTGTGATAGGTGTGAAGACCCGATGGTGTGAAGACACCAGCATATTTAGGTATATGAGGTGAGCCAACTAGACTCAGAAGTCTTTAAGCGAGGATGGCCGAGAAACTAAATTTAGCCAAATTTTTTTGGACTTAAATTAAATATCAAATCAAAATTAAAGTTGAATATAAGACTTATAAAACCTCAAAATAAGAAAAATCAAGCTATAACAAATAAATTCAAATGATATTTATCATACGACTCAATAGCTCATCATGAATACAAATGAAACTCATCATAAATTTAAGAACATGGCTTTGGATAAAAATATATATATAAAGCAAGTCTTACTAGAGATTTTGCACCTCTCAAATGATGATTTCAATGAATATTTGGGTTGTATTGTATACAAATAATTATAAGAACCGATTCAAATGTGAACATGACTCAGAACTTATACAAAACATATAAAGGATATTATGCTTGAAGATCATCTCCTACATGAAAATAAAGCTCAAGTTAGATTTGAAAGGTGATTTACATGAGGGCTTAATGGATCGCTTGCAAGCAAGAACATTACTTGATAGATTTTCTTTCAATGCAAATAAAGCTCTTAAATAAATGATTACATTTTATTATAGCTCTCTTTGAAATTATTAAGAAGAGCTGAAGGAATAAAAAAAAGGGAGAAAGAGAAGCTTATAATGAGCTTTACATTCAACTATATGCATTACATGTGATCTTTCGATGAATATTCAGATAATATTTACATTTTGTTTTGAAAGAATTAAAAAGTTGGATATGCATGAGCAAGCATAAAGAAGATGCGGTTTGTTCATGAATAAGAATCAATACTAAACATGATGAACTTGTGAAAAATCAGAAGCTCGGCAATAAGAACAAATTAAGCTTCATCAAATAAGAACAAAAGTTAAAATATGTTACGCCACCTGGATTTCGCAACACATCATATAAGCGAATAGAAGGTGTTAATAAAACATTTGAAGCAACCTAAAATTTAAATTCATCTCATCAAAATATGCTCAAATGATTATAAATTTTCAAATGAGATAAATAATACATGCATCACGAGGCAATCCCATACTCAAATTTATAATATCGAGATTCACTTAAATTATCCATTGGGATGGGCTTCCATGCCTCTAAAAGTGTGCAAGTATTTTTAATAAACCCGTATGTGCCCCGACACATGTGTCAAAATCCAAATTTCGTGCCTGAGGATATTGCGCGGGTCGATCCTTAATTGGGTCTTAGGATAAAATCAGGGTTAACAAAACCTAAAACCTAAATAATACTATTATAATATTTTCAATTTGATAAAATTTGAGAAGCTAATTCTATCATAGAATTGCAAAATAAACTTATCAACATTATTGTTAATATAACTTCTCAAGTCCAAACTCTCGAGATGAAAGTCTCAAACCCAATCCTCTATGCTGAAGATGGAGTCGATAAGGTTTGGAGGATGATAAATCTTGAAGTAAATCTTAAATCATACATGAATCTAGACCCGATTCTTTGCTAGCAAACAAGCAGAGTTGACAAGAAGACAATGTTAAATCATACATGAATCTTAAATCATACTCCGATGATAGCAGTGTTGAATGGAGATTTCAACCAGAGGTGATACTTCCATCAAAATGTAATCATAATTTCAAATCAAATTGACTTAAATCAAGTATCAATTGAAATGTAAAATTTAATATGTCATTCAATTATAAATATTTAAATGAAATCTATCATTTAAGACTTCAAGCAAAACTCAATCTATCCACCTTCTGAAACTGTTTGTCATATGTAGCAAATTAAGAAAACTTTAGCCAAGGATTCAATGTCAAGTCAAATATTCTACTATATTCGATCTCGATCAATCTCATATCCGAAAAGCATTGTCTTGCATTTATTTAGGCAGACATATGATGCGGCATGAGTAGTCGATTGGTGCCGCCAAAACGACATCATTATATTACGCTAGGTAATCTGGCCGAGTTTGGATGGATCGATTTTGAAATTTGTCAAACCATTCGATTTCAAATCTAAAATCTGAAAAAATTGATATGTTTAATCATTAATAAACCAAACCGATCCAAACCGAATTTTTTTTTGGATTTTCGATTGGTTTAGAAAAATTGAAAATTGAAAATATAAATTGTTATAACAATTATTTATCAAAAAATTACATCACTTTATTAAATCATTTCATACAAAATCAAGTAACTCTTTAATAAATGAAATCAATAATATACAAAGTTATCATTAAAATTACTTTCTCGAGAGGAATTTTCTAAAAAAAATTGGTTTTTTAGCTATTTTTGATTTGATCGATTTAATCGAATTAAGATGATATAAAACCGAGTTAAAATTCGAAAACGGAATATTACCAAATTCAAAACCGAAATCCAAAAGAATTTTATAAAATCAATCCAAATTTAAAACTTCGGTTTGGATCAGTTCGAATTTTTTATTTTAACTAGAAATTGCATACCCCTAATTACGGTCACAACTATAACCCGTATATTCTCCAATAAATTTTCTTGAGAAATGAGTACAGATATGGCAAAAGATCTATAAGAACTTAAAATTATCTCCTTAGATAAACACCATCACAGGTCCATAAAATTCCCTTGGACGATGCAACCCATGATGATTTGACAAAGGATCATTCTCTTTGTGTTACTACCTCCTCTCGAAGTAGATTAGACAGTGACTACGATGCCGAGATATGAACCATGATCTTGACGGGCGTCATCATTCCCCCAACCATCTACTTTAAGTTAAAAGATAATGAATTTCATAAATCATAACTCCAAAATTTCACATGTCGCTACTATACGCTATGCATTTAGCGATCTAGCGATTAGCCTTAATCAAAAGTGCTCTCTCAGCATTAAGAAGGGTAATTAACTATAAGTGTTTGCGCTTATAGGAAACTTGAAACCAGATCTAAAGTCCTCACAAAATGAGGGTGAAATCTCTTGGTAGTGTCTTATATACTATTTCATCTGCCTTCAAAAAATTTGACCGACATAAACCATATTCTCTTCATTGAGAGATCGATGGCGAATTTTCGGAGCCCACAAAATAATAGAGATATACATGATGATGATGATGATGATGATGATGTGTGTGTCTGTGGTAAAACTAGAGTGTGTAGATTGATAAATGATTATAAAAGAGAGATGGTGAGAGTAGCAATTTTTGAAGATAAAGTCATATAAATTAAATTTAAGTGATTAGGCGTATGAAGCAAAAGTTACAAGTTAGAAGATGCATTATTAAAAATGAGGATATAAAATTAACATGAAATTATTAAAAAGAAAATGAAATTTTAGAAGTTATCTAAACAGATTTAAACAATATAAACTTAACAAATTGTGGAACACTCAATAGGAATGATCTAAGAACGAAGTTTAAAGAGACCAAAGATATTGGATAAGGTTAATTTTGATGATGGCGATGATGGCCTTGATAATTAAGAATAAATCAGTAAATTGTTATTATATATTTTCATAAATTATTTTGACATCATTTCAACTACATTTTTTCTTTGTAACTTTAATGAGTTAGCAGAACTTCAAAATGTACTACACAACTAAAAACAAGATTTCTTTGTAAGTGCTACATAATCTAGTATTATATGTTTAAATAACATTGTTTAAATCATAAGCATATAAACTCTAACAAGATAAAATAACATAATGTGCAAAAAAATAAATAAATAAAACATTATGATAAAAATCTTAAATTTATCTCAATACACGTTTCTGTAATGTTACTAAAAAACATCATAAAAATATAAAACTTGCCTCACTATAAAATTATGTTAAGTTGCTAGAAAAACATTTGGTTAGGTTATAGAATTGACTCCACTTTTTATTGTATAAATATGTATATAGGTTTGCAAAGCCTGAATATGAAGGATGCTCATGCTCTTCTCTTTCAAAATCAATGACAATATATATATATATAGTTTCTAACTTGACTTCTAAGATACGGGTAGCATGTACTCAAGAGAGATTATGTTTCTCTCTGATGGAATTGCCGTAAAAATTGGGGCATACTATTGCCTCATAGACCCACCACTTCCAACTACTAATCGCCTGTAACTTTTGACAAAGCTTGTATTCTTAGGAGATCAAACGGGATCAGTATGGCAGGAAATACAATAACTCCAATGTCTACTAATATTTAATAAAATCTCAAGCATCTACATATTAAATGCTAAAAACAGAAAGAAAATAATTGAACATTATATGGCATCATACCTCAATGCATATTATATAATCTTGGATGCGTGTTTTCAGCTCCTGCGCTAAATGGCCTTTAAAAGCTCCAGTTGAGAAGAGAAAAGCAACAATAACTCCTTGCCACCAGGTTAAAAATACAATGGACTTGAACACGAGAAACTTTGCAAGAGGCTTTATATGATCTAGTTTGTCCTTGGTAACAGAATAGAACTGTATGAGGCAATACAAAGCCCATGTCTGGCTAAAATTCAAAACAATCGCTAGATAGGGATAACTGCCAACATTTACAACAAAAATGCATCAAAAAAGTACCACAACTTAACACTGTATTAACTCAAAGTTGAGTTAAATGGGTAAAAGGGTAACCCATAAAACAAGAAATAATGGACATTAATCTTACCCACAAGTCCATTCAAACTTTCCTTCACCATAGACACCAAAAATCTGTAAAATGATTGCTAAAAGTGCACATATTGTCTTCAATATCATCTGAAGGTAAAAAGATTTGATCAAAATGTTTGAAAAATATCATCAGAAAAATTACCATGCAAAAAGAGAAGTACTTACATATTGTACAATACCAATTTTCACAGCTTGATAGAAATCTGGGCCAAGATACCAGTTGCTCATACAGCAATTCAATGGAAATGGATGCCTTACAACTCCATCTTCATAGGCAAGTTCTAAAAGAGGTATGCTAGAACTGGTTCGGACCTGGTTCTCCATAAGCTTAATTGTTCTCTCCTCACCGCCTATTGGAGAAAAAAATCTACAATCACGATCATTGATGGAAATTATGTTGTATAAACTTTCAATTTACAATTAGCAAATGACAAAAAAAAAAGAATCTAAATTCCCGGAAATGTGACAATGATGAAAAGAGCAAATAGATTCAAGAACGTTTCACTGAATCACTGCCAAATTTAGAAGAAGCATCATTCAAGATAAAGAATATTCACTAATCAATCAAACTAATATAATAAATCTCCAAGGCATCACACAGACTTTGATAATCTCTTATGCCAATTTAAAATGCCTCCAGGCATCATAAACTCATCTTCTCATAACTTCCACTAAGTTGAGGCATTGCTTTCTGTTTTCCAAACCTTAATTGTTACATTCATAGTTATTAAAAGTGTGCATTAAGAACAAAATGAAATGAAATGATGCTAAGGCCATGTTTAGGATCCTCTAGCCATGTGCCCCAACAAATGTTCACTTACACTCTCAAATTCTCATAGTCCTCGAGTCATTACTCGCTAGCTCTCTGTTCTCTCTTGTTGTTCTTCGTATCTTCTTGTTCTCGCTCTCTATCATTGGTTTTCTTAGACATTTCTCGTTAATTAGTATTGTTGGCACAAGTAAATTCTCACACTTATTGAGAATGCTTCTTTGTGTGTCTATTACATGCTTCTTGGTGTCTCATCTTCACATTCACTATCACTTCACACTGCCTCCGTCTCTCGACCTCTAATTAGTTTCCCAATCTCATGATAATTATTTTAAATTTACATTTTATTTCATCATTTCTTTCTTTATATCTTTGATTCATTTTTTTGGCTTTTAGATAGCTAGAAATCAATGTAATTGAATGTAAAATTATTATTTGATGTGATATGATATAGCTATTGTATGAACAAATCATATATAAGTTATACGCACTCTAGTTAGTAAAAGCACCTCTTTTCTTGACACTTTGGACATTGAAGAAAAAAAGGACTCTCATAGAGCTTTGAACACTCGTTACATTACACTTTACTTTTTCAACCCCATATATAATAACTTTGATTTACAATTTATTTCTCATAATGCCACCACTACCATCAACCTAATTCCATCTTCATAAGATCATTCTTGTTATCGTCTTTTCATGAGTAAAACTAAATAGAAATAGAAAAATCACATATGCGGTGTAGTACATCTTTACACGAGTAAAACTAAACAAAAATAGAAAAAATCAAATGCAAGGTATAATAAAATTGTAATAAGCATAAGCAAATAAGTTCAAACTTCTAATAGATATATTGTACCTCTTACTAATTAATCTTGTTTTCAAACAAGCTACAATGTGCCTTAATGTTAGAAAAAACATTCAAAAAACATGGGCAAGTTATCTTAGGATAGTTGTGGGCTAAAAAAATTCATGTCAGGCACTTCAGAGAGAGTTATGTAATGTTGGATAAAATTTCAGAAGATAAATTAGATTATTAAATAAACAGTACCTATATATTTTGCCCCCACTTTATAAGGACTTTAAAAACTAGTTTAGGTTTTTCATAGACATTGTTGACCTCCATATATGCTACATCAGTCGAACCGAGCTCACAAGAACAAATTTGCCGGATCGATAAATAAAGAAGACAAATGAAATATACTGACGGCATGAAATCGTCGAAACGATCTCCGATCGACGAACAGACTTCGCCATCGCGTTCAGAACGTCGAAATTGATCAGAATATGTATATTGCACAATTCGACGACCGACCGATCAAGAAAGAAGTCACCGACGCCCACGCATCGGAAGGCTGCGACGACGCCAAACGACTCTCGCGAAATTGATTGCGCCGTTATTGTCAAAACGTCGAAATCTATCAAATGAGACTGTTTGCATTCAATTCGGACGAGTCTACGCGAATGTCGAGCGGTCGGAAGTGATAGCGCACAAATCAGAGTTCAAATTTACCCGATTCGACGTCGACTTGAATCAAACGGCCTCCAATCGCGAAATGGCCTGCGCCGTTACGTCCGGAACATCAGAATAACTTATAATTGACATATTTATTACCCATTTAGCAATATCGGCGCAAAAATCTCAATTAGCATTAATTAAACACTTAAAATAAAATCCCTATAAATACCTCTCATTCCCTAACCCTAATACCCACTCAGCCGACCCTAAATCTTCATCTCGCCCCGCCTCTCTCCGAGATGAATCAAGCTTTCACGTCGCGACTCAGCTCAAGCAAGCAAGGCCGACGCTGACCAGTGAGCTCTTCCCACGCGATCTCTTGTGTCCACGCAACGTCCCGCTTCCCACACCGCGGCGCGCACGGGCCGCTAACACCGGAAGCTCGCGACGCACTGAAGGCCACGAGCGAACACCTGTGAGCCTGCTCCGCCAGATGCACTGGAGCGCTGAGCACCGCCTGCGTGCCCAAAGTGGTTGAAATATAAGTACTCGCATCTTTTTTTGACGCTGCGAGGAAGATGCTTGTTTGTGAGTGTATATACCCATACACGCCTTTGGCGCATGAGAATGTCACGCAGATATTTGAGCCATACATGTCTTTCTTGGCATGGGATGTGGTGGTTTATACCACTCACGACACCTTTCGGCGTGATGACAAGCTCAAGATACCCGGCGTCCGCAGGACGACAGAGATGTTGTAAAACGCCAAACTTCACACCGACGGTTTAGCTTTAACATAAATTCAATAATAATTATAAAATTTATGTTTAAACTGACATTACAAGTGTATAAATACCCGTACACGCATTTCTTGGCGTGGGAAATGTACCTTACGCATTATACATACCTTTCGGCATGCGTATCGTTCGGTATAAGACCATATCGCTTTGGTGAGCGCAAAGATACCAGGCAACCCTATCTGGAAAAACATCGGATATGCCAAATGCTACTAAACTTCACACCAACATGGGGGTCTAAATAGTTTAACATAAATTCAACAATAATTATAAAATTGATGTTTAAACTGACATTACAAATATATAAGTACCTGTACACGCCTTTCTTGGAGTGGCGAAGAAATGTATTTCACGCCATCTCGAGTCTCATACACGCTTTCTTGATGATGCGCGATTCGTAGTGATATTTGTACCACCTTACTTTTCGCAGGGTGCGTGCAACATACACAAAATACACCTGCGATAGATGCTACAAATCACAAATTTTACACTAACGAGGCATAAGCAATAAAAATTAAACTACAATTTTAAAATTAATGTTTTAACTTGACATTGCAAGTATATAAATACACGTATTACGCCTTTTCGGCGTGTTGAAATCTGTGCGCAGGGCTTCAGGACTACACGCCTTTCTATGTGACGATGGTGGGTATTCACCCATACATGCCTTTCTTTCATGCGTCCAGTATTGAAGCGTGGGGACGAGCGAGGCTACCAAATCTAAAATTTCATTTAAAATCCTATATTTGCAATAAAACTCAATCAAAATAAGTAAAATAATTCAAATCCACTAAGCTTAAATCAATATTGAATTAAATAACTATGAGCATATGTTGAATGCAAACTGTTGAATGCTTAGAGTGATGTCTTGTGACCGGCCGATTAACAAAATCTAAAAATCTAATAATAATACTATAAGAACCTCAACTCACTAACATATTTAAGAAGTTAATTTTGTCATATGATAGTAGATCTGATCCTCTATTATTAAATTAATAGAGTCGACATGATCTGAAATAGCAAAATAATACATCCACCTCGATGATGGCTGCGTTGAATGAAGATTTCAACTGGAGGGGATACTTTCATTAAAATATGATTACAATTTCATATCAAATTAACTCAAATTAAGTATCAATCCAAATGCAAAATTTAATGTCATTAAGCTATAAATATCTAAGTAAAATTCAATCTAAAACTTAAAGTAAATTCTGCAATTACTTATCTGAGACAATTAAGAAAACTCTTCAAAAAAGTAACGCCAAATCAAATACAACCATGTTTATTCTCAATCAATCTCGTGAAGGACGCGTGGTTAGTGATGGGTGTTAATACGCAGTATGACCTGAGTCCTTCGACGGTCCGCCAAACACACATTATATCGCGACAACAACTCAGATGTTCAAATGGCTCGCCTTTTGAATGTGGAACCATAGGAGATACTTGATGGGAAAAAGCTTTACGCTTGGGGGACTTAAAATTATCTCCTGAAACATCACCTCAGTTCACAAGGTCTCCTCAACGACGACCCACGATGCCGACAGGATCCTTCCGTCGTTGGCTATCCTCGACAAGTAGAGACTACGCTACCGGACGATAATCAAGGATCTTGATCGGGCATGTCATCGTTCCCCCAACCATTCGCTTTAAGCTAATGATGATAAATTTCATAAATCTAAATTTCAAAACTCTACATACTGCTATTATATGCATGTATGTATTTAACGACCAAATTTAATCGAGTTCTCTTGATTGAGAGGAGTAATTAACTATAGTGCTCTTATAGAAACATGGAACCGATCTAAAGTCCTCACAAATGAGATTGCAAAGGTCTTATCTACTATTCTATCCGCCTTCTGAAAATTTTACCGACACTTTAAATCACTCTCTTCATTGAGAGGTTGATGGCAAATTTTCGGAGCCCACAGTCATAAGCCCTTATAATCAATCACTCCTCCCAATAACGAGATAGAACTTCAAATTCAGGCTAGTCATTAAGCTTTAAGTGCTTAGCATATAGTAACAACAATTAGATAGTGGAAATTCATTGTGTTTAACTTACCGCTTATGGTGGGAAAAACGATGATAATTCGATCAAGATCTCATAGTTAGGTTGTCCCGATTTATCGTGGAGTCTAATTAATCAAAAAGATGGCTGAATCAACTTCACCAAATGATCCTTATCAATAACTATGAGTTGAGTCATCAAAACAAACCTTATAGACTTATGATGATGATTACGTAAATAAATAACCTTTATATCAAACTTAGCTAACAAAAGACTTTGTACTCTATTTAGTGTACTTTATGATTCATCACGTTGGAGATTTGGGCTATTGAGAAAATTACAAGCTCTTATCATGACTATAACTTAATGATGTCAATTCATAGTAAATAGTTAAGTCAAAGGGACTCAATCATAACCAAACTTTTTTGGGTGTCATTTGATTATAAAATCACCCCAATCAAAGGACGTCTATCATATCCTTACTAACATGAAATCTTTAAGTGTAACAAAAGAGATATACTTAATACGACATTATTTTTTATGAGTTTAAGCTAAATTTAAATTTATCACTCCTGAGAAACTATTAGAAAATGGATGGATTATTACATTAAACTATAAGTGAAAGATTTCATGTGAATATTTGTTATTTCATAATTTTTTGAATTTTTATATTTTATTGAGATTTAAGCTCAAAATGATTGTGTAAGGATTTTGGGTGTTTTGATGATAAATACCACCTCAATTAAATTTTTTTGTCAGCAAGGCCATCATCAAGGTATTTGAATGATTTTAATTTTTGCTGCTTTGGATGTTATAGCCTTTTGCTCACTTGCTTACAAAAGATGAAGTTCATGATTTACTACTGATTTAAATCTGATTGAAAATGCATTACATTACAAACCTTGTAGACTCTATTATTATACGCAGTAGATCAAGTTCATAGGTTGGACTAATTATTGTATTTTGTGAGTATAATAGCACTTAAATTTTTTATATTAAAATAAATTTGTATTATAAAAGGCTTTGAAGGTTGTATGTAAATAGAAGACAATGATTTTAGGTTTTATGGTCTTTAGAAAACCTACTTTTGAATGATATTGCAGCTATTCATCAAGAAGTAGAAGCCTTGTCAACTATGGTCCTAATTCCAATAGATGGAACTTATGACCCTACCCATGATCATGGTGGCCCAAGAGCTTTCATTTTGAAAATAATTTTTATTTGCAAAAGGCCTTAAAGGATGTATACAATGAAAAATAAAAATAATCTAATGAAATCTATCAATGTTCAATTTCTTTTTTTATGATAATGTCAATTTATTTAATTAAACTAAGAATAGAAGCTAAGATCAATCTTCATTTGCAATTTAGTTGAGATTTATAATTTGAATATTGCTACAAAGCATCAGTCTAGTCAATTCCAATCTCTATAAAGAGAAAGATCAAATTTGACAATTGAGATTCACGAAGTGCATACGATGTATAGATAGCTTGAATTTAAGTTTGACATAGAGCAGTTTAAATTTCAAAATAATTGAAAATCATTCAAAATTTCTACATGATTCCCCAAGTATGGCAATTTCAAGTTTATTTGGTCCCTTCTTGGCCCACACAACATTCTCTAACTTCAAGCATGAATGCTTAGTGCATTGTTTAAATAACATGCAAACAATCTAATAACTTGTCCCATTAAAGAAAATTTCATTCATCGAGCATACTATCATTTAAGACATGTCACTTAAAGCATCTGTGCAACTCATTACGCTTGGTAAATCTAATCATTTCATTTAAAAGCCATTCACTTGATCACATAACCAATTAAAAAAATAAGTGGGCTACGGTGGCGGTTGTTCATATGAATGCATTGTCATTAAAACATGATCTTAAGTTTGCATTTTGAGTTCATTATTAATCGCATTCTATCCATTAGCGTGTAATGGTTTGCAAATTAGGTTGCAATTATTGCAAGTTAGGGCTTAATGTATGTTTAGGAAAATATTAGCTTACATGAATTTAACTCTTGTTCTATTCAAGTGGGCCACTCCCCACAATGAACCTCTATTTCACTTGTAAATAAAGGCGCTCATTGGTTCATTTTCACGACAAATCTTGTTCTATGCATTGAGTATTCAAGAGAGTTTTGAATAGTAATTAGAAGATTCTAGTTTTGTCCATAGATAAGTCATCAAGCACACAACAATTCCCTTATCAGTTCAATTCAAGTTCAATTATATATTTACTTTCATGTGAATTCACTTGAAGTGTTTGATGTTGTTATAATTTTGTTCTCTTATTTCATCATAATCATGTTCAAGGAGTCAATGTCAGCTTGACAAATTTGTCCAATTTTTATTTTGATGACCTCCCAATATCTCACCCCATAAAGAGCAAATATAGGGAGTCTAGGCCAACTACAATGCCAAAAAAGGCCTGCATAAGTGGTGAATAAGATACCACGATCGAGTCTTCTATCCTATCAAGTCAAAATAGATATGTTTGGGTCTTTGTACCTATACAAAACTGCATTATAGGATTTCTTTGTCATATCAAGAAAGATACATATAAACACCTATTTTTGTAGCTTGAATCTTATATTTCCACTAAACCAAGAAAGTCACATATAAATTATCTCCTCACAACACCAAAAAGACATATGGATGTTAACATGTAAAAGAATTATGTAAGGAATAAGATTTCTCAAGACGATGAAATAATATATGTGGGTACTTAAACATTGGATGCAATTTTTTCCATTATATCCATTACACTAATTGTGACAACAATGCGCAAGCTTGACAATACAAGATTTTTCTCTCTTTATTTTTTTTTTTTTGAGAAAAGTAAAAGTGGGAACTAGAGATTGAAAGAAAGAGAGCAAAAAAGATATGGAGAGCGAGAGAAAGAGAGAGCGAGAGAGAGATAAGGAAGAGAAAAGGGAAGAGGCCATTTAGCAGAGGAAATTGACCAAGATTTCAGTAAGATTGAACTTATATTCATCAAATAGCACAAATAACAAATTTAAATCCTATGGAATCTTAAAAACCCATTTTCCTTTCTTTTATCCAAGAAACACAATCACGTGAGTATTCTCCTTTACGTGCAGCTATTCCCATTAAGATCTTCTCTGTCGAGCTCCTGCTGCAACTTTTCTTCATACAAGGCAAGTCTTGTCAATGCCTTCTTTGATAAGCTCCAATCGTTTCTTCCTCGCTCCACTGTCACTGAAGGTTTATGGAATTTAGATAGAAACAAAAGGGGAGAAGACAAGAGAGTGAGAGCAAAAGAAAGATGGCAAGAGTAATCAAGGATCTGGCTGAGTATGGAAGACATGGGAAGAGAGGGACACGGGTACGAACAAGGTGGAGAGGTCGTGAACAAGAACAAGCTTTCTTCATTTTCCCTTTTTTTTTAATAATAGGCCAACACCGATTAGTTGTCCTCGATAGACAATTTCAATTGATTCTATCCATGAAATGCATTTGATGGATTTGTTCTCCATTACAGATACCAAAATGGTCGCAAGGATTATCTGGTTTGTTGTTGTTTCTCACTGTCACGTTACTTCAATAAGATAGAAGAATATTAGGTTGGTTATCATCATAAAAATTGAGGTACTCTATAAAAGGAAGCTAAATTGGGCACTACCTAATTCGAGATTATCTGGAAGGCTATGAAATGGGAATTTATATATATATATATATATATGCAACTATAAATTTAAAAGTAAACAATTTATCCACACTCATATTTCACCATCCATCACTAAATTTGAATGCTCAGATTCAAAGTAGCCTTTTTTTATCTTTTTAACTACTACGAATCTTTTCTTTCAAATTTTGTGATGAAGGATGAAAAATGTATGAAATTATGAATGTGTATAATAATCTCTATAGCAGGTGATCCTTAAAAAATAGTACAAATGAAGCAAAGAACAATGTATAGATTGACGTGGCATTCAGATAGAATAATACTTAAAATAATGGTTAATCAAAAAACTGCTATATATATTATTTTTATACTCATACCAATATGCTACCATTTGTTAATCTTCATTTTCTTCAACTTTAACATGAAAATGTATGATTCTTTTGTTTCCTAGAATCAGATCAACAAAATAATACATCTAACATAAAATGAAGACCAACACAAATAAATGGAATTAGATTTAACACGCTCCACCATAGAAAGATGCACATCACAGTTAATTAAGTAGAGATGAGTCAATGACAAGGCAAACATACCTAGGCATGCAATTAAATACCTCTCAAAGCAATATAAAGCAAAGGCCTCATAGCAATCGCGCATAATTTCACAGATAAATGCAGCTTTTGAATTCAACAGTGATAAGAACTGAACAAAAAAGGAATATTAGGTTAGTATCCCTAGACAAAAAAAACATTGACAAATAAACACCAAAATTTTACAGCAGAAAATGAAAGTCCTGAGAGATTTTATTATAAAGCCCAAATAGATTTACTTCCCAATTGAATATTTTAGAATATTCCACTACTTTTATAATTATAAAAATGATTGCTTAAGAATACGGCTACAAACCACTAAAATACAAGATATATAAACATTGATCTTAATACATTGAATTAAATTTTCTGGATTCATTTTTTCGTCTAATTTACAAACTATTTTTACTACATTAAAGAAAATTATATACATATTTTTTTATATATATAAACATATTTTTTTAGGTATTGTGTTGATCCAAGTGAATTATCTATTGTAATCTGTTGTGTGTTTTATAAGCCAATTTCTACATCCCAAATAACCAGCACAAATATTCATAGTAGAAATGAATCAACTTATATGTGTGTAATTATAGCAATATATCCATTTAAAAAGATATGGTCCCAAGCAAGTAAAGATTCAACTATAATATGAAAAAAAGATAACTTGTGAAAATTACTATGTTAATCAAGCTTCACCCTAACAAATAAGACATTCAGATTGTGGCTCACACACTAAGGAAACCATCTTAGAATACATGAGATATTTGTCTAAGTTACACATATAAATAAGTTCGGATCCAACCATAGATACAATCTAATCAAGCTTCACCCTATTACTAACCCAACCTAATGATTTCATTAGTCTATTACTATTGGCTCCGAAAATTTGCCACCGACCTCTTAATTAAGAGAGTTTAAATTATGTCAATCAAATTTTCAGAAGAAAAATAAAACAGTAGATAAGACACTACCCAATGATTTTGCCCTCATTTTGTGAGGACTTTAAATCTGGTTCAAGTTTCCTATAGGCACAAACAACTATAGTTAATTACCCTCCCAATGCTAAGAAAGAACTTTCAATTAAAACTAAGTCATTAAATCGCTAATTGCTTAATATATAGTAGTAGCATGTAGAGTTTAAATATTTATGAAACTTATCATTCTTACCTTAAATTGAATGGTGGGGGAGATGGTGATGCGCCCGATCAAGATCTCATTATTTCATCATATCTGCATCGTTCCTCCTACTTAATGAGAGGAGGTAATCTAACCGACCAATGATCCTTGACCAGCCATGGATTGCATCCCAAATAGACTTGGATGTTTTGTCTAAGGAGACATCTTTAAGTCTACCTTAGCTAACATAAAATTTTTTCTTCTATCGATTATGAAACTCAAATGGAAAGTCATCGGAAACATACGTATGTAGAATAATAAAATGGTGTCACTTGAAGGCGACCAGCCGGAGAACTCGGTAGTAAGTATCATATAAGTCTCAATAAAACCATACCAACAAAGGGCCTTGGCATGTACTTACCATGAGATATATGAGATCAATATATGAACACATTTTTATTTGTGGTAGTGATTTTTTAAGTTGTCATCTCCAAAAAATAGTTGTGGATGGTGGATCTATTTTAGCTTTAAGTTATTAAAAATTGAATTTTATTTTGGTATTTTGAAATTAGTAATTTATCAAATTTGGCATTTATATTAATTTAAATTAATTTGATTTGAAATTGAAAACACATTTTAATGATACTATCTCCTTCGGTTGAGATCTTCATTCAACACGACCATTATCGAGATATTTTAATATGCTTAAAATTTAGTTTATTATTCTAGATCTTATTAACTCTGTTAATCTAAACAAACGATTAGATCCAGATTCATATTTTGAAAATTTTGAATTTGAGATAATTAGATATTAATATTTTAAATATTTTATAATGACATTCTCAATCAACACAATCATTATTAGGATGAACCTTGTCAACTCTACTGCTTTGCTAACAAAGGATTGGATCTCAGGTTTATATCTTGAATTTGAAATGAGTTAAAATCAGTATTTTATTTACTTTGATGATAATAACCCCTCCGATTGAAATCCTCAATCAACACAGCCATCATTAGGGTAAAATTTATAATCATGTCCATCATCTCAAATATACAATTTGTAGGTTTGAATATGGATTTTTCTAATTAAGACCTTTGATGGTTGTATGCAATGTATAAATCAAATTTTCTTCTTAGGGATCAAACATCTAACTTGTAACTAATCTTGTCACCTCCAATCCTCATAAGGAGGAGAATCGACCTGTTAAATGGGCAACTTTGTCTTATTAGCGAAGCTGTCCAATCAAGAATGTATATGATCAATAAATTTAGATCTGCCTTTAAAAGTAGATGTTTATTGATCATTCATATGTGTATTTCTTAAGGTAAGCTCGAGTTTAGATTGATTTTGGTTTTAGCCTACGTAACATTCTCAGACCATCTGGTTAAGCATTCAACACAAAGATCGGAGCACATGCGTGATTCGAATTTGTTTTATGTTAACTCATGCAGCATCCTCAGATACTAAATTTATGTTTTCAACCTAATGTCGGGGTCTACGTGGGTATTTTAGAATGCTTGTATGAATTTTAAGATGCTTGTACGAATTTTAGGATGCTTAAATTGGATATAAATTATTTCAATATTCGCATAAGAATTCATTTATTTCAAGTATTTGCACAAATTTTGAAGCAATTGCATTGAATGATGATTGCTTCATAATTTATGCAAGATTGGTATACTCAAAACTTACTTGAATTTAAGTCAACACCTTTTGTCTGCTAGTAGCCGAAGATGTTGTTATTGGAGACGAAGGACACATTGGAGACGAAGGATTCATGTAGCCGACCCCACTTAGTGGGATAAAGGTTTGATGTTATGTTGTTGTTGTTATACTTTCTATCTGCTTGTGTAAGTGTGTTGCAGCTCTGGTGGTATTAAATATTTAAGGTCTTGTTCAATTATTTAGAGTGACCTTGTGTTGTTTGCATTTAGTCCATTATTCATTAGAATTTCTAAATTTCGATCAGACTTTGTTGGTGTCTGCTGAAAAGCCTTCAAGTTTATTACTAGTTCAATTCAATTTCATATGATTCTTTTCAATACACTTGATGCTAGTTATAGTGTAGTCCAATAGTTCATTAAGAAGCCTTTCTTATGCTCATTTGTAACTTACTTTGTCTCATCTTTACTTGTGAGCAAGTTATCAAGTAATGTTCTGGCTCGTGGATGAGTTATGTAGCCTTCATATATGTTCATCATTAAGTCTTGGTTCCAACACTACTCTTGTAAGTCTAGTGTGGATCCTAGACTGCATTTGTTATGAATTCATTCAGTTCTTAAATTTCGGTGAAATTTGAATCATGCTCATTGACGAGCTTTCAAGACTTATGAGTTCAACATGTTTAATGTTTATTCTTGCTTGCAGGCGGGTCATTACATCCCTTTTAAGTTTGCTTGTGCGAACTCAAGTATCATTTAGTTCTTCCGACTTAAGATATAACATTACCCAAATATTCGTTGAAAAAATGTTCATGCCTGTAGGCAGCAATTGAATTCTTTATAAGTTTCATGAGAGTTTTAACTGAGCTATGTTCTTATTGGAGGACAAACTTTTAAATCCACTATAGACGTTATTTGTGCTCATAAACAACTATCAAATTCACCGTGAGTTTCATTAAAGTGTTGCTTGAATTTTGTTATTGTTAGGTAATAAGCTTTCAAGTCCATTGCAAGTTTCATTTATGCTCGTTAACCAGCCATCAAGTCTCCTGTAAGCTCATTATTGTGTAGAGATTTCTAGAATTTTGCATATAGGTTTGACTTTGATTTATCATTTTCATTTAAGTTCAATTTAATCTCATTAATACTTTTATTTGATCCGATTTAAACCTCTTATCAATCTAAATTTCAACAACCTCATCAACCCATAGAGGCGACATCCTAGGTGCTACTACGCCTAAAAGGCGTGTCAATCTTGCAACACCGAACCAGAGATCTTCACACCTACCATGTTTAAAAAAGCGTGCATGGCCTTCAAATACCAGTAATTTTAATTTTAGGTTTAAATTTCATTTTATGTTAAAGTATTTAAATTTTTTGTTAATCCAAATTTCGACAACCTCCCGATATCATCCCCGCATAAGAGGCTACATCAGGAGTCTATTCAGCCTTCCTGCCAGCTCTACTGAACATAATGGTAAGTATCATGACACTTCAGTCATAGTCTTCTAACATGTCAACTCTATTGAGCATAACAGGGCTTTTAAACTTGTCAGCTCTACTGAGCATAACGAGATCTTCAAAAGGATGAAAAGGATGGTTAAATTGTTTACGCTAAGCATTTGATCTTGATAGAATTGATTTAAGTACTTGTCTTCTAAGCTGCATCTCTTAGCTGAATCTTATAGGGGTTCCCAACATAGTTGTATTTTCTCACAAAATAAGTTGTCAAAGTCCGGTGACTTGGAAAACTTACTAGTCATCTTAACAATAACACAAACAAGCTGATCATTTGTGTCAGGAGTGAACTAAACATCTTGATTCATGAGATTCTAGAAGAGATTGAATAATGACCCAGTCCAAAGCACTTGCTTGGATATTAAGCCCTGGTGACAAGATAACAATACATGTCTCTTGCACTTTCCTCCCTCACAAAGTAGTCTCTGGCAGAAGGCTGAAAAATGAGATGGGTGCAAACATTCTATAATTATCCTCACAAGCACATCATAGAACACATCATTGATCCCTTCCTTGTGAAGTACAAGCGAAATATGAGAGCTTCTGCTGCAGCAATTTGGTACTGCTTGAAAACCAAATGGTGCCTAAAAGTAGATCTCGAGAAGCTGGACTTCGCAAAGTTAGCAGCTTGAGAAGGGCCATAGAACATATATCATAACTCAGCCAGCTTTTGAAGAACAAACTACAATCATTAACGAGATGCAACAGCAAAATAGACAACGTGCCATCATTTGCCTCCCATGGTTCAATCAGTTCCAACACCTAGAGCTCCTTTTCTGATCCAGATTCCAAGCAAAGCTGCCTGATTTTATCAGCTAAGTGCAGGGAATGCACCATGGAACTTGTAGCCAAGAGTTCAACTTTCAAAGTAGCAACCTTTTCACGGTATTGAGGATGAAGAGGAGCCAGAGAAGTGTTACTGACTTCTGATTCCAATAAAGCTTTGATCTTCCCGTTCATGTTAACTAGTTCTTTGTTTCTGGTTTTCTTGACCAACGCAAGGCTGGCTGATTTTTGGAGAAGGCTTACATTAACAGGGAGCCAAGGGGGAAGCGGAGTGTTGATTTTGGTTGAGGAGAGTTTGCAGCTGAAAGGTGGAGTTGAGGAGAGTTTGCAACCATGAATGAGTAAGGTCAAGCTACTCGTTAGTCTCAGGGAAAGGAGAGGCACGGTATTGAGGGGCTGGAGCATGTCGGTTTGGGGACAGAGAGGTTATTGGGTTCGGGTATGTTCGAGAGGCAATTGGAGTTGCTGTGTCAAGGGAAGCTGGGAGGGACTCCATCAAGATATCTAAATAAATGAGATTAAAGGGGCTGCCTTCATGTCTCAATTAAAAAATTTACGTATCTTTTTATTGTTCCACGTGCTACTGCATGGGTCATCAGACTTAATGACTTGCCATTGGCTGAGAGGGCGGCAAAGGGATGGGCACAAGTGAAGGTTTGACGAATGACATATGCATGGAGTTGTGGAGTTAATGTTTTATATACTCCGTTTATAGAACTGCTAGGATGGACGAGGAGTAATTGGGAGTAAAGTTAAGCGGCGGTCTTAATATATATTAAAATTAAAACTAATCTTAGTATATAATGATAATGATTATTGATTTTCTTATTAATATAGATTCATTCTAATTTTATGTAATTTACTTCGGAATTAAATTAAATTATATATGTATATAGTAATATTAGGAATGATATAATAAGCATAATTTTATATCTTAAAATTACATATGTATATATTCAATTTTTTTTATTTATCATTTTTTGCTTTCTCAAATTATGCATCATCTTAGAGTATATGTAAATTTTAGTGAATTTTCTCATACAATAATCTAGGATAATGTTGATGTGACGCCGCATCGGTCGAGTTGAGCTCAACCGATATGCGGCAGAAAATATGTATTTCAACGTGCACTGTGAGCTCTATACACGTCTTTCTTGGCAATGACGACGACGATTCGTGTAGTTTATACCACTCATACACGCTTTTCTTGGTGGGTCGCAAAGATACGAGATACACATGGGGACGACGCCGAGATCAAATGTCAAAACTTCACATCGGCAAGAGAGGGCCTAAACAACTTAACATAAAGCTATGCCATAATATACAATTATTGTTTAAACTAACATTACAAGTGTATAAGTCTGTGACATCGCGTCTTTCTTGGCGAAAAAATCTATTTCGTGTATCTCGAGCCTACACGTCTTTCTTGGCGATGTAGAATGGTGCATTCGGGACGTACTTTATACCACCCATACACGCTTTTCTTGGCGTGGTGGCGGACGGTTAGGCGACCTCTCTGCGAGGACGACGGGACGAAATCTTGTCAAACTTCTACATCAACAGGAGGCCTAAACAACTTAATATAAATGCAACCACAAGGCTAAAATTGATTTTTAACTTGACATTGAAAGTATATAAGAACTTGTAACATCTTTCTTGGCGTGATGGGAAATATGTGTTACGCAATCTTTGAGACCCGTATATATCTTTCTTTCGCATACATTGTCGCTTTCTTGGCATGGGTAGGCAAACTCGTTATAGCCCATGTGGGGTTGGCCAGGAAATCTGAAATCTTTGTCAAAATTTATCTAAAATTATAAATTTCAATAAAACTCAATCAAAATAGAAATACTATTCAGAATAGTATTTCTATTTTGATGATTAAAATATATTAAATAAAGTTAAATCAAAATTTATGTTAAATGCAGTATGGGCCAATTATCTTTGAATCTTAAACTTAATGTCGAGATCTATCGCGGGTTCTCGGTTTGGTCTTGGGGCCGAATTAACAAAACAAAATCCAATTATTATAAAAATTTTAACTTAAAATTTAGAAGAATTAGATATGATAGATATTTGATCCTCTATTATTAATAATTACAGATCAGAACAACAAAATAATACATCCATCCGATGATGTATGTTGAATGAAGATTTCAACCGAAAGGGATACTTCCATCAAAATATATTTAAATTTTTAAATCAAGTTAAATAAATTAAACATCAATCTAAATGAAAGATCGATGAATTATCAAACTCAAAATGCTAAATGAAATTCAATCTTTAAAACTCAAAATAAAATCCAATTCATTCCACAACTATTTATCTGGATATTAAGAAAACTTCAGCTGTGAAGTTGAATGCCAAATCAGATACCGTATGCTCTCATTAATCTCATTAAAGGCGTGACGTGTCCAAGCGCGTGATTGACGAAGGCTCACATGTGATCTGATTCTGACCGAGTCCTCACGAGCTAGTGTCAATGCTATATATTACGGTTAATTGCAGATGTTCACTGGATTTGCCCTTTGAGATGTGGTATAGATATACTTGATAAACAACTCTGTCGGGGTAAACTTAAGCGTAATGCCAGACAAACTCCAGATCTGATTCGATGACCTGGCTTCTATTCGACAACGATCCTTCGATAGGTTACTACCTCCTAAGTAAGCGGGGACCGACATCCAGGATAGCAGACATGGGATCTGATCGGCGTCATCATTCCCCAACCATCACTTTATGTCAATGTTAAATTTCATAAATTCATACTTTTTCTCACAATAATCTACGCGTTAAATAATCTTAGCCTTTCAAAAGCTCTCTCAATATTGGGAGGGATAATTAACTATAAGTGTTTGTGCTTATAGGAACCCTGGAACTAGATCTAAAGTCCCATAAAATGAGGATAAAACCTATAGTGTTTTATCTACTATTCATCTCTTTTGAAAATTTCATATTTAATTCACTCTCTTCATGAGGAATTTTGAACACGAATATATATGATGTTTGTCCTAAATAATTTTGAAGTTTTGGACGCAACGATGGTACCCATTTCGCGATCGAACATCCTTTGGGTGATTTGGCATCAATCGATGTGAATTCAGGCTCAAATTATGTAATATGATATCGATTCACTTGGTGCATACACGACTTGTATCAGTCTGACTCTTGTTTGATAGATTTCAACGTTCCAATGACAACAGCGCGATTAATTTCGTGAATGGAGCTCATTTGGATGTCATCGAGGCTTCTCAACCACGATATATATAAAATTGCTTCAACGACTCGTCTTCTATATCGATCGATCATCAGTTAATGTGAGATATATATTGTTGTCAATTTTGACATTTTGGACGTATTGACGATGTCTGTTTTATGATCAAAGATCGTTTGAGCAACATCGAGGCCGATCAAAGCAATTTCATGCTTAATTCATATATCACCGCATTCTGTAACTTGTCATTAGCTACACACTTGATTGAATCAATTATGAGATGTCTTATTTGATAGGTGTCTACGTTTTCGTGACAACAGCGCAATTTAATTTGTGAACGGAGATCATTTGGACATAGTCATAACCCCCAACACTAATATGCGCGTAGACGCGTCAATGGTTCTTCTTCTCCATCAGTCACCCACTGAATTGCACACAATATATATTTCAATCAATTTCAATACTATGTATGTAATGGGGGAAGTCAGATTGTCAACCAGAAGTTGTTTCGACCAGTTTCGGCAACATTTAGGGCATTTCGACTTCGATTTGCATAATATTGCACCCGTAATCCATCGAAATTGTTTCTTAAATTTAATTCGCCTTATGGACCACAAGTGGAGGTCAACATTTACTTGTTGGACCAAAATTATACTTCAAATTAACCTAATTCAACTAAGATTTAGCTCCAATGAACAAGATTTGTGCACCATTGGGGTTTTAGTATTGACCCAAGCTCCTGGTCTTCAAAGAATGATGGCATTGGTAGTTAGATTTTGAGGACGTATTTTTATTTGTGAACTATGAAGAAAAAGAAATGAAACAGTTGATAGCTACAAGTGGAAAATAAAATAACTTGGATGAAGGTTACCATGAGGTTAAAGCAATGCTTTGACCAAGAAACTGAAAGAGAAGGGAGATGCCTCGTATTCATATACACAAGCTGAAGTGGTTTATAGTTTATACTCTCGGATCTAATTCAAGATCTCAATCAAAAGTTCGAAAGTGATGTCTTTTATAATTTAGACCTCAAATCTAATCAGATATGACAATCAAAAAATTATACTAATAATGTCGATTATAGTTTAGGCCTTCAAATGTGATCATAGATCTCAATCAAAAAAATAGACTAGTAGGATCCATTCATACCTTTCTAAGTTAATCAAGCACTGCAAGTGAAACAAATAGAGATGCTCAAAGTGGCAATGGCAACAAGTGATTTGGCAGGGAGTGGAGAGAGCTTAGTTTAGTTTAGGCTAGAAGATGGACTGGCTAAGTGGTTGTTAACGGGAAAGTGGGAGTGAAAAAGAAGGAAGAGATAATGAGAAAGAGATGAGAAGAAAGTGAGGGAAGGGTTAGAAAAGAATTAAGTGGCTAGTGGTTTGAGGCAAAGAGAGAATTAGGCTCCAAAGATTCATTTCATCATTCACTAATGATTCCATCTTAACTCCTAAGGCACATCTTTATATAGGAAGATGCCCACTACCCAAAAAAATGAAAGTAGTATCTAATATTTGATACAGCATAAAACAAATCAATGGACCATGATCATTCTATATCACCTAGTCAAATTAAAAGCCCTCTACATTATCCTTACCTCCTCTTTTGGTGTCCTGATCAAAACATTGCTTTAACAAAGTAACCATCATCTAAGTTACTTCACTTTTACCACTTGAAGCTATCAACTGGCTCATTCCTTCTTCTTCTTTTTCACAATTCACAAATAAAAATCCATCCACAAAATCTAACTTCAAGCCTCATTCTTCAAAAACACAAAATTGGTGTAAACTTGACCCAAACCTAAGTCAGGCCCTACCCTAGTAATATTCAAATTATAGACAAAAGTCAGACCAATACAAAGCTACAAACTAGACTTGTTGACAAGCATATTCTGATGTAACCACCAACAACAACAAGCCTTTAACCAAGGCTACATGAATCTTCTTCTTTTTTTCATTGAGGCCCATTAAATGTTATATTCTCATTTAATTCCTATAAAATAAGGTCATTTTCATACCTCTTTCCTTAGCATAATGAATCTAATACAACTACTCTCCAAACTTAGCCATGGGCAACCAACATTTTATGACCAAACCATCAGTTAATTCTCTTTAATCTTATCATTGGCAATTTATTTTCCAATATATATTCATTTCACATTTTGTCTCTAATTGTAAAGCCACTCATCCACAAAACATCCTCATCACTTAAATTAATGTTATGTTTCTGCTTTATTGGCCAATATTCAGTAACATAAAGCATCGCAAGTCTCACCACCAACTTATAAAATTTTCCCATAAATCTAAGAGATACTTTTCTAACATAAAAAGGCCCAATTGATTCCTCCACTTCAACCATCCAACTTGAAATTTTACTAATGACATCCCCATCTATTTCACCATCACTTTGAACAAAAGATCCAAGATATCTAAAACATCCATTTTTTTTTAATTACTTGATCATTCATTGTCACAACTTTGCCAATAGATCTACTACTACAAAAATTACACCTCATGCATTCAATTTTAGATTTAGGGTTTGTTTTGGGGCACGGTATAAAACACAGCTACTACTGAAAAAAAAGTTATTATTGAAAAACTGCAGTATGTGTGACATTTATTTTTATTTTAAAAAAATAATACTGCAGCTTTCAAATAGTCACTGTACTTTACTAGGTCAAGTTGGAAAACGTTACTTTCCCACCACAAATTCTTCAAAATATAGTCAAAACGTAGTTTTACAAACGAAAGTAGTAGTGCGATCCAAATTGCACCACACCGCTACCACCGCACCAAACGAGGCCTTACTCAATTAAAAACCTTTGGACTCTAACATTAACCTTCATAATTCAAGTTTTTCTTTAAGTCCCTCTCTAAACTTATCAACATGAAGAACATCATCAACAAAAAGCATACACCAAGGTACATCCTCCTGTAATGTCCAGTAAGAAAATCCATAACTAAAACAAAATGATATGGGCTTAAAGCCAATCCTTCGTGTAATTCAACTAAAATAGAAAAATAGTTGGTCAATTCTCCTTGTGTTTAAATTACATCTCTAGTTTCTAAATACTTAATGACTTGAATATACGCAATGTTAACTCCTTTATTTTTTGTAACTCTCCAAAGCACTTCTCTTTGCACTTTATCATATGCTTTCTCTACATCAACAAATATCATATGTATATCCTCTTTATTCTCTCTATACTTCTCCATCAAGCTTTTCAACAAATGTATAGCATTCATAGTAGACCTACCTGACATGAATCTAAATTATTTTTGAAATACTTTTATGCCATGACATAATCTATGTTCAATTAATCTCTCGTAATTTGAATTTATGACACATTAACTTAATTCCTCTATAATAGCACACTCTTATGCATCCCATTGATTCTTAAAAATAGTAACCAACAAACTCTTTCTCCACTCATCTAGCTTCTTTTTAGTTTTAAAATAATATTTAAAAGATTAGTAAGCCAAAAAAAATTTTATCTCCTAACCATTTTCATACTTCTATTAGGTCCTACTACTTTTTCACACTTTATTAGTATCTAATTAATTATATAAACCACTAAATGTCATAGAACGCAATAAATATATGTAAAAAAATCAAAGAAATATATGTAGAGAATCAAAGAAACTCATTATCACACGTGTCTAGTGTAAGAAAAAGAGAGTATAGAAGGAGCAATATTAAATATATGGGACTTTTACATATATTATCACATTATTCTTCTATATTTATAAATTAATCATTTTAATCTTAATTTTTCAAATTGACAATCAAATATTGAAATTCATAACAAAAGCCCAACTCATATTTTTTTATTTTGTAAAATTCAATGATTTGGCACTAAATGAGTCGATAGTTAAAAAAAATAATAATAGTGGTTAAATTGTAAATACATATGTATTGGATGGGGTGGTTTATTTGTATAAAAACCCTAAATATATTCAATATATAAAAAAGTATCAAAAGAGGATTGATGGGTACAGCACCAACAAGAAAGTATTCATGATGCATATCTAGTAGTCCTATTAAAAACACATAAAGGTCAACTCTCAAACCTAAAAACTCTATTTGAAACCTTGATTAAAATTGAAAAAAAAAATCATCAAATAATTATACTGATAAAACTGAGTCTAATAAACTCTTTCTTATTGCATTTACTAGGCTTATAATAGCAATAAAGTGTCTTCAGCAAAGTATTAAAAAAATACTAACAAAAACCAAGTGGAAATTAAATTAACAATCAGCCATTGTAGATTATTAAGAATAGATTGCATATAATGCAGTGTAAAATAGATTCACAAACTGTCATCTTGAATTGAAAAAAAGGTACCATCACATTTTTGCTAAAGATTCCATAAAATAGAGATATAGTAAGTACCGATTCAACAGCATAGACAGGAACCATAAGAATGATGCCAATCAGAAATTTCTGCTCCTGAAGAAATAAAAATCACTAGTCAGCTTTGTTAAGTAGCATTAAGAATCATTTCACATGTTTCTGAACATATGCACATCAATAATTCCAAACTAAATTTCAACATTCAATAGTTTTCTCTATTGCCATAACTATTATATGGAAATCAACAAGAAGAAGTGTAACTGATAAAAATGATGAAATTCCACCATGCAGTAGTTTTCTCTATTGCCCTAATTACATAAAAAAACACAAAATAAAGCTATATGCAGAAAAAGATAATCTCGCACAGCACAATTACAAGTGGAAAGAGCATAAAGGCATACCTCGGGCTGATAATAAACAACAAGATGCTCAAAAACAAGGAACAGGGACAAGACTACTGAAACCAACACAAATATGCCTGCACTTAAGATCGGCCAGCTCAGAAGTATGTTTGATTGCCCACCCAAGTCGAGATGTAACATGTTCCTTGAAAAGCCTGATGACTCAGCCACAAAAAAAAGGAAAAATATTGAAGGGAAAACCATCTTCAACGCCATCTTAGCAAAAGCAGCGATTTGCAAACTCCAAAACAAGAACATCCATTCATATACAAATGACTAGATATATGTCCACAAGTCATGAGAACATAGCACTCTGCTTCTAAAGTTCTCGTGGCCAGCCAAGAAATTAACCACCATATGTGGATTTTTTAACAAAAAACCACGTTGATTGACATTATTTGCTGCGTGTAGTGAAGGAAATCAGCACATCCAGACTGATGTCAGAAGAAAATTCAAAGATCTGGATCCAACAAAAATGAAAATAGTAAGAACTTCAAAGATCAAAAACTAAAAAAATTGTAAAACATGCATGTCTATTATAATCCTAATGGCTTTGAAAAATATTCTGACATATAAGTAAAATGCCAATCCATTAGATCAAGAAGGTCAAATTAAACATTAGTCTAATGAGGAAACACCATGACAAACATGGAATAAGTAAGCCAAAAGCTTTCTACGACCAAGAAATCAGGCAAATTTATGAAACAATTAATAAAACAGCAATAGAACATGACACTTATAGAGCTGACCAAGCCCAATTGCTTTGTTTCATCTCGCCAGTGCATTAGTTATGTCAAATTAGTATTTCTTGATATTCAAATACGCTATAAATGATTAGCATGAAAAATAAGGATCATGTAAGATCATGAAACTTAAATGCAATATTTCTAAATTTACTTTTCAACAAATATATCTGAGGTGCACAACACTAATTAATTCAGGAGGTAAAGTATTCCATGTTCAAACTTGTTGCAGAATATATATTTTCTGCAGCAAGAATAAAAAAAGGAAGCTTGCATCTATTTTCAGCCATTTCAATGGTGCTATTGATAGTCTGTTCAATCAATTACCCATACAGCGAGCATTCATAGGAACAGTTTTATGTGATATGTGAAGCAAAAATCAATCTTTGACAAATTTTAACACAGAATTAAGATGGTTAAACACAAAATTGCCTTGAAAAAAATATTCTCCTCTAGTGTTGCCTCCTGCCATGAATCGAGTTCCCATGACTTCACTCAAATAAGACACATATGCATTACATTCCTTCAATCCAGACTAATGAAGACAGCATAGCATTGATAAAGGACCACACTTGTATCAACTTGTAGAAAGTCGGATATGGCACATAACTACATCAGTTTTTGAAGAAAGGCTACAAAAATAAAGAGATCTTTTTTGAGACAGCAAAATCAGTTTTATAGCATTTGGATAAGCGTATGACAACTGTTGTGTTGATAAGTTCAGCTAATATGGAAACTAAATTATTGGGTTAGCAAAAAGTTTACCAAGCATGCTTTCATAAAATATACATTAACTTTTGACCTGCTTAAGATAAAATACCTGTAATCTCAGTAATACACCACAATATCCTTTTTCCATTTCATTAAATACATTCATTAATACTTTCTATTAAATCCTTTCCTCAATTCAGTAATTTCTTCATTTTTTTCTTCATCACAATATATGTCAATCATTTTTCTAACGCAATTCAAACAACGCCATCACGGTCGGAATAGTTCTTGACAAAGCTCTCCTTAGATGTTACTCTCGTCGACCATCAAGTAAAATTTTGGACTTGAGGAACCTTCCAACACCTCAAATCAAAGTCAGAGAAGGTAATGTCCCTCTTCTCACTTAAATCTATTAATACCATGTCACAATTTTATATGTTAATTAATAGGAAAGATTAATTGATAGAAAATTATTTTGCTTAATTGTTAATGTTAAAATTTGTGTGAATTATTCAATGAGAATCAAGTACTATTTATTTCTTTTTAATTAACAAACAATGTGCCTTATTAAAAAATGAACTTTATAAATCTTATTTATTACTACTACACAAATCATTCTATAATTAATTAATCACTATTCTAATTTAAATTTATTCATAGATGCATAGTTATTACTTATTAGTTTTCCAATAATCCTTTTATAGATAATATGTTTTTACAAATGTAGTTGTTAATACTTGTTAATTACTAACCATGACTACTCTGATCATTTAAACAATTCATGTTACTATGACAAAAGTTCATCTATCACAATAATTTAGAGACTTGCTTCATATAGCACCACTAAAGCGTTTTGCTTTTTCAAATAGAATTTTATAAAATGAGGTAAATTATTATTTTGCCCAAATTCTACTTTTTGAGGTAAATTATGGGGAAAATGAGGGCAAAACTACCTAAAGTCTTCATCAAATGCCCTTGCTTTTTTTCCAAGCTTGTTTTCTTATCACAAAGCAAGTAGAAAATTAAACCAAATGATGACTTGATAATAATTTCATCATATAATCATCTATTTTACTCAACAACACAACACAAAACAACATAGCACAATGCAAAAAAAGCATTGTAAAACACGACACTCTTTAACAAAAACTCTCCATAGAAATATTTGCATATAAAAGTCTACATCCCAATCAATAACAGATTGACCCTAGGGAATATAAATCTTAGCACAAGAAAAACTTAGCAAATTTTATTAAATGAATTAATATCAGTTATAAAAGAGAGTAGACTAAACAAGAAATGTGCATTTAAGTGAAACAAATGTCCATACAAGGAAAGAGGGCAGAACACATAGCCATCTTAATGGCAATAAGCACAGAACACACAAAATGAAGAAAAATAATGGAGCAAAGGAGGCCTAAGCCCCAAATGTCTTTCCATAGTTGATGGATTGTTAAAAAAAAAAAAATTTGTTATTATCAGCAATTTCATCCCTACAATTCACACTAAGGGGCTGCTTGGTTGCATGCAAGATTTAACTCAAGTAGGATTTAGTAAATCCTGTAAAAGTTAAATCCAGAAAACTGTTTAGTATGCTGATAGTTAAATCCAATTAAATCAAGAACTACTGTTTGGTTACTTATATCAAGATTTAAGATAGTTATTTTATTTAATATTATATAATAAATATTTAAGCTATTTTTTATCACAAAATAAATTTAAAAAAGACTAATTAAACAAATAAATCAACAAAACGTAAGACAAATAATGAAAAATAATAGCAATGTAGATGATAATATTCAAATTAGACACAAATTAAAATTACAATAAAATATATCTGATAGATACTCAAATGAAAGTTATAAAAGCACAATAAAAATAATAATAAAGAATAGCGATTAAAATAGTTGAGGATATAATAACCAATATCGGATATAACCTCAAATATCTTTTAAATAACTAATAAATAAAATATATAATTCACCTATGTGTTGAGTGAATTAAATAATAATTTCTATTTAACTTGTTTACATAAAAATAATATAATCATATTTAAATTTAAAAAAAATATAATTATCATAATATAATATGTGAATTAATTAATCATAAAGAAGTAAATCTATATTAATTACATTTAATTTCATTAAATTATAACTAATTAAAAATAATAGATTAATTAATCATTATTTAAAAAATTATAATTAAATTAAAAATAAATAAAAATAAAAATAATAAACTAGAAGGGAAGGTTGGATTTTGTTGAAACCCTCATCTTCCTAACCCCCTTATCTTTTGGAGAGAAGGGAGACATCACGAAGGTAATCTTCGTCTTCCCTCCCACCCTCCTTCGTGCGCTTCTGCTTCTCTAAATCCCATAAATCCTCCTACCAATAGGATTTAGTAAATCCGGATTTAACTTGCGAAAGCGGCTTTAACGGGGTTACAAAAGCGACAAATTTAACTTGTTCAAAAATGTCATTTAGTTGGATTTAAGTTAAATCCTGCTCAAATCCTGCAGCCAAACAGCCCCTAAAGGTTACAATTCTAAAATCATCACCAGTGCCACTTAGATCACTATGATACAATACTTATAGATCACTTTCGTACCACATTGGCATGTAAAAACAATGAATTACATCAATCAACAACAACAAGCCTTTATCCCACTATGTGGGATCGGCTACATGAATCCTTCTTCTCCATTGTGTTCTATTATGTGTCAAATTCTCATTTAATTCAAGTATACTAAGGTCAATTTTTATATATCTTAACCAAGTCTTTTTTTATACATCTTTTCTTAACATAAGAAAATCACGTGCATCTACTCTCCGGATCATTAGGACGACGCTTTATGTGACCAAACCATCTAAGGTAACTCTCTCTAATCTTATCTGTCACTGGAGCTACTCTAACTCTTTCCCGAACATACTCATTTTGCATTTTATCTCTAAAAGTAAAGCCACTCATCCACCTAAGCATCCTCATCTCTGCGACACTTAACTTAGTCTTATGCTTCTCTTTTATTGGCCAACATTCTGCACCATAAATCATTGCAAGTCTTACCACCATCTTATAAAACTTTCCCTTAAGTTTAAGCGATACTTTTCTATCAAATGCATTCCTCCACTTCAACCATCCAACTTGAATTCTACTAATAACATCTCCATCTATTTCACCGTCATTTTGAACAATAGAGCCTAGATATCTGAATCACACACTCTTTTTGATGACTTGTTCACCCAATGTCACAACACTATCACTAGAACTTCTACAACTAAAACTACACTCCATATGTTCAGTTTTAGATATACTTAAATGAAAACCTTTAGACTCTAAGGTTGACCTCCATAATTCAAGTTTCTCTTGGACTCCCTCTCTAGTCTTATCAACAAGAAGAATGCCATCAGCAAAAAGCATACACCAAGGTACATATTCCTGTAAATGTCTAGTAAGAACATCCATAACTAAGCAAAAAGATAAGGGCTTAAAGTAGATCCTTGATGTAATCCAACTGAAATAAGAAAATATTTTGTCAATCTTCCTTGTGTTTGGACACAAGTAACAACTCTAGTATACATATCCTTAATGACTTGAATATAACCAATATTAACTCATTTCTTTTCTAGAACTCTCCAAAGAACATCTCTTGAAACTTTATCATAAGCTTTCTCTAAATCAACAAATATCATATGTAGATCTTCCTTACTTTCTCTATGTAGATCCTTAATGCCATACATCTCAACCTCCCTATGCAGGTAGTCTATTAGTTTTAATGGAATAGAAACTAAGTTTAAGTACTTAAATAACTCAAACATGTATTTATTAGATTGGATCCTATTCTAGACTTCATACAGGAACTTGATGATACATCTAACCTACCTATCAAGCCTATAGTTGCAAGCAAAAAAGAAACATATCAGCCGGTAGTTTGCAATAAAAAGGGAATGTTAGCCAACAAGATTTTTCTGAATTTCAAAAGCATAATCTCTTTCAACGGCTACAGATGCATAGTATAATGATTAGCTCCCTCTCAAAAAAAAAAAAATGAAAGAAAAGATTAACGCCGTACTATTGCATGTTCACCCTTCCCGTCCCTTCCAATGGAAGTAGTAGGACTATAAAAAGAAAAAAAATTTAAATTTCATAGTGAATAGAAGATTTTAAGACAGTTGCACAAGCTTCGGAGTTGCAAGCTGATCAATTCAGACCAAATGTGTGACACAGACCATATAAGATAAATCAAATGTAACAGCTTAAAGAGTCAAAGTATCTAATATCCACTAAAATGTTCGATGTAAGAAATGATATATGGCAACCAGTGGCCAGAGATGCACTAATAAAGCTCGCAGGTAGTTGTTATGGGCCAGTCTAACAGAATACCAAATAAGCAGCTTCCTTCCACCAAGCAAATCTTTTGTACAACTGAAGGACGGCTACACCAGAACTCTAATAATATAAAATTGAAAGAACAAAAAAGTCACTGCGACGAGCGAACTACTCCATCAGGTCCAATTCACAACTGAGGCAAAAGTATAACTGACAAACTGTATCAATAAACATACGCCTTAGGTGAGAAAAAGAAAACGGTAAACACTATCCCTCAAGGAGCCGAAATCAACTCAGGTCTTTGAAATCGAAACACCAGAAAGACAGTAGCGAGATTACTGCATCAAAATCAAGCATTTCGCACACTTAAAACCCTAACAACTTCAGTCAATTATTGCGCGTCATTACTAGAAGATATCATGAAAGTTGGTGCAAAAAATTTGAGTTACCTGGCAGAACCTGAAAAAATAATTCAAAGAGAGAGTTCCACAACCAAGCAAACACACGCTCGGCGAAATCAGCGGGAGAGAGTTCCTGCGACGCCTGCAAGCGTCCTGATTGTTATAATCTTTCGCTCTCCTCGAACTGCCTGTTACCTGCTTGCTTGTATCTCTTATCCGTCTCGGATGAGCCCTACAAATTCTTTCGGAGGAAATCCGACGCCGCTAGCGATACAGTCGGCTACGAAGCGACGGAAACATGTGCGTGAAAAAGAAAAGTGCGCAGAGTTTCGATGTTACAACATATCGGACCGTTCATAGATGAGCGTAATGAATTCGTAAATGCGTGTTGTCGCATAAAATTTAGCACTATATGCAGTAATACGTGCGACTTCCGGTATGTTTGTTTCATTGATTTGACACAGCATTATGAATTTATATATATATTATATAATTTTTTATGTATTTATATATCTAATATTTAAACTTCAATATATATATATATATATATATAACATCTTAATTTTCAATATCATATCAAAAATATCACTTTATTTATTTTATATTTTTTTAAGCATAAAAAAATATTAGATACCTAAATATCTAACTTTAGGTGTTAGATATATAAATATATAAAAATTATGTGATATATAAATCTTTCTTATTCATTTTTTAGATTTATAATTTATAAATTTCATGTATATAGATTTATTTGAGGTTCAAACTTTATAAAGTACATATCAATGCTAGATAATTTTAATGCATGATCAAATAAATTTATATATCGAATATTTAAATTTTTATATTTATTTATATAATATCTTACTTTTTAAATAACATCAAAAATATTACTAATATAAATTTATTATAAATAAATAAAAATACATATTTCATACGCATATTTTGATGTCATTTAAATATTATAATCCTAGTATTTATTTAATTATAATAGATAGTATGTATGTAAATTTTCCTCTATATTATCACAAGGTAAGATTATTTTGTCTTACTTAAGTTACAACTTTAGTATGCTAATTATTAGCTGATAATATTTCCATCGTATAATTGCAATCATATGTTTTGAAAAAAAATGTATAATTATTTTTTGCTATTTCAATTTTTTAGGTATACACAGATGCACACTATTATAGTAAAAATAATTCTTTATTAAAATTAAAAAACTACATTGCATTTTGCAATAAAAATTAAACCCTTATATTTCATTTTATCTTTATTACTTGCATTTAAATACTAACAATTTAGATGAACAATCAAGTGTAAGGAGCGGAACAATTTTAAGTTAGGCATTTGGCACAACGGTGTTGTAATGGTGAGCTACAAACAGGGGTGTGTTGAGCGATTCGAGCCATAGAAATGGAAACACTCAATGTCGGCCGAGTTAGTCATGGCTCGGGCCGGTCAGGAGCGAGTCGGATCGTCGGGCTGAGCTCGAGCTCGAGCTCGATCGGCCGAGCTCGAAATCAAGCTGAGCGGTTCAATCCAAAGCAGGCTCAATCTGCAGTCGACTCGTTCGGTGAAAATGAAATCAGTGAGAGAAGAAATTTTTTAATAGCAAATTTTTGGCATATGTAATAATATAAATTGCAATTAATAGCAAACTAAAATTTTACACTCTCATTTTGAGTTGTTGCATTATATGATAGTTACGAACAAGTAATAGATTTCTTTGAGAAAGATTTGTCATTATGCTAAGAAATGAAACAAAAGCGTGCATTGAATCACTCAAAAAAGCATAAATTTCCATATCGATAACTATTAATTTGAACAACAAATCATGCTTAAAAGTGGATTATAAATAAAGATCTCATATATTTACAACCAAAATCATCTATCAACATCTACCAACAATCACGAGGTTACAGCGAGCAACCGGGTTACCAAAGAGGCAAAGGCAATAATGTAAACATCAATACATTATAAGTCATAACATGTCCCATGAATGCACCACGCAGAAAGAAGTAATCAAGAATAACCTCCAAGCATCAAGGCATGGGCAAGAATCAAAGCCAAGGCCCAAATACCGACTTGAACAGGAACGACACAGAACAGGCAGCGGTGGTGAGGAGCAATGAAACAATGGCCAATGAGGAGGAATTACAAAGCTTCAAAACCCGGAAAGCGAGGAGGCGCCATGGTGAGGCAGAAAAGAGCAGAGTTCTGAGAACTACAAAATTACATACTAAATAGGCAATGACTAATGAGGTAAAAAAATAACATCATCAATCAATATTCATCCCTAACTACAAGCTTGCAAGTTACAAACCTAGACGGCTCACGAGTCACGAGCAGGGAATAATCAACCCAAAGTCCAACATCAACATCAACATTACTAAAATAGTGGAATAATGAGACAAATACAATTGAAACCACAATTGCAAGAGTACCTCAGCATAAAAAACATGAATGCTTAAGAGCAGAAACATCCCAAATCAAGCGCAGAAACATCCCAAATTCAATGAGAACGAAGAGGAAGTATTTCGAGCAAGGAAGCAAACAAGCACATGCGGTGTCTGAGACCACTCAAATCGGCAAACCAAGCACTAACGATCGACGACGGCGATCGTCTGCAACGCCCCAAAAACAGACGCAGAAGTGAGAACGGAGAACCGTAAGAAGGAAGAACTAAGAAAGAGTCGTGGGTAAGTCGAGTCGGTCAGTCGAGGGTATTAGAATAGAATTTAGAATTAATCTCGCCGTCGGTGTCGGACGACGATCTGTTTTTCGTGGCGGGTGAGCCGCCGCTCGATCCATTCCGAGCCACCATGGCTCTCAAGTCACATTTCTGGCTCGAGTCGATCTCGATTCGAGCCCAAGTTCGAGTCGACTTTCGAGCGAGCCACGATCTTTGGGCTAATTTCTAAGCCCTAGCTACAAAACATAAGTCTTTTTTTTGGACGGGTATCCACTCAACACCCTACCCATCTTGTGGGTGGGGATGTCGTGTATTTCCTAGCCAGCCATGACACATTCATCACTACTTTGACGGATCGCTGATGTTCCATGGTAGGCGCCTCCGCCCTGGAGAGGAATCAAACGCGGTCTGGGCAAGGGCGGACCTACCCTTACCCGAGGGTGGCAATTGCCCGCCCTGAAAAAAAAAATATTGTGAGGGTATTTTAGACTTTTAGTATATTTTTTAAAAATAAACCCTCATTCTCCTCTTACTCCTCTCGCTCTCTCTCTGCTTTTTTGCCCACCTCATGATATTCTCCTCATTTTTCGATCGTCGGCCGGTCCGCGACACATTTAGATCCACTTCCAGTCCAGAACTTAGATTCCTTCCTATTTTGGTTTGGTTTTTAGAACTCTTAGTTTGTGAAAAATGAGTTTTCTCTTTGTTTTGAGTACAAATTTTATTTTTAGTTATTTGTGTGGTTATTTCATAGTCTCCTTTGAATGAAAAGAATTTTAGGCATTTTCTCAACAAAAAAGGATAGAATCTTAATTTTAATTTATTTTGTTAGTTTATTTTAGTTTAGCTTTGGCTATTAATTTCTAGTTTCCATCTTGATTTTTTTGTGAATGAGGTTTTTTTTACTCAACCTCGAATATTGAGCCAAGGTTGTCTGGATCCTTACCTTGGGTTTGGTGCTGGAATATGTCTTTGGTTTGATTGGTGGCATTTGTTGGAATGTTGGTTCTTTTCTTGAATATGGATGAACCAATGTATCTTTTAAATATGGTTTGCTTGGGTTCGATCGATATTGGACTTGGTTTAACCCATAGGCCTGTTGAACTAGGAGCAGAGTCCTCTGTTAGAGCTTGTTGTATGGAATTTCATTGTCTGCTTGGTCTTTACTGGCAAGCACAAAGTCTTGTTTGGTCTTTTGATTTGTTGAACATGGTGGAAATATCTTAAGCTTTGTTGTTAGAGCTTTTAAACTTTCATTTTATTTTATGACTTGGCCTCTGAGCTTGTTAGGTCTTGCACCGTTTATATATAATACTTCTTAAGATATTAGCTATATTTATTAGGCATAGGTCTTGCAGCTTATATTGATGAGTGATATACACGTCTTTTGTATGACTTTTTTTGATAAAGAGAACTTCCCAATTTAACTCTAATTTTTCATTACATAATAATGGAGAATCAAGGGTATTTGATGTATGAAGTCCAATTCTCTTTGAAATTCTTGGGATAGACCATGCATAATGAGATATAGCCATTTTGTTATGCAATGCATTTAATTTTGTTGATCTAGAGTTGAATTTCATCTAGAGATGTCTATGCCTAAAGTTTCGCTTCTATGATCGTCTTCTTTCAATATCCAATTTCATTCTCCTTTGAGATTATTTAACAAATGCCACGATTGATTGATGACAAGCTTGTGCAGCTTATCCGCGTCTAACACATATTTGTAATTACAAGAAAAGTAGTCCTTAAATTTGTGTATTAATCGTAGATTAGGGCATTCAAAGTTATTTTTTATCACATGTATTAATCATTAATTATATGCTTTATGTAGGTGATATTGAAGGATTAGGCTATTCAATAATATTTATCAGTGCAACATTCTTTTCAATCAATTAAGGTATGAGAACAACATTTTTAATTTTAAACAGGCCGAAGGTGTGCCTTTTTTTTTAAGATATTATTGGTTTAATTTTATTTTAAAAAGGCCGAAGGTGTGCCGTTATTCTTGAGATATTATGAATTTGTTTTGAAAAGGTTGAAAGTGTGTCATTATTTATTGATTTATTTTATTTACATTCATTATCATATTTAGAATTTTCTAAATGGATCGTTATTTAAAGAGAAAAGAATGAGTTGATCTTGATATTGATAATCTTTGATCACAGGCATTCCGATTTGGAGTTATGATGTTAATGGAGATAAAATACGTAGAGCATATTTGGTAAAAGGCCACATCAACCCAAAAGTCATAATTTTCTCAAATAATAATGAAGTATGTTGCACGCAGATTTAATTCAAAATGGTTTGAGGAATATCCATATTGGTTAGAATATAGCATACAAAAAGATGCTGCATATTGTTTATATTGCTATTTATTTAAGCCTCAAGAACAAGTTACTATAAATCAAGGAGGTGGAGATTCATTTATCAGAGAAGGATTTAAAAATTGGAAAATAAAAGAAAGGTTCTTAGCCCACGTTGGTGAACACAATAGTGCTCATAATAGGGCAAGACAAAAGTGTGAAGATCTAATGAAGCCTCAAACACAAAGTATTTCTATGTGGTTGACTAAAGATGAGAGAAACAAAAAAAAAGTATAGGTAATGTGTTGAGTTGATTGTGTTAGATTTCTTTTTTACAAGGATTATCATTTTGTGATCACGATGAATCTTTTAATTGATTAACCAAGAAAATTATTTAGAATTATTCCATTTTCTTGCGATCATAATGAAGAAATTAAAAAAGTTACATTTGAAAATATTAATACAAAATTACAATTGACTTTACCAAAGGTACAAAAATAACTTTGTTAAGCTGCATCATCTGAGACTTTAACTTCTATCATCAAAGATATCGGTGATTCTTACTTTTCTATTATTGTGAATGAAGCTTGTGATGTATCAACAAAGGAGCAATTAGCTATCGATGTGAGATATGTTGATAAAAAAGGTCAAGTTATTGAAAGATTTATTAGCATTAAATATGTTTCTTCAATAAGTACAATTGCACTCAAGATAACACTTGAAGCTATATTGGCTAAACATTCATTAAGCTTGCATAGGATACAAGGTCAAGGCTATGATGGGGCATTCAATATGCGAGGTGAATTTAATGGTTTGAAGGCACTCATTCTTAATAATAATCCTCGCATTTTATATTCATGTTTTTTTTCAATTATGTTTAGTGGGTAGCAAAAAAAATATTGCAAGTGAAGCATCTTTTTGAGATCACTTCAAGAATTTTAAACACAATTGGAAGTTCTTGTAAGAGAAGTGACATTTTAAAACTATTCAACATGAAAAGGTTATTTTACATCTCCAAACAGGGATTTAATTAAGGCGTGGTTTGAATCAAAACTAATCGAGCTAGTGACACTCGTTGGAGTTCACATTTTCATAGTTTAATTAGTCTTATGAAGATGTATGCATCTGTTCTCGAAATGCTTGAGATAGTAAAAGAGGATGGAGTACATGATCATCAATCAGTTGAAGCCGGTGTTTTAATTAGTGCAATGGAGTCTTTTCACAAATGAATTATCATCTCAGATGAAAAGACCAAGATATTGAAAATCTGATAAAGTGCGGATATCCAAGCAACGATTAGATAATGAGAAATAGTGGATGTGATTCCTTATTACATGAAATGTCTCTTTTTGTAATATTTTTGAGATTGATATTCCATATATGAGTTCTACCTTTAAAACTTCGTCGGAAAGCTCTGGAGGTGAAGAAATGACAAATTTCTGTTATTACATTTGAGTTATTCTACTTAATTGATATCTCAAGGCGAATAATCGTTTTATGAAGCATGAGTTACTTCTTTGTGTGGCATGCTTAAACCCAGTGATTCATTCTTTGATTTTGATAAAAAAACTTATTTGACTAGAGTATATATCCGATTTTTTGCTTGAGCATGTGCCCCTTGATTCACTTTATATTATCGATGCGTAGTAGTGATGATTTCTCATCTTTAAATGGTATTCGATCTTGCCAAATAACAAGAAGAAGGATGGTGTGTCCTTAAATTTATTATTTTATTTCTTTCTAAGTTCTTCTATTCTGATGGAAGAGCATTTTTTTCGATGAAGATTGTTAAACATTGATTGTAGTAGAATGGATGATTATTTCGATGATTGCTTATACCTTATATTGAGAAATAAGTATTTGAATCGATTCGATGAATCTAATATTATCATCAAACAACAAAATAGATTAAGTTTGTAAACATTTTTATTAGATTGATGATAATGTAATGTCTATTCATTGATTTATTCGTTGTTAAATTCACTTTTTTTAAATTACTTTTCCATAAGGCTGGTTCCTGCAGCGCCTCCAGAAATTTAAGAGACGGTGGGCTACAAAACACAAGTCACTTTATACTTGGGAGAGCTCGGTGTGGTAGTTGTTCGAAAAAAATCTTGCACCCAAAACATCTTTCTGGGGAAGCGGAGTAGCACCTGCATTCCGCAACATTGATGCCGGGATTCCTAAATTGCCCGCATAAGGCACTTCACTATCGCACTGAAGGATACGAGGAGAATACAGTGGAAGGCTGCCGATGGCTCTAAGGTATCTTCTGCTTCGTCGTTAGGGTGTTCACAAGTTCTAGGTTAAATCCGGCTTAATTTTGCTCAAACTCTGCTACCAAATCGCCCAGTATAGCCAAAATAGAGAAGAAATTGGTGTTGGAGTAGAGGTATCTCGGCAACACAAGCCTCAAACTCAGCTGCATCATCATTGGCGTCTCCACTCAGTAACATCTTCAACCTCGTCTTCGCCAAACAATGCCCTTGCCGTCGTCCGTCGTGCCCTCAATTTCAAATTGTGACAAGATGAATTTTATTATTTTTTTCTTAGTGAAAAATTGAGTACCATTTAATAATTTGCAAGGATTTTAATAATAATTTTGGAGATATTTATTAATTAAATTAACCTGCACTTACTTGTATTTGCACCTCCAATCAAATTTTTAGAGTGCAATGAAAGAAAAAAAAAAGATAAGAGAAGGAAAAAAAAAAAGAGAGAAATAGGTTTTATATTTGAATGTTATTTTGATTTTAAAATAAAAGAGAATAATCTAACTTTAGCTTTTATATTGGAAGCATTTCTAAATACAATCAAAACTTTTATTTAAAAATAGTTTAATATAATGATTATTAACATTTGAATATTCTCTGAATTTATAAAGAGATGCATATAAGGGTATTTTAACTTTTTATCTGCAAATAGCTATAACTGCATAATTGTTTTTTCAAATAATTATAAGCTGCCTCAAACGCACCTTTAATTGAGTTGTCAAGTGAATTTATGTTGCATTTACCTTGATCAACAAAGAGACAACCTGTCTTTTGGGGCATTCTTATATTAAAATAAAATCTGAAGTACTAAATTGTTATCTAAAAGCGTAATTGATATTAGAAGTTTTTTATTTTAAAAAAGTTAAATCGTTGCTTTTTGATAGACACTGCATTCTATCAGTTTAGGTTGAAAAACTCAACTTTCTCACTAGAGTTCTTCAAAAGCGCTAGACCGCAATTACCCAAATGACACATGTGGTACCATACCACCACCCCAAACTCTACCAATATAAACACCAAAGATGAAATGGGAGAGAATCCACAAAGAATACTCAATTCTTCATAATTATTACATACCTCGAAAAGAAAATCATTTTTGATGAATCACCTTATCATTAAATCAATAACTATAGGACTTAGCCAAATCAGTTTTGCTAACATACAATAGCTTGTGAGATTTCCTATGATAAATTCACATCAAATGAAAAAAATGCAATTGAAAGTGATGATTCAAGAGGGAGCTTATTTTCTCTCACTTAAGCTTGTTGATGAGGTGGTCATCGAAGAGAATGAAAGTGAAGCTACTTCTTATGGAATAATTTATAAGAGATCCCTGAGACTAACTTAGTAAGAAAGATTCTTTATTGATTTTATGACTCATTTTTATTCCTTGCTCTCTCTCTCTCTCCTCTCTCCCTCTCTCTGTCCCTCTCTCTCTCTCTCTCCCTCTCACACACACACACATCTCCATTAAAAGATGCCTACAAAAAGGTTATGGATTTAAAAATTATCGTTCATATCTACTCCAAATTTTAATTTAAGCTCATCAAGAACAAAACTCAGTTTCACTGATTTTTCTAAACAATGGATCGATAACACAAAGATCGACAAATAGATTTCAAACTCTTTGTAGGGACTTCAATTTCTTCATCATCATCATCATCTTCTTCTTCTTCTAATTTTGTTTCATACCAATTCATTTTGATTTTTTTTTCTCTGTGGAGTTAATACTCGTGTCCTATATACCTTATATTTTTTTTTTTCTAGGTCTATATAAAAGGTGCCATCCTCACACTCTTACACTTGGTCCTTTTATTTGGTTATCACTTAGTGCAAACCTCATGGGGTTTATAGTCCCTAGATAAATGCACTATCGTTGATTTTTCCCTATCACTTTGAAAAACTTTAGCTCTCTTTTGTTCACTCAATCTCTAGCACATACATTAAAGTTATTTAGACTTAATACCCTTCTTATGATTGTACGCATGGTCTAATCAATCCACTCTTAATTTTCTAGCACAAATAATTATAATCTTTATAGCTATGCGCCTAGATTGTATTAGAAAGCTAAGTAAATCTAATTACACAATAAGCCTAACCATTATATGATCTAAAACATTATGTTCACTCTATAGACCCCACACTCCTAGGCTAACCCAAAGACTATTTATTTGAATTAGTAGACCTCTAAGATGTGGCTTGGCCAAACCCTTGCCCAATGGGTCACATTAGATTAACCATTAATCTCTAGTCAACATCACCTTCTTTCTTAGCATAATATTGGCCTTATGCTAATATAATCTAACTTGAACCTATTACGGGGTCTAAGAATCATGCCCATGCCATTTAGTTTTAAAGGGCTTACTTAAGATATTCTAATCAAACCTAAGACCATAAAATTAGATCTAATCAACAATAAGCCCATAAAAATAGGTTTAATTAATCCTTGACCATAAGAACCTTTTAGGTTAGATCATAATGAACCCTAATTGACCTTAGAATATGCACTCCACCTAAGATCTTAGTCAGCCCACATAGTTTGCCTTAGATCAATCCATCTTGCTATTAGCCAACCATGGGTTTAGAGCCCAATATAAGTTTGTTTAATATAACCCTTACAAGCCATAAATAATTGGCCCATTATTTAGGAACCACTTAGTCTAATGAGATTAACCTAAACCTACTTAGCGAACTCTTAAGTGTTGACTAATCTATATTGATAATTTCAGACATTTTTGATGATCCAAAATTTTTTGATATCACATAATTAAGTCCTATTATATTTAAAATTTTCTTAGTATTGAACTTCTCATCAAGATCATTTTTTAAATCAATCAATAAACTCATTACATGAAGAAGGATTCATTTATAGTTGGACTTAAGTTGTTTTGATCATAAACGTATGATTGTGTCTTCTTTATCCGAAGAGCTCACCCGTATCTTTTACCATACCATTAATCCATATATACCACACATCAAGAGTACTATTATATATTAGGATTCTACATTCTCATCAACATTAACCATTGCCTACTTGTTGTGCCTTACTGTTTATTGATTTTTCCTCGATCACTTTATTTTAAGTCCTTTCATTCTTCATCAAAAGAAGTCAATAATCGCTAAATAAACATAAGTAAAATACAAATGAGATTTGCCAATTAAGAGATGCTTCTTGGGTACCAATAAAATTAATCTTATGAACAATGTTTTTTTTTTTTTTTTTTTTTTTTTTTTTTGTGATCATAAGAGCCTTCTAGGGTTCATTAGATCGATTTAGAATTTTGGAGTGTCAATTAGGGTTCATTATGATCTAACTTTGCATGTGTTTTTTTACAATAAGGGTATTATTATTAACTACATTAAATGTAAATGTCGATTTACATAAATATTGAAAAATATAAGTGATTAAAATATGACAAACTTGAAGTAACATGTGCTGAAGTTGAGATAAATTGAAGTTGACTTCTATGAATAATTTGTTATTTTTCAAATCTCTTTTTTTTTTTTTTCTTAAGGGGCTTGTTGTTGTTGTTGTTGTTGTCTTTATACCAAGTGCTTAGCATTTGAGCACGCTCATTATTTATAAGAATGAGAAGGAAAAACAAAAATACGCAAACCTCTTAAGATCCAACATTAAATCTTTTACTTCACTTCTATCCTTCTTTTTTGGAACCTCTTATGATCTCAACCAAACATTTTTTTGTAAGATTAAGGAGTCTTTAGATCATTCATAATTAGTTGTACATCTCCCTTCACTTTAAAGCCTTATTTGATGCTTATTTATCCTCTTTTTTTAGATTTATTTACTATACTATTGTAATAAGTTTAAATTATAATTTTAACCTTTGTTTACTATGATGCTTCTTCATTTCTATTAAACATGCTAGAATATTTCAAAGAGATTGTTACAATGTTTTAGCTCCAAAACAAGATTATACACAATTTATGACCTCAATTTGAACTTCCCATGAAATCTTAGTCAATTCTATGTCATGACTTTCCTACCATTTTATGATTTCAACAATAACATTCTATATTAAGGAGCTATTTGATTGGAAGTATTTGACAGTCAAGAGCATTCTAAATACAATATATTTGAAATTCAATAATTCATTTTCTTATTTTTATTGTAACTAATTAAAAATTGACTAAAAATAAAATATTTGTGGCTCGCTGAAGAAGATAACGATTGGGTTGAGAGAAGATTGTGATGAGAACTCTTCGGGGATGTTCGGGGATAGTAAACATCGTGTATTTTAAAATCACCCAAATTAGTCGATTTTAAAAAACACGAAAAATGAAATAGGTCATGCATTTAAAATCCTTAGAAAATACTTTGAATTTATCGTACCCTCAACCAAATACTAAAAGTTTAAAACCTTTAATTCAAAATATATTCCACTCAAAATCTTTTGAAAGAATAAACAATAAATTGGAGAACAAATCCATTATTACCACAACTTTTCAATTGAGTTCAGGCAGAGAAATCGTATCGAGACACCTACACTCATATGTACACTCAAACAATCAAGCTGTAATCATAAAAAAAGAAAAAAAATTTTACTTTTACTTTTTTTTGGGATATTTAAACAAATTTAATCACAAATTTATGTACATAATGCGAACTTAAATTCAACTCATTGAAAGTCAGCTCGCAGGTGTATGCACTTTCCTTTCCACCATGATTCCGACAGACAAAACACAGTCTTATCCATAATATAGTAAGGCAGATTTGAAAAGCCATTGAAGGCCGAAAAATATCTTTATCTCAATGGACAGAATGCAGCTGAAACATGCAGAAAAGGCAAATAATTTAACAAAAATAAGCTGAAACTAAAATCTCTTATTACACATACTTGCCTCTGTATTTCGGCTTGCTATCTCTGTCAAACTTGGATTTTGCAGTTTCAGAATCCGAAGAACTGAACACTGCAGAATGAAGATTACCTTCTTCCATCCACTTGAGATGGTTTTCTCTGAACTCCAAATGCTTCTTTCTCGCTAATTCTGAAATCTCTTCAGTGTAATGGCCAGTCTTCACCATCGTGAGTAGATAGCGGCTATAGCGCAGACTGAGAATCTGCTCACAAGAAGCTATCAATGTGAAGCATGGATGTTCGGGGAACTGAGCAACAGTGACTGCATCCTCCCTAAGTACGGGGAAAAAAAACACAAGCCTGCCTCCCATGACAAGCATCCTCGCGGCAAGTTCAAGAAGATCGCTCATGCATTCGGCTAAGCTGTAAGCCGCAGTTGATGGGATGTGATTAAACCGCTTCTCTTCTGGAACAGTGTAAGGGTCGACGGTGCCTTTGAGTAATTTTCGGCCGCCGGATTTGCGTCCTCCAGCACGAACACCATAAGGAGGATCACAGACTATGGCATCAAATATCTTGTAGGAAAAAAATTAGTAAGTTTATGAGCATGATTAGTTAAATTATTGTATATAACTAGTATTAGAAAATAGTATACAAGCAACATCATTAAGAAAAAATGGAGACGAAATGTGGGAAGCAGATCTCAGTTATTTGGCATGAGAAAAACTCAATGGAATATTTTAACTAGGAATACTAAACTTTGATATTTACTTGTATGAGACCCAAACGAAAAAGTCAATAATATTAACTTGTTCAAGTGAAATACACATTTTCATTCATAAGTTTTGATGTGATGGTGACACTAAAGTATTATATATGTAAATATTTAAGTGTTAGATATGTAAATATAGAAGAATTTTATAATATGCATATAAATCTCCCAACAAAAATATTTCATTGGAAGAGCCGTACGAGGCGGCTCACGTACGGTTTGGGTGCCGAGCGACTACACAGGGGCTTAGGTCAATACTTATATATTAGCCAGTCATCGATTGGAAGCGGGAGTAGGAGTCTGGTCATGAGTTTCTTGGTCTAGCCGCTATTGAAGCATCGAATTCAAGCTCTGATTCGGCCATAACAAGTATTTCTATCAAAATATAACGTCCTTTTGTAGCCATCAAAATGCTGTTGTTGTTGTTTTTTAATTGTTACAGTGCAATTTCTGCAACCAAGGCTTTTGCTAATAATTCTAAATTTCATATTGCTTAAAAAATTTGATAAAACAAAACGCAAAAATTTGATATGCTAGATTTGAAGAAAACAAAAATTGCCAAATTAGTAAAAGGGATTATGAACAGAGGATCACAGTTGGTCCAAACAACAATTTAAAAGATGCTAGAATGTAAAATTTTGTAAGAAATAAAAAAATGAATAGTAAATACAACAATTCATAATTCACACTGACAAAAAAGAATGAGTTTTGCTTCATTCCTCAAAAGAATCTACCCAAAAATAAAATTAAAATATTAGATCCATTTTAACCAAGTTGTTTAATCATGAACTTTCCAAGCAAAAGTATATTGCACTCATTCCCACTTGATTGATCACCTAAGCAATGTAGACTGAAAGTTGATTGTGCGAGCAAATTTCTTTAGGAAGTGGAACAATATTCAATCAATGTAGTAACTTTAACCATATCTTAATTGTACACACAAAGCCAATCAAAACTTTAGATGAAAAGAAGAATAGAAATAACATTGAAACTAATGATCTCACAATAGCACAGCAAGAAAACATCCCCTTTAAGTTTCTGCCAAAGCTTACACCGCACTAAAAAAAACTCGAATTCAACAAGCACAAGAAGTTTGCGAGAAAACTATAAGTTTTATTAAGTGACTCATCAAATAATACATATCTCAAGGGCCCTATTTATAACTCAAATTACTATTATCTCAAAATCTTTCAGACCTAGACAAGAAGAGTAAGATTTGATTTCAAAAATCTTAAATTCCAGTAAAACGTTAAGTTCTGATTTCAGCAGTGATACAAAATAGAGCCTTTCAATTCACAGAAGACAAATCTAAGTGACTTTATTGTATCATATGTATTTATTATTTATTATTTTGTTTTATTTTATTTTTACTTAATTTATATTTTAATATGAAAAAATAATATGTTTGATATTTTACAAGTACTTTATCTTGGATGAATGTCACTGTAGGACTTTTCGACAAGGATATTTTCAGTTCCAAATGGAGATCTTCGGCATTTCATCTCCATCATCAACCATTGCAAGTAGCATTCATAGATGATTATGTTGCACGAGTGCATAGAAAAATTCAACATTTACTCCTTCGATATCATACTCTTTAAAGTGCTTGCGCTCATCTGGTATCTTCAATAATGTCAATCTCATCAAGCTCGCAATGCATTGGCTAAAAAAGAGTCAACTTGAGAAGATTGTGTCACCAATTGATGAGGAAGATCAATGAGAACTCACTGAGAAAGTTTGAGGAGATAGTGGTCAAGTGTTTGGCAGATTAAAGTACAGAAAGATCAACTATTAGGATAGGCATTAGAATTTGGAGGATGAGTTACAGTGACAAATAGCGCAACCGAAGATGGACCATTTGAGAAGAATGGGATTGTGAATGCATCATAGATTGCAATGATGACGTTGATGAACAGGTTTATTTAATGGGAATAGAACTGAGGGATGAAGAGTGGACCAAGGCAACTAGGAGGATAGAGGGCGAGGGGAGCGAAGTAGACTTTATTGGTGGTGAAGCATTCGTCGACGAGGGGATGGAAAAGATGATGAAGACTAGGTGGATGTTGAAGCAGAGAAGTCAATAGGGTTTTGAAAAAAAAACCTTTTTTAGATATTAAAAACACTAAAGAGTTATTTTGATGTATTTTAAAACAAAACATTTTGTCTTTAAAAACAAAAAAGTAAACATTTTTTTTAGTTTTTTAATGGATTTTCATAAACAAAAGAGAATATAAAATAAAAATTGATCCCAAACAAAACCAAAACTTGCCAAAATCAGAGGAGCATGTTTTCTACAAGCTAATTTAGTACAATTAAAGTAATTTCCACAATGAAGGATCATAGATAGCAAAAGGAAATTAATTAATGCTGCAATCCTATCTATACTAAAACTAAACCATTAGACTAAGCTTCAGCATGCGCACAAGGAGGCTAATAGAAAAGTACATAAAACACAAGCCTCCACTAGTGACAAAACTAGTAAATAAAATCCAATATTTGCAATAATAATGCTTACCAAATTAACAACAGAAATTGTGAACTTTCAAATCAATGGCAGAACAAAATACAGAGGACTAGATGTGCACTGTAACGAGGAATGCAAAGAGTGTTGAATTAATTTTGTTGCAGCCTAGGAAGTAAACCAAACCTACCAAAGAATCAAAACACTAGAAAATAGTTTCCGTTCTTATAGGCACCAACGTCATAAATATGTTACATTCAAAAATAAATTAGAAAACAGAAAAAAAGATAACTATAATAATACCAAAACTCATAATGTCATTGTGCTCATCACAACACTCACATCATGTGTTCTGATGAGTATAAACTTTCATATTTTCATTATTATAGGCGAACACCAACTACTTTGTCCTAAACATAATATTCTCACATGTCTTAACAATCTCCCTATGAGAATTCTTCATATTGGACATCACTCTCACATAAATATAAACTTTTAAACACCATCAAATACATACAACAAGAGCTGGATCGTGGATCCGAGAATCATCCATTCTTTAAATTTCGCTCAACCATAATAGAAAAAGCCATGACTCATAGAAACCATGAACCTTTATCTCAACCGAACCACCACCTTTGATACCGCTTGTTATGGAGTATGAGCCAATGGGGGGCCAATGCTGAGTAATATATATTTAATGTGAAGTCCATTTTCAATCCAAAACTCGATTCTATGAGTGAAGGCAAATAACTTGATATTTCAATACCAATGTATTATTCAACTATTTGATGTGATACTAAACTAAGTATTATCATACATTAACAATTACATATAGAAACTAAGAAATGAGAATCCTAAAGAATCACAATCAAATCTAGAAAGATAAAAAAATAAATATATTATAATATCAAGAGAGCAGTGGAGGGGCAAAATATATGTGCTTCCCATTTTGCCTCATTCGAACATGATGTATTATGCATTTGTTCAAGCCAAGGAGAAAAATATTAGAAGTTTCCAAAAGAGGATGAGAGCTAAAACAAATGTAAAAATGCTTGGGTGGACCAAGATGCAGAAGATTAGCGAGATAAAGCTGTAGAGAGTAAGATAGATCAGTAAGGGGAAGGTAGACAAGCATCCTTGCAGTGAGTTCAAGAAGATCACTCATGCATAACGAGCCGAACATAAACAACTCTTTGTTCGATCGTGTTCATCTCGATTTAGCTAGAAATAAATAAATAAATATGTGTATGTATTATAGCTGCAAGTATGGCTTAGTGGTTGGAGATTTTGCCATGCAAAAGATTGGCCCAAGTTGAAATCTTTCCTCCTACAGATTTTTCGGATTATTGATTTTTGAGCCATTTCGAGCTTATATGAGCCATTTCGAACAATTTGAGCCAAACACGAAGACTAAAATTTCGAGTTATTTCGAACATGAGCCAAACACGAATAGAGTAATTTTCGAATGAGCCTAACACGAATAAAGTAATTTTCGAACGAGCCAAACAAGAACAAAGGTTTGGCTCGCTCAAGCACGGCTTGTTTATACCCCTACTTTGAGTAATTTTGGCCACCAAATTTGCGTTCTCCAGCACAAACACCATAAGGAGAATCACATATTATAGCATTGAATATCTTTTAGAAAAGAATTAATAATTTTAGGTGCATGGTATGGTAAATTATCCTATATAACTAATATTAGATAGGGGCATTTACATACATACCACATAATTCTTATATTTACATATTTCACACCTAAATTTTAATATTTATATTTATAACACTCAAATTTTTAATATCAAATAAAAAATACTACTATTATTACATTTCTAAAAGTGAATATACATTTCCATGCATAAGTAAGGTATTAGATAAGTAAATATCTAGTTTTAAATGTTATATATGTAAACATATAAGAATTGTATGATATATATATAAATTTTTCTATTAGATGATAATTTACAAGCAACATCACTGAGAGGAAATGTGGGAAGTAGATCTCAATTATTTGGTATAAGAAATACTCAATGGCTTAGTTTAGCTAGGGCAAAGCAACAAATTATTTGATTTAAGGTAGGCAACCATTTGACAAACTCAAAAGTAATGCTCTCATGATGAGATGTAGTAGTTTTGGCAAAAAAAAGGGTGTTTTACCTACATATCATATAATTCTGATATATTTATATACCTAAAACCTAAATTTTAATATTTACTTATGTAACACACAAATGAAAAGGCCACTAATACTAACTTTTTTGAAAATACATTGTCATGCACATGTTTTGAAATGATGGTAGCACTAAAATGTTATAAATGTAGATATGTAAATAATAAAAATTTTATAGTATATATATGTTACTCTTCCAAAAAAAATGTTTCATTGGGAAGCAACAAGTATTTTCTATCAAAACATAACAGCATTGTAGTAGCCATCAAAGTGCTACTGTTGTTTTTTTTATATTGTTTCCTTGCAATTTCTGCACCCAAGGCATTTGCTAATAATTCTAAATTACACATTGCCTAAGAAAACTGATACAAAAAAAAATCCAACAAAATTTGATACTGGATTTTGAAGAAATCAGAAATGAGCAAATTAGTAAAAGGGATTGTGAGCAAAGGATCAAAACTACGCTAAATACATTAGTGACCAATCCCGTTTTCAACCCAAAAGCTCATGCCAACGTGATGTAGAATGTCTTAACTTCTAAACACATGCAAACGAAGAATGAGATATTAAAAAAAAAACTCTAAAGATCACAATTTATAATTTCTCAACTATTGGTTTAGGTTAAAATTAATCTAGTTTAATGCAAAACAAAAAAAATGTTCAACTTGCTCCAAACAACAATTTAAAAGACGTCAAAATATAAGATTTTGCAAGCAGCCAAAAAATGAATAGAACTACATAGCGATTCACAATTCACAACAAAAAAAAAAGAGCTAGTTAAACTTCACACCTTAAAAAATCTACCCCAAAAAATAAAATATTCAGTCCACTTAGCTCAGGTTGTTTAATCACAAACATTCCAAACAAAAGGCACTCTTTCCATTTTTGATCGATCACTTAAGCAATGTAAACTCCAATTTGAGTGTAAATTTCTTTAGGAAGCGTAACAATATTCAACTAAAATGTAGTAAAACCAACCAAATCTTAACTGCAGGCACAAAATCAATCACAAATAATTTAGATGAAAAGAAGAATAGAAATAACATTATTTTATTTCTTATTTATATTTTAATCTAAAAAATTAATATGTTTGGTGTCTTATGAGTAATTTATCATGAACAAATGTCCTTGTAAGGGTCCTAGATAAGGATACTTTGAGTTCCAAATGGAGATGTTGCCCTCTCTCGAATCCTTCATTGACATCTCATCTCCATCATCAATTATTGTGAGCAGCATTTAGAGATGATTATGATGCATAAGTACATAGAAAAATCCTTCAATATCATCCTCTTTAAAGTGCTTTATGCTCGCTTCCTATCGTTAACCATGTCAATCTTGTCAAGCTTGCACTTCGCTGGCTAAAAAAGCAGTAGCTTAAAAAGATCGTGGATCACCAATTGGTGAGGAAGATCAATGAGATCTCACGGAGAAAGTTTGTGAAGATAGTGACCAAGTGTTTGGTGAATTAAAGTACAGAAAGCTCAAGTATTAAGAATATGCATAAGATTTTGGAGTATGCATTGCAGTTACAAGTAGAGCAGCTGAGGACAAAGTCGTTTGAGAATAATGGGATTGTGGTGCATCATAGATTGCAGTGACAATGTCGATGAGAAGGTTCTTGTCAATGGGGATGGATCTGAGAGATGAAGAGTAGGTAGAAATAGCTAGGAGGATTAAGGATGAGAGAAGCAGAGCAGGCTCATTGATGGTGTGGTCGGCGAGGGGGTGGAAGAGATGATGAAGACTGGATGGATGGTAAAGCAGAAAAGTTAGAACAAGGTAGCGGGCGGAAAACTTTTTAAAATTATTAAAAATACCTAAAGAGTTATTTTTGTTGTATATTAAAACAAAACATTTTGTTTTAAAAAAATTAAAAAAGTAAACAATATTTCATTTATTTTTCAATAGATTTTCATAACCAAAAGCAAAATTTAAAAAAAAAAATTGATCCAAACAAAAAAGCCAAAACTTGCCAAAATCAGATAAGCATATTTTCTATGAGCTAATTTAGTACCATTAAAGTATTTTCTACAATGAAGGATCATAGGAACCAAAAGGAAAATAATTCACACTGCAATGCAATCTATACTAAAACTAAACATTAGACTCAACTTCAGCACGTGCACAGAGCTAATATAAAAATACATGAAACACAGGCCTACGCCAGTGACAACATTACATAGGGACCACTATTTGTAATAAAAATGCTTACCAGATCACCAACAACAATTGTGAACTTTCAAATCAATGAAGGAATAAAATAGAGGACTAGATGTGCACTGAAACAAGGAATGCAAAGAGTGTTGAATCAATTTTCTTGCAGCCTAAGAAGTAAACTAAACCTATCAAAGAATCAAAACACTAGAAAACAATTTTCGTTCTTATAGGCACCAACATCATAGATATGTTACATTCAAAAACAAATTAGAAAACAGAAAATCAGCTATAATAACACCAAAACTCATAAAGTCATTGTGCTCATCATAACACTCACATCATGTGCCTCTAATGAGTATAAACCTTCATATTTCCATCACTATGTCTGAAGACCAACGACTTATTTCAAAACCAGATATTCTCACATACCTTGATAATCTCCCCGTTATCTGAAAACACTTCATATCGGACATCATTCTCACTTAAACATAAACTTTTGAACACCAGAGAAATAAATGCACCAAGAGCTTCTCAACTGTCCATCATGAGATTCACCCATTCATTGAATTTTGCTCAACCATAATTACAAAATCCATGACTCATAAAAACCAATAACCTTTATCTCAACCAAACGACCATCTCCGATAGAACTTGTTATGGTTATGAGCCAATGAGGGACCAATGTTGAGCCAAATATACTTAATGTGAAATCTGTTTTCAATTCAAAAGCTTGATTTTATGAGTGAAGGCAAATTACTTGATATTTCAACACTAACATAATGTTCAATTATTCGATGTGATTCTAAACTAAGTATTATCATGTCTTAACAATTATATATAGAAACTAAGAAATGAGAATCATAAGGAATCACAATCAAAACTAGAAACATAAAAAAAATAAATCTATTATAATATCAAGAGAGCAGGAGGGGCAAAATATACCTGCTTCCCATTTTGCCCCATTTGAATATGATGTATTCCGCATTTGCTCATGCCATAGCGAAAATATTATAAGCTTGCAAAGAGAGTGAGAGCAAAAGCACATGTAAGAATGCTCGGGTGTAGCAAGATGTGGAAGATTGGCGAGACGATGCTGTTGATGGCAAGATGGATCAGTAGGGGGAAGGCAGACTAGGGACAAAGGAGGTCAGCATATGTTGGGGTTCAAGCCATAGAGGTAATAGATGTCTTAAGCTTCCACTTTAATGTTATAATCATGTTGATCGTGCGTAATTTGTTGAGGTGATTTTTGCTCTAGCAGAATGTTGGCGGTTGGTTCTCTGATAAAAGAGAAAGAGGATTCTTTTATTTAGACTACAGTTCATTGAGGGTTTTGATTGCTTTGAGATTTCCAAAGTTCTTTTAAGAATTATTTCCCTCTCCTTCCATTTATTTATGATTCTATATGCTTCTCACTATGCTTTTTGTATGGCTTGAGTTATTGGAGGTGCTTCATGGAAAGACTCCTGTATGAAGTTTGATTTGAGATTTGCATTCTTGCTTAGATGTTCCATGCTATAAACATCTATCCTCCATCATGTCAACTTTTGATTGTCTTCACCATGTCAGTGGATGGGTCCTTTGGTCAGAGAGAATGATGGTACTTTTATTTTTTATTACAGTTCGTCAAAGGTTTTTTCTTTCTTAGATTTTCAAAGTGTTTTATAGAAAGATTTCTGTATGGACTTTGCTTAAAGACCAAACACTTATCCTTGATTTTATGGTCTTTCGACATCTTTTTTGCTTGGTTTAAATTTTGAGGTACATCAGCGAAAGATTGCTGCCTGCAGTTTTTGCTGTAGACTTTTTGTTTGTTCTGAGATTTTGGTTGTTCATTTTAATGTCCAGTTATTTAAAGAAATTTCTATGTTTTAATTGGCCTGTAATCATTTGTTTAAGTCATGGATCGTTCCTTCTGCATTCCTCTCATTCTTTATTCCACTTGCTTAGAGATTTTAGCGGAGCTTTCAGGAAAGAATCATGTATGAAACTTCGTTAATGACCACAGTAGTGTATAAACAACAATTGGCCTTGAAGCTCGGCTATTTAAAGATCTCCAAACACTTATTCCTATAATTTTTTAATTTTGGTTGTCTCAAGGGTGTCAATTGTTGGCTCTCTCTTCAAAGAGAATAAGGATTATCTTAAAACATATAACCATAACATCTTAGTATGTAATACTTGTTAAAAGTCAAGCTTAATGCATCTCTTATCTCTTTGCATATGACCATAATTTTTTTTGTTCATTTAATTGCTGTACATAATTTAAATAATTAATGTTTGTCATACATCCACACCCGTGCATTTGCACAACGCATACTCTACTATCATGCAATGTTGGTGAGGTGACATTGAGATGAATTTGATTAATTTCACCAAAACTTGAAATCACAAAGTTTGATTTCAACTCAAACCAAATTCAAGTAGAGTCAAAAGAGATTGATTTCTCATTGCTTTTATGCAAATTCACATCAAGTCCATTATTTTTATGATAAAATATATTTACTTAAAATTAATAATCAATATTATTGTATATATGTGTGCAACTGTATATCTATGCTTGTGTTATATAATTTGTGTTATGTAATTATAAATATATATATATTTTTATTTATTTATTTATATGAACTAAGGGCCTATTTGAAATTATTTTTATTTAGTGTTTTAGTTTTTGTTTTTATGTCATTTTTAAAAACATATATGTTTAGTGTTTTTTTAGTGTTTTATTTATTATTTTTAAAAATAAATCACAATATTTTTAAAAATACTCGAAATGATTTTTAAATGTTTTAAATATTTTTTAAAAACAACTATCAATACAAAAATATATTTTATCTTGAATAAAAATATAAATAAAATAAAATAAAATAAAATTCATCCCAAATGGTCCCTAAATTAATGCACCTTGTTCCAAGAGTTGGCACTTAGCTGATGATATTGTTAACACATGCAAAGTTTTGAATTTAAATTCAATTACATTTAAAAACTAACAATTGTAACATGAATGTCATTTTAATATTTGAATATGACATGTGATATAATTTTGCATCTAAATAACTATTTTAATTATTACTTAGCTATAACATTACACACATCATTATTATTAAATTTGAATTCAAATTAAAAAAATATTAATTATTTTATTTGAACATTTAATTATTAAATCATTCATATCAAATGTTTTAATTAATAGCTAATAATAATATAATATTAGTTTTAAATTTTTATTTAAATTTATTTAAACATAAATGCTTTTTTTTTTTGCTCAATGCTTGATCACTTTTAACTCAAGTATGTGCATTACATATATATCATATATTGAGTCAATCTCAGTTAAATCAAACTAAATGAAAGTGAGCTATCTTCACATAAGAGCAATCGATTTTGATTAGAGGTATTTAAACTTAGAGACTATTTGATTGATTGAAAAATGAATGCAATATAAAATAAATATAGTATAAAATGGATGTAATGTATTTGGATCATTTTAAGTTGTTTAATTGAAAATCCTACAAATATTGGGATTTTTTGTTCTTATTTGATAAAGTGAATGTAATATAATGTATTTGAATGACCAATGGGGCAAGCGACAAAGCACAACCTAGTGGTCGGTGGCGGTGGGCGGTAGCAAGCGTCAATCCTCACTTTATACACCAAACAATGTATTTAAAATTCGCTTAAATTAGTCAAATTTCAAATACACGATAAAACACTCTTTCAAAGTATTTCAAATACACTCAAAATGCTTTGGACTTTTACTTTACAACAATCCAAATACCAGAAAAATTAAAATCCATGTATTTACTTTACACTAAAAACTCAAGTAACGAAACAACCCCTAGAGTGATTATGAAGCAACATTCAAGTTTCTCGCATAATTAGCAATCCTCAATGTAGAAGTGAACATCATAAAGGCAACAAAAAACATAATGAAATGCTTCGTCTATACTTAATCTAGAACACCAATGGTGAAAAACTAAATTAATTGGAGGTTCGAAAAAAAAAGGATAGCATAAACTAAAAAAGACTAGAAAAAAATGAAAAATATTTAGATACATGTAAGGCAACATTTCATGAACTCCAAAAGTTTAATGTTTATGCATAGCACAATATATCCACACAATTGATTTTATATCCAACTATTTGAAAATTTGCATTTATTAGGAGAAGAAATACAAATAGCATTGATAGATATCAAAGAACACAAAAGATATTTTATGCAGGAAAACCATCTGATAACTAGCCACTCAAGCATACCTCCTTGAGTCCAGGTCGCCAAGGCGGTAGGTTATTATCTGACCTCATTAAAGAAAGCGGCTTCGGCAAGCCATACTGCAAGAATTAAAAAATATCCATTAAAAGTTTATGATAGAAATAATCATCGTTATAAATGTCATGTCAAATGTGCTAAAATCACAGGCAGCTTGCAAGAGTGATTTAAGCATAAAAAAGCAACAAAAAAAAAGATATCATAATGTGCTTAGAATACATGGCATGTCCATCAGAACGTAACATTTTTTCATAGACAGAAAGAAAAAAAGAACATTTCATGATTAGTGCTGCTTCATGGACTTCAAAAAAGAATACATGTCTCAAAAATGCTACAACAGTTCCCTCAGGTCAACCGCCTCAAAATTATCCACAAACAAAGCATTTCAGAAGATGATTTCTCAAACATGGGTTAAGATATATGGAAGCATCTCTTTCCTTGGAAGGTCTAAATATCAAGAATATTAATATTATTGAACATAATTAAAATATTTTTTAAGTATAATTATAAATTGTAGAATTAATCTTGCCTCGGTGAAACCTAAACATAAGTAAGCAATTTATTGTTGTCTAAATCATCAGAATTATTAGCCTTATCCATACTATGAGATCAGTTTCATAAATCTTCCTTTTCATTAATCCTTTTAATAAGACTCCTATCAAAAGGATTATTTTCCATATACATTATATTAAAAGTAACAGTTTTATACATATGAAAACAATCATGTCAACTTCAAGTTGAATTCAAATTATTAAAGTTAACTCAAACCTAAATTCTTTGAATTAGATTGTCAAATCAGATTATTCATTGACACCCCTAAGTAGGTGCCTCATACAATAGCACACCTTTTTTTTTCCATGAAGCTTATTTCTCCATTCATGATTCATTAGTGTTGATATGTTAACTCTAATTCGAGCAATATTTTTAAACATCTACCCATTTTACTTTTGCTCTACCATTTTTGTTGTAATGAGACTCTACAAGGAAGTATCACCAAGGCCAAGATAGGCAAGATGAACCATCACAAAAGAAATAGAGAAAAATAATCACAAAGAGGCACCAAGTTAATTGAAAAAATAATGATAGAGTTGCTATAGAAGAAATTATTATCTAAAAAATTGCAGTGGATATTACAATTTTTTTTATTTAAAAAAAAATAGATTATAGCTTTCTAGCAACCACTGCACTCAATCAAGTCAAATTGAAAAACACAATTCCCCATCGCACCGCAAAATGCACCCATACTGCAATTTTGCAAATGGTAACTGCAATATGATGCGAAAAATGAACAACACTACACCGTTGTCCTAAATGCACCCTAAGCCTACACCTACAACAGAGGAGAGGATCCAATCCATCAGAAAATAAAAGAAACAATCATGGTGCACAAATAAAAAAAAAAACTCACCCCCCTTTTAGATTCCCAAATGCACTTAAGTTGAAAAGACACACAAAACAAAAAAAACATAAAATGAAAATAAAAAAATAAAATATTCTAAGCATCAAGAAAATACCAAGATCTCTCTCCAAAGTGTAACTTTAAGGCATCAATTTTAGGTGCAAAAACCAAAGTACAAATGCAAATCCTCAAATCTCCAAACACATAATCTCTTGCGTGCAGCAATCCCCATATACATATGACTTATAAGGAATATGCATAGAATATTCCTTGTATCGAGTCAATTAGCAATTTTGTTCTCCTCCATGGCTCATCCTCTCTAAGGCTATGTTTAGGGTAGATTTCTCACCATTTTACTTTTTAGACCACAACCACAAATCCATTTGGCCACTATCTTTTTGCTATTTTTTAGACATTCGGTGGTGGAACATTTCTTTTGACAAACCAAATTTGCTAGAGTATGGTAGATATAAGAAATCTATTGTTTGACTTTTTCAAATTGAAAATATTTATAATACTCATAACAACTTTCAAATAAAGTTATTTTCCTAAAATACATTTACAATCACCTTTATAAAAAGTTATAGTTGCCCCAAATGACCCTAAGTTCAATAATTCAAGCTCATAAAACCTTAAATGGCACAACACTATGCAATCGCATCAAGTAAAGACATCACTAGAACAAAATATCTATGAGAGATCACTATAGCACAAATGTTGTGCACTTCAGTGGTTAGAATTGAACCTAAATATGCATTTGACACTAAATATTTGCACCCATGAAATAAATATTTCCTCACACCAAATGATGCAATGATATGATCCATCACTGAGATGGATTATGTAATGCAAATCTCACCCATCTAAACACTTGGAGTCATACCATTATCTTGTGCTTGAACTTTTTTTGGAGTTTTTCCTGCATCCTATAAGTTAACTATGTTATGCTTCCCTAAAATATAATGTTTCCTGCAGAGGTATATAAGTAATTGAAGAAGCCCCTAATTGACCTTATAACATATAGTTCTCTAACTCTTCTTGCTCTTAAAACAAATAAAGAGTCCCTACATACCTTGAGGATCTCAACATGCACCCCCAACCCCACACATGACCAAAAAAAGAAATAGGCACACTACATCATTTAGAACACCTTAATATATGAAATTCATTCTTAAATGAAAAATAAATAAATCTCAAGATAGTCCCTTGACTATTCGTGTCTAGCCAATTTGGTCACAGAGTATCACATATATCTAATTTAGTCTCTTGACCATACGAAATTAATCAAAAATGGTTCATCATATAGAAATCATGATACAAAATTGATCTGAATTTAATCCCTAAGGGACCAATTTTGATCAATTTTGCATAGTTTAGAAACTAAATTGGAGAAATGTGATACTATGAAACTAAATTGTACACAAATAAATAGTCGAGGGACTATTTTGAAATTTAACCCTTAAATTAAGGCACAACTTAACCACATTATCAAAGTACGATAATGTGCCATAGTATAAATAGTGTCAAGGCATATAGTCATATATACACTTTGTTTTCCCATATATATACAGTCTTCAATGGCTAGAAAACCTAAAAACATGATCTATCATGGATATGGAAAGAACATCTTAAGCCCATGACCCACTCATTGTGCTTATAACATGTAGTCATGAAAATATATCACTAGGATCTATCTCAGTCATTACAGCATATGATGTCTTATCCTCTTAATCGTAAACCTATTTACCGCTCCCTTTTCTTTAATTTCATCTTATCTCCCTTAACATCATTCTTTCTAGTAACAAAAATAAGATTTGTTCCCTATCGGCATACTACGTGAACCCTTAATGATCTCCCCTTAAACAATAACCAAATGTAGAACAATCAATTAAACAATATTGAGTCACTTCATAGCATGGCAAATAAATGATTTATTTGTTTTCTTTAGATTTTATATAATTTTATTTGATTTAATTATATGTAACTATACATTTGTCTGTCATTAGGTCTTTATACATTTTCTAATTAGTTGAACCTTTATGCAAAATGTAATAATGCTCATTAGCATAAATATAAGCCTTATTTATCTTTCTAGTTCATATAAATGATTTAATTGAGAATTTCCCTTATGGACTCCCACCCACCCCCACCCACCCTAACCCTCCAACCATCTCAAATTCATTGTTTTGCATGTCAAACAGAAAGCAGATTAAATGCATTAAATCCAAGCTAAGGGGTTGTTTGGTTGGAAGAATTTGGAATGCAGGGATTCTAACTTTTTCGGTGTTTGGCTTGAAATAAAGTAAATTTTCAAAGTAATGTAATGTATTCCAAATACATTACATAAAGTCATTGTATTTGGAATTACCGATTTGGAATTCCAAATACATATAATAAAGTGGCCACCAGAATACACGCCAATCCACCCGCCACGCGCCTCCTTGGTCACAATCACCGATCAAACCTTCAAAATACTTTTACATTACATTTTTTTAACCAAACAGAAAAAGCAAAGTCATGAATTAAAACTCTCAACTAGAAAGAAGTAATCCTTTACATCAGATTCCTTTTACATCCATTCAGCTGATTTTTTTCACAACCAAACAACCTCTAAGTGTCAAGATCATGGCAAAGTATAAAAATTATAACAGAGAAGTGTCTATTCATCCCTCTTCAATTCTCTTCATTTTTACATCCATTTCTTTGCCATAATTTTATTTTCTTCACATATCTATGCTCTACTTATTTCTTCAGCTTTCAAATGGCACCAAAACAAAAAAAAACAAAAAAAAAACAGAAAAAATCTTGGTTTCTAGGTTCTCATTGTTTAAATTTCTTCCCACTTTCAATAACCTTTCTAGTGAATTTTATTTAGATTTTTTTTCACTATCGAGCAATATGAAAATTTTCATTATATTTGAAATTAGCTTGAGCATTCAAAAAAATTTCCCAAAGTTCTAGTTGTTTATATTTTCTATGATTTTTCTATTTAATGTGATTTCAATATTTACATTACATCTACATTGATAATGTGTCATACATTAAAATTATGAGAGAGGATAATTAAGCATAGACTACAATGTGATACAAAAGTTTCTCAAAATCAATTTGGATTTAGTGGTCTAGTATGGATGATATACATTTGTTGAGAGGTGTGATGGAGAAGTATAGAGAGAGTAAGAAGGATCCACATGACACTTATTGATTTAGAGAAAGCTCATGATAAAGTTCTAAGAGAAGCGCTTGAAAAGTTCTAAAAGAAAAGGAAGTTAATATTGCTCATATTCAAGTCAATAGGGATATGTATACTAAACATGTCACTTGTGTTCAAACACAAGGAAGATTGATCACATATTTTTATAATAATCCTCGAGCACCATAGTGGTGAACAACAAGCCACAAAGATACTAAACGGCCAGTTGTCAGAAGGTCCCGACGACCACAACCTACACATGATAAGCATCAGGGTATGACACTTGGGATATGTTCTCAGAGATCCACTACTGGAAGGTCCTAACAACTATATGCATCGAGTGAATATCAGGGTGTGACATCTAGGACATATACGCAGAGATCAACCATTGGGAGGTCTTGATATATTTGGGTATTAAAAGAACCCCAAATCATCGATCACAAACTCACTCCACATAAGTAGATTCTCCCATCATCAACTGGAAACACCGGCCTAACAAAAGTCAACCAGCAAATGATGAGGAGGACAATCAACTCTTCTGGGAGATGAAGATTTCCCAACTAATGAAGAACAATCATCACCAAACCTCCACAGTAACAACGATATCAATCACATGGAGGTCGAAATTGTTTGTATAGTCGACACACATTTGTGAAATAGAACGTGGTGCCTGAACAATAAGAGGAAGGAGGACACCAAGAGAACCCTAATCACCAACAACCTGAAGCTGAAGCTAGAGTAGAGGTTGAAGTAATAGAAGAGCTAGCTGACGTTGTAACAAGATTATAACAACAAATAGGCTCTCAACTACAGCAAAGGGATCAAGAGATCAGTCAACTCAATGCCCGCTTAATGAAATGATCGGGCTAATGAAAGAGTTGTCCGATCAACTTAATCTTTTGGACAACGCGAAGACATGCCTCCAAGGGATCCTCCGAAAATGAGCAACCCAAAGAAATATACAAAATACTACATCCAACTTGCCAACGTCCAACACAAAAAGAAGCCCCAAGAGAGGTTAAAAGAATATCCATCAAGAAGCGGATATTTTCACCAAATCCCAAGTGAAAGAACTTATAAGTTAGAAGGTCAAAGCAGTTATCGCTTCAAAAACTACTGAGCAACTAGTTAAGAAAGGTCGACCATATCCAGTCAAATACGATCAAATATAATACCCTAAAGGGTATGTTGAGCCAAAATTCAATGCATTCAGTACGAAAAATCCTGCAACATTTAACCCAATTTAAAGCTACATGTGAAAATACTAGAGAACTTATGCTATATCGCTATGACAATTAGCGTAGCCTCACCAATATGGCCTTTGAATGGTGGTTGTTATCCAATGACTCAAAAAATATTCGTTGAATTAGAGACACTCTTCATTAAGAGATTTGTTGGAGCAGCCAAAAAAGTAACAATAGCAGATCAAGTAACAATACTGAAGCTGTCACTTGTGCTTGAAAAGTTCTAGAAGAATGCATTTGGCCTGTTGTGTGTTAAGAAAGTACTGCTTAGACTCAATAGAAAACTTTATAAAATGGTGGTGAGACCTGCAATGCTTGATGGTGTAGAATGTTATAAAGAGAAGATAATAATTAATTTAAGCATTGCAGAGATGAGGATGCGTGGATGAGTGGCTTTACACTTAGAGACAAAATGAAAAATAAATATATATGTGATAAGGTTAGAGTAGCTCCAATGTTAGATAAGATTAGAGAGAGTCTCCTTAGATGATTTTGTCACATAAAACGGTGGTTGTCCGATGACCCATTTAGGAGAGTAAATATATTAGATTTGACCCATTAAGAATGGTAAAGGTAGATCTTAAAAGGCTTGGTTATAAAGTATAAAAAATGACCTTAATTTATTATGTTTAAATGAAAATATGTAATAAAACACATTGAAAAAAGATTCATGTAGCCAAACCCACGTAGTGGGATAAAGGCTTATTGTTGTTGTTGTTGTTGTTGTATCTTCATCGATCATGGTTATATTTTTTGTATTTTAGCTCTTTTTTTCCTCTTTATTCTTATCTAGTTTTCTCAAAGTATCCACTAAATATTTCCACCTCACAAACTCCAAGATCCCTCAAAATCAAGCCCCACCCAAAATTTTAGCCATCATCACATGATTTGGCTAACCTAACCAAACCCATATTGATTTGTTCAACCCCGATTCATTTGCTAACTCTTTGACTATTGATCAAAGATATCAAGTGCTTCAAGTTGATCAAATTAACTAACTCCACCAAAACTAAAATAGTACTTACTATTCCCCAACCTAATTGCTAATTCCTCACCTCAGGGTCATTTATATGTAACCTAACTTGATTCCTTATTGTTTAAAGTACTCAAAGCACTCTTTCCCCATCCTAAACAACTAAGTGCCCCCCTAGTCAATACACATAATCTCATAAATCTTTTACCTCATTCACAATACCTTCACCTTAAAGCTTTAAATGCTTGTAGCCAAACATTTCATTTCCCTAACATTGCACGTTCCTAAACTCTTCCCCCATTACATCTTCCCAAATAGTTAATCACTACATATTTTCATTATCATTTCCTATGTATACCCAAAAACCTCTTCCTCCATCCATATTTTAGCCAATCAAAAACACCCACCAAACCTCCCCAACAGTAAAACCTCATACCTCTTCCCCATAACTCTTACAGCTATCAAACATCCCTCATTTTTTTTCTTGAGAAAGATTAAGACTTCCATTATCTTCATTTACAATCTCTTTTACCATTTCTCTTCTCCCACATAACCTATACTGATAAAAGAACCTTCTCAATTTCAACACTTACTTATTTATCCACTTTCCTTCCTCACTTATAATGTCATCCCTTCACAAAAAACTTCTTCAGAAAAAAGAAACAAAAGCTCACAATTGTAAGGCTACCCTCAATTTTATCAAGATGATAAAGGCAATGTGGACACAACTCACACGTGATTCGAAGCATGAACTCCAACTAAAAATTCGAGATCCATCAAACTTTTCATCTTAAAGATTCCCCTATTTCTAAAAAGAAACATTAATTCCATTCTTTGGCCTTTCAAATGATCTTCTAACTAACCTGCACCATCATGAGCTTCCTTTCATGTTTTGAATAAGTTCTTGAATACTTAGGTATTCATGCTTTTATAGGAAGAAAATTATATTGGCAATCATATGAATTGTGCATGAACATATAGCTTGTAGTGAATCTCCTCTAACAAGCTAAATCAATCCCTTCATAACCCACCTTACTAAGGTAAGTATTTCTTATTTGAGAAGTGTGCCACTTTAAAATTTCATGCTTTGTTAACTTCTTTATATTTTCAAGTGAACAACTTAGTAATATTTTTATCTTCTTTTTTTTTTTTTTTTTTTTGCAACAAAACTTGTGAAGAACACCTAATACATTATATTTAGATTGCATCCTATAAAACATTTCAATCTATATTTTTTCCAGGTCATTTGCATTCATGCACCAATCAAATTAAGATTTTATTGTGTACTCATCATATCTATGATTTTATCATCACCATCACTGTTGTAATTAGAACTTCACAATAATAGCATAAATGTTTTCCTAAATGACTTGAATTTGTAGATACTATGGAAAATCTTTTTGTTCAAACTTTTAATATGGAACAACAAATGACTACTATTGAAACTATAATGATTGCCACTAAAATAAAATTTGCTACTAATATAGCTCATAATGGAATGATTGAACAAAACATAAAATCTTGGAAGAAAGATTTGCACTTCTAGTTGCACATGAACTAATCAAGCCAAAATTAGATATTTGAATCAAGACAAAATATTTTGGAAAATGACATGTTTAATGGTGAAGCACTTCTTGGCATCCTATTGACCTCACTTTTAGTGAGGCTGACATCCACCAATCCTTAGACCTAGGATCCTAATCTAAGCACTTAGATTTTCTCACTTAAATTCTAAGACACCTCTAGTGTTTAAGAGGGATTGCCTAAAACAAACCCAAAGACTCATAAGACGCAACCCTAGGGTTAAGCCAATATAGTAGAGCCCAACTATCCCAATTCTTCATATCTCATACCAAATTGATTTTGAATCAATCTTAACCTTAAACATAACCCAATCAAACACAAATAAAGCACACTTGGCTCCAAATGGGCTAATTAGCCTATTTAACCCATCATAGGTCACCATGACCCAAACCTAAACAAGTTCAAATTGATTGCAATCAATTACATGGCATGCTTAGCATCAATGAGACCTAAACCAAAGCCAAGAGAGGTCGGTTTGACCAATTGACTCAACCAACCCAATTTGACCTATTTGAGCTTAAAAGGGCTAAAACTAAAATTAACCTAAATCATTCAAAATTGATCTCCTCTATATCCTCCCAAACATCATTTGAACTTGATTGAAGCCCAATTAGGATTCAATTTGACCAATTAGCTCACCTAGTCTAAGTTAGCCTAAATCCTATAAGCCCAAACTCAAATTCAATCCAACCTAGACCAAATTAAACCTACCCAAAGCCTTACAACCACTATAGACATATTGAGCAATTCTCATGACCAATTTTAACTTAACCTGGCCAAATGGTTCACCTAGCTCAAATCCTAAATGAAACACATTGAACCAAAACCTAATTCAACCCAAATAAAACCAAAACATCTCAAAGGTAATTATCAAACATAGCAAACCCTTAATTATACCCAATTTGATCAATTGAACTCCCAATTTGACCTAAAGGACTAAGAGTCAATCCAATCTAAATTGAACCAATCCAATCATCCTTAAATTGATTATTAAACACATCCCAATAATCAATTGAGTTTAATTTAGTCAATTTAATCAAATTAGCTCACTTAATCCAAATGAATCCATACAAGTCAAATCACAACTTAGCCCAAATTGGATCAAATCAATTATCTTATCATGTTTCAAACCATCATTTGAAAATGATCAAATAGCTTTTTGCGCTCAATTTGATTAATTTGTCAACTTAATCCAATTAAACATAAATTGACCTATATAGATCCAATTAAGCCAAACCCAACCAAACTTGGCATAACTCACCCTTAGCTCCTTTGGACATGCCAAGTAGATCCAACCCTAGGTGAATCCGGTTCAGCCAAAACCAAGTGAACCGAAGAGTCATATATAAAACAAAATCCCAAAATAGCTAAGGACAAGCCCTACCTTTGACCAAGGCAGCACCCTTAGCATGCTTTAAGCTTACCCCAGCTGACCCAACTAGACCCAAGGCTGGTTTGCTTAGCCATTAAATAAGGTGAAATCACATTCACCTTGGGCATCCCTGGATTCACCAACCATGGGTTGTCCACTTCACCTTAGGCCACAAATCCCTCCACTTAAGAACGTCATCGCCTACCCTTTCGGCCTACCCCACTTTGAACCAACCAAATAGTTCACATGGGAAGGGGATATACCCGTTCCCAAGGTTTCAAACCGAGACACCTTCATAATACTGAGCCAATCTTCCAAAATCCCAAAGCCTCCCTTGCACCCAGTCGTCGACAAGACCAACCCCTCAAACACGACTGTCCCTCACACCAACCTATACCAAACCTTCATCAATCTTCAACTAACTCCTCCCACATTTTCCTTGCACTCAGGCGAGCTCAAACAAGTCAATTCCCATTCGATTCGACCACCGATGATAAGAGCTAAATCATATAAAGACAGCTGAGCTTGGTCTGAGCCGACAAGAGCAACAACAGAAGCCTCTTCAAGGCAAAACTACATCGGTCAGTTTTGTCGTAGGTCTTGTGTTCCGGCGAGATAAATCACACAATCCGTAGATCAACCTCTTAGGTGTTGGTGTTTTGTGAAGGAAATTTGCATCTCGAATGGATCACACCATAGAGATGCCTGCATTTTATTCTTTGATCCTAATGGAGTCGATCTTGCCATGATTTGAGCCATGGTTGGCTCGGATCAAGCAACAAAAGCATTCATCTCGCCAGAGACGATCACCGGTCATCCATCTGTAATTAGTGGATGATTATTCGCATGTAGATTAATTGATTCAATCTATAAAAACCGCAAGTTTAATCTCGACTGAACGATCTTTGATCAAACGGCTCAGGACAAAACCGCATCCACCGCCATTCTAGTCAGCATCCATGCGGGATCGGTTTAATAACCAGTCCCATGGCACCACGCATAAAGCATGCCGCGTTAGCTGCTGACTATGTAATTGGATTACTCAAGCTTAAAAATTGATTTGAATGGCTGGAATTTTAAAAAATCATAACTAATTATAAAAAATACAAAAAAAATTTAATAAATATTCCTTGAAACAGAGAAGAATTTAATAAAAATAAAACCTCAATTTCTACCAAGTAATTAATGAGTAAGGGTTTGATTGAAAAGAATATTTTTGAAATTAAATCTTAATTACACATCTGATTGACTTGAAGTTTTTAGGGAATGTGCCTTAAGGTATCTCCTACCTTTCATAATTATTTCAGGCCAATCATGTGCATGGATTAAGTGTCAGAATTTTCAAAAGCCTAATCCATCATCTAGCCTAATTATTTAAATTAAAAATTATGAAAAATATCCTAAAGGATGTTTAATACTTAAACACTCTTATTTAACATCAGAGCACCCTTAGATAATTATTGGAACATCTAATCCTAATTATTTTAAAAAATCATACCTTAAGATAATTATTTAATTAAATAATTAAAAAAATTGACCTAGAACTAAGAAAATTTACTAGCTCTAAAAAATGAAAGCAAACCTTCTATGGATTAGTTCAACAGATAATTAATGAATGAAATCAAAATCCTCGATTAGTTTGAGATATTTTAAGAATAATTGCTTGATCATTAAAATCTTCATTAAAATGATTAATCGTTATTTATAAGATCAAATGCCTTAGAATATTGGTGGTTTATTTTAACCGTTATTATGCTTGTTTAAAAATTTTATCATAATTTTTGGGCTTATACTTAAAGATTATTTACATTTTAGAGGTTAATTGGCCTAATTTTGAAATTTAATAATTAATCAATCATAGAAAATCATAAAAATTAGAATTTAACTAACTCTTTAATCAGAGAATAACATTAAAAAATAACAATCAAACCTAGGTCTAATAAATTTCATCAATTCACCCTAATCAACTTTAATTAAATATTTAACTAAAACATACCATAAGCCTAAATTGAGCTTTGATTGTGAGTCAAACTTGAGCATGATGAACATGTGAATGAGCTATATGATATGTGATCATCCTTATTTATGCTTAAATCAAATCCATCATACAAGACCTCATGCATATAAACTTAGTTGTATTTTTAAAATTTGCCCCCTTTTTATTTCAAAAAAATACATATACACATGCATGGTATATGATCAAAAAATTATATTATTACTAGTGCAAAAATATCTCTTCATGCCATGAGTTCAACTAAATTAACATGCATCATCCATTCACATAGAATCATGTACTTAATACAATCAAAAGATATATAAGTTGGACACGGGGCAGACCAAGGAGGTCTTGTTATCTCAACCCAATGGTTTAACAATACCATGTACATATGAATATGCAATTTATTTATTTGAAGTTTGTGCACATCACTTAGGCATATCATTCATAACACATGCATACTTGCCACCAAAACATATATAGGTTGGACATAAAGATGATCGGGTCCGAAGGAGGTCTCGTTACCCGACCCACTAGTTTAACAATGTCGCATACTTATATGTTGCAAGGTATGAGATGTAGGAATCTCATGCATGCATAACATCTACTTAATACCAGACTACTTAAGAAAATTCTCATTTTCATGTAAGTCATAAGCATGCATGCCAACAATATATATTAAATAAATCAAATAATATAAGGTTGATTTATATGTCATGAACTATCCTATCATGTTCCATTAATCTCAAAGAGGATCGTGCATAATTAAGGCAAGATTTGACTTAAGTCCCTAACTTCCTTAAAGAGAATGGGTGACTTTAAGTAAGAATTACCAAACTTCGTGCTCTTTAAAACATTAAATCAACTCAGATGATAATTCTAAAACATGGTTTTCAAAAAAAAAAAAATCATTTCTGAATCACTAATCACTTGGATTAAAATCACTCAATAATAATAAATTAAACTTTGCTTTTAAACCACAACTTATAACATTAAAGGTTAACCTTTTTCATCACACTACCCTTTTACACATACATTAGATTGATAAGCAAACAATCATGGACTTAGGTTAGATTGATATTTGATTGTGATGTATTGATTTTCTTACTTGGTATTTTATAGACTAGTTGCTATTGTTTGTGAATGAATGGTAGGACAATATTTATTAAACTAATATTTTTTCAGTACCTGCATTTAATAAATAAAAGGGGCCTGTAATAAAATTAAATTCAATAATTTTGCTTTCCGGTTACTTGCCCTTTGAGCATAACCCATTATGACAGTGAACTTAGCAATCACTAATGTTAAGTGTGTGAATTATAATTGTTTTGTGTTTATGTATATCTTCTTCTATTTTGGTTTAGCTAGGATTTTTTTTTTTTGGAATTTTCAAATGTAATTATTATTAAAAAAGATTAAAGTCATGAGAATGTTAGAGACTAGAAGGCATAGACTTGAGAGGCCTAAAAGATCGAACATTTGAAGATCATAAAGAGAAGATTTGAAGATCCCCATTGGCTTATCATTTATTGTAACATTAGTGTAAACTAGGGTTATATAAAGGCAAAGCTCGGTTGTTCACTTTTTTACTTTTCCGAAGTGTATAGCAAAACTAGGCTGCACCGACCTCTTTTATTATTTCAATTTGATTTGTTTGTTTGGTGTGTTTAAATTATTTACGCAATAAAAATTGCATGCTTTTCATAAGTTTTTTAAAGTGTGATATTTTTATGTATATGATGAGTTTCAGTAGGCTCATAAAGATTTAAATTTTCTACCCCAATTAAAAACCAACTTAAATTAATATTAATAGAATTCATAACCTCATCTTAAAGCCTAGTGATTAATCAACTAAAAGATTTAGAAACAATTAGGTCTATAATGAATGTATAAGCATATCATATGCATATTGATTCCTTTCCTTAAATATGGAAGATCTTTACTCATTACACGATATAGGGAAAAGTGGAACCGTTGATGACAGCCACCCTTAAGTGAAGAACACCTCCCTCGAGGATTAGCCTATAATTTAATTTTATCATGCATATAGGTATAATTATTCACCCATGCCTCAGTCAAATTTGAGAGTTTATAAAAGATGAAATATTGTTACATTCGTTAGGAGCATTTCATGTCAAGCATGATCATAGAATCCTAAAGAGTGTGTTTAAGATCTTAGATCATTTTCCTAATAAATAAACAACCTAAGCATCTTGCACTTACATGAGACTTAGCCACATAATTTTAAAATGTATGTTAGTTGACCCATCTAAGTTTGTAAGTCCAAGAGATAAGGTAAGTTCTCTCTAGTGAGAGTGAGCTAATATACCCTAATTTCCCTCTCTAGACTAGGTCGAGCTCTTAGCTTGTGCTAAAGCACTTTAGGATTTGAGGTTTTTTTTTTTGCTATAGATGTAAATCTCACTTCTAAAGCATTTTCACAATCTTGAGTTGTGAGATTATAAATTTTAGCATTCAAATAAAAATATCAATTTAAATAATAATAATTCTCCATTTCAAAAAATATAAAGCCTCACCACAGGAAAGATTAAAATGCTCATTAAATCTTCTAGTATTATGGGTGTTTCCGACTTATTCCTAATTATGTTTTCTCATTTGCTTCTTATATTAATCAAGCTTTAAAATCCATAAAAATATTACTCGATCACTTTAATCGAGAGTATTCTTTGAAGATTGCTTTTATAATGATGGAATTAACTATAGGGGCCAACCCCTATAAGGAACTTATAACCCAACATAAAATAAACTCCGTCTTACTTCATCCAATTGAGGTGGGGGAAAATCTCTATTACACATAAACCCATCGCTTAAGGAGTCTTTATTAGTCCACCGTAGAATAATATTTGTACCTTTCAGGATAATATATTATTCATTGATGTCATACTCCGATTATTTAAATAAGTGCCTCCAAGAACTATGTGATATCTTATCAATTTTTAAACACCACATATCCATATATGGCACCCCTCTATTTTATTCGTCTAATCATCGATCTCAAAACTCGTAAATCTAAGTCAAACTTTTAAGGATTACATTAATGATCAATTCCAACACCAACTTAACCCACCTAATGCTTAATCTAGACATATAATTGGTCCTAATAATGCTCTTAAAAACACTTCCTATGATGATAATCTTTATTGACCTTATTTACATGCTCATAGTAATCTTAAAGAGAATCCTTATCTTGATGATTAAGAGGAACCCATCATCATTATCCTGCACTTAATCAAAAATGATATGAGAGTCAAAAAAATACTAGAGAACCTCCGCTATATATTAAGGTTGATTATTCTTCCTTTAAGATCTCTGATCCTAATATTTTATTGATTAGATTCTTGAAATCAAAGACTTTTTTATTGGCAATGATATGAATAATCTTTAGCATGTTAGATTTACATATATGGAACTACCAAAAAACATATTCTACAAAACATTATTGGTAACATCATGAAAGCACAATCACTATTTGGGTTGAAATGAAATATCGCCTAGAACAAAAATATGTATATCATCTAGTTTCAAAATAAAAACTAATTAAGCAACTCATAAGCCATCTAAAGAGTACTCAAATCGTTGTTCAATATTCAAAGAAATATGAGGAGCTTATTTATTGCTATTGTCTTCACGAAGATGATTAGCGCAATTGCCTTTGAATTTTTTAATGGACTTTATTTTGATCTTAAGGGTGAAATACAACTTCAAACCCTAAATTCCTTGAAGATGCTTATAAAAAAGCTCTAAAAAATTACATATAGAGTTGCATCTACCTACCCCATCACTTTGAACCCCAAAGAAAAATATTTTCTTATTAATTCTTCTACTAGACATTATACTTAGCCAACTCTTATAACTACACCATCAAGACAACCAAGCTACTAGTACATATATGTCATTTCAATAGCCTTTACAACATATATGTCATTTGCTAGCAGAATAGCATTTTGCAATATTTGTATAATAAGACATTACCAAGCAAAATAGTACACGCTATGTATGCACTATTGCACATAGCACACATGGCACCCACCATTTTATTTTTGGCTTTATTTTTAAATTAGGCATAATCCTAATCTTAATTAGCGAAATTTTTTTTATGAAATGTCGTTTTGACGGACGATCACGATCGTAATATCCAAACTAACGACTGGAGGAATTTAAATTTTTTTTTCCGTGATTTTAGGAAGCAGAGAGAGAGAGAGAGAGAGAGAGAGAGGGGTTTTATTAATTTTTTTATTTAATATAATTATTTAAAATATTTAAAATATATAATTTAATCTATAGAAAAATATAAAAGTTAGGAAGGTGAAAATTAATAAGAGTGGTGTAGCTCATGTAGGAGCTCAGTCAAAAACCTGATGGACTTCCCATACTTAATATTTTTTATGATAATTCCTAGCTTTGACATTCAAAAATCAAACGATGCATCTCTAAACAAGTCAAGTCATGTTTATTAATGAATTGTAACTAGATTACAAAAGAGCTTTCTTTCAATTTTTTTAATTTTTATTTTTATTTTTTATTACTTTTTTTATTTTGCCCACTCAAGTCCATAAGGTGGAACTTTATTATGATATAGAAGAGATTCGAAGTTTTGAACCAAAAAAATTGACAACAACTTCCAAGGCCCTTACCAACAAAACAAACAAATAGGCACACTATTTCAAGTATATATTTAACCATTCTATGATTAAAACATGCTTTATTCTAAATAGAATCAGTCACACAATCTATGATAGAGGATCCTTTAGAATATAAGATTATAACATAATAAATAAATCATCATAATTTAATAATCATAATTGACTTGCATTAATCTCAACATCACGGGAAATTCACTTTTTGACCTTTGTAGGTTGTACAATGTAGATTTTAGTTTTGTTGTACATCAAAACTTCATAGTGGAACTGACAAGTGTATGGCAAACTTCCTATATGCAAAATTTTAATTAAATCACAGTTGTAATTGTCACCAGATCAATATCTCAAGTATCCTCTGCACACAAGCTTGTAACCCTTGAAGATATTTGCATTTGAAAAGTACAAGGAATACTAAAACTTTAAGAAAATAGCAGAAGCATAATTATAAACAATATATACTACTATTTGGTTTAGGATACTTCAAAAAATATTGGGAATATGAAAAAAAAAGTATAAAGTGCACTAATTTTAAGAGAATTTTTGGCTCACAAGAAAATTGAGCAAGAAAGCATAGGAAAAAGTTACCTGTTCAAAGTTGCTCCAAACATTACAGTCAGGACCACGACCATCACGTACTACCCTTATGTCAATATCTGCACCCTAATCAAATTCAATTAGAATATTTAAAACTCCAAAAAATAAATATTTCAATGTGCCCAAAAAAAACAAGAAAAAACCTAGGTGATTTGAAGAAAAAAGGTTAAATAGACACAAACCATAGTCATTGCTCCACAATGTGCAGCAGCAATAAGAATGCTCCCTGTTCCAACAAAAGGATCAAAGATGAGTTTTCCTGGTCGTGCCAACCCTTGATTTGCCATTAAGAAGGCTATCTCAGCATCCATGGCAGTAGGTCCAATGTATTTTCGCTTCTTAACTGATACGTTGGTAGGAGTTTTCTATCTGCAGCTCCAACTTCTCGGCCAAAAAAATTCTTTTTCTACAACAGGTGGAAGACCATTGTTTTCTCCATAGTCATCAATTTCCATGAGCCAAAATTTATGATCAGGATTACGCAAATCAACTCGACCCTGTAGAGACTCATGTTCAAAGAATTTCAGCAAGTCAGTGTAAATAAGAGAGTTAAATATTTCAAATCGACAGAAGCAACAATAAAAATAATATATATAAGTTTCAAGGTATAAACTTGCTGAAGCTCAAAGTTATGAATTTACAGACATGGAGATATAACTAGAATTGCTATGGAGAGCAATAAAAATTCAAAAATAGTAAAACATGAATCGATTAAATATAATTAGTCGACAACAAAACTTTGCTTTAGAGGAAAAAAAGTATTTGTAACATTGATTGATATCATCATCATTAACTTTATCCCAATATGAGGTTAATTTTATAAAAGATTACTCTTCATTCATTTTTGCTAAGTATTGCATGATGTAATTTTCAAATCTCTATGGTCAAAATTTTATGATGAAATGACAAAACAACTAACAAAATCAATTGCATTAGTTTGTGGCCATAGAATACTTAAAAATATAATGTAATATCTTTAACTTATCTAATATTTTAAAAATATATACATAATAGACTTAAAAATAAATCACCATCTTCATTAGTTTTATCCCAATTATTTGGGGAAAGATCCTACTAAAAAATGTGAAAATTATCACCATTTCATAAACATGTGAATGGACATGTTATAAGAATCAAATCCCCAACATGACAATTGAATGAAAAGCACAAGGGACAGATTTAATAAAATATATCATTCAAAGTACACTGCCTGAAATCAAATATATGTGACGTTTTAATGGGTTTAAAAATAATAATTATCAAACAATATTATCGAAAGAACAAGTGATACCTCACTATGGTTGGAGAGCATCATAAAGGATAAAAAAATTAAGTATTCTAAAATTGGAATTAGACCAATGCTATATAAATCTAATTGTTAAGAGATAAAATAGTCACTAATATATAAATCAAGTTTGGTTGAATTGAGAATGGTAAGATGAATATGCTCAATAAAATGGAAGAATAGATTTAGAAATGGACATATTCTAAAGACTGTGGATGTGAAACTAATTAAAGAAAATTTAGTAGAAATAGACTAAGGTAATTTGGAGATAAGCAAAGAAGGGTTGATGATCCACCAATAATATGGATGAATACAATTAATGTGAAAGGATTTTGAGGGAGAAGAAGAAGACCAAAACGTATTAGCAAAATAGAGTCGATACTTCATTCAGCGCTCAACAGGAATGAATGTAGCACAAAGATTCCTAAAGCTGGCCCAAAAAATAGTTTGATAAGTATAATGCAAATGGACAAAAAAAAACTACTAGTAAAAAACAGGTATCACGATACAAATGATTGAATAGACAAATTTAGAATGCTTGTATCAAAAAGTGAGCAACTACTATTCTACTAGTTTCTACAATATGAAGAATAAAATTTCCAATAGTTCGCTCTAATCAGGATTTATAACTGATGGCTCTAGAAACTACTTAACAGACCTTGAATGGTATATAACTGAGTCCACGGATGCGCTCATTTTGTTCTTGAAAACTAATCACCTTGCCAAAATTGTCTACTATGATGCGGAATGAGCTTTCTGGTTTCAAATATGGCAACCTTCTCTCATCGGGGAAACGTCTAATAGCTTTTTCTAAATCATCATGAGTAGTGCCCTCACCCCATAATTCATAAATCCCCTTGACAAGCATACCTAAAAATGCACCAACAATAAAATGACAATGATAGCAACAGTTTAAAAATAATCATTTAAATAACTGTAAATAAAAATGTGTAGAATCTTTAAAAAGCATAAAGGTGATAAATTTTGAAATTATAGAAACACGCTATATCAAAAACATGAAAAAGTACTATTGTTGAGGACATGAATTCACAATCAGGAAAATGTATGCAGATAAAAAAAACAAGTTGACTTAATTTCTTTTAAAAAAAAAGTAGAAATGGATTGAAAATGCTAGGTTCTGTGGAAAATAGAAAAATTCTATTAAGATGTTATCAAAAGAGCAGTTGCAGGCAAAATTATATATTTGACATCTAGTATTAGAAATCCATGAACCAACCCTAGATTAAAAGGGAAAAATAGACGGGCAACAAATCAAACCTGCCTAAAAAAGGTATATGAATTTGTATTATTAAAGTTTTAAAGCTTGGATCAAAAGGCAGTCAATAAAAAAAAAACGAGACAACAAGAAGTTGTTGCACTCGATAGAACATGCCTAGCAAATAAACCTTCAATCTGTATGTGGTTCATTGATCAACTTTGGTAACTGGAGAAATTTAGGTAAGAAGAGTGAGAGAATCAAAAGTAGCAGCAGACAGATGAAAAAAAAATAAAACTGTCAACATTGACTTTACTAGCAGTTCTCGAAGGATTAACTTTGTTAAAAAAAAAAAATCTAAGCCTTTCATAGTTACATAACAATTTATATCAACCATGCATGTTTCTAACAGATAAAATATGAAAATGATGTAAAATAAACTGAATCTAAAAACTACATCTTTTGCAACTTATTATAATTCTGAATAGGAAGCAAAGAGAGCAAGGCAAGTTTTCAGTTGCAAATCCTTCTATTATGAGCCTAATAGCCAAGGAATAAAATATCCTATGAATAATTAGATGGTTATAACTTCTTAGCTATTAGTAAAGATTGAATTAAAGAACAAAATATTAGATTTGTTAATCTGAAAATGGATCAACATATAGTACATGAAGACACTATCAATGCCACATGCTTTAGAATTAGTCAATTGTGCAGGACTGACGATATTGAATGCACTAAATCTTATTTGTCAAAGGTGTTTTAGAAAAGTAAGAAATTGAGATTGTTAGTAGGGGTGTAACCAGTCGAATAAGCAATAAACTTTTAGGTTCTACTTGCTTGAAATTTATTCGCTTCGTTCTATTTCAAATACCAAATTCACCGCTCATGGCTCCGGCTTTCGTGTTCAAATCGGCTCGAAACGAATAATTGCTGAGATGTATATATAATACTAATAATAAAAATAAAATAATAATAATAATAATAATAGTAAATAATAATAATAATAATATAATATAATTTTTTATTTCGAAGCAAATCGATCAACACGATCGAACAATGATTGTTCATGTTCGCCCGTTATATCGAGACATGCGTGTTCTCGTTAGTTAACGACGCTGAAGCTATAACGAGCAACGCTGAAGCTACATAACGAACACGAACGTCATGAACAACGAGCTTTTGACCTAATTGTTAGCACCAATACTGCATAAAACTATTTTAAAATGAACCAAAAATAAGTAAATGTTCACTAAAAATGCACAATAGAAGAACAATACAATAAGAAAACAAACTCCGTTTGCAAATTTACGACTAAAAGGTTATATAGTATTCTCAAAAAATCACATTAGAAAAGATGAAAGAAAGGTTAAACTTCCTACCAATAACTTAACAATGTGATTTTTCATGAAGAAAACTAGAATCCCAGATCAGAAGCACAAAAATAAACTGATTTTGACTGACAAAGGCTTCATATAAACACACCAATAAAAATTGGCTTTCCATTTTTAACTTAAAAAAAAAAACTGCCCTAATGCCCAGAATTATGACATTATCAAGCTTTGAGACCTCCTAACCAAAGCTATTAGCTTCCCACAATAGTAACCAAAAGAATCATGATCCACGAGCAAGCTGAGAAAGAAATAATAAACTTAATTTCTTCAGGTCAACTTGCTTACATGATCGGTAGTATAAGTCCTAGATGGGCCTATCACAGCATATAATAAAGCAAATAAATGCACCGATGATTATAACATGTGGGAGATAAAATCTCATTGGCCGTTCTATGTCAATATAAAACAATCCCAAAAAGAACCACAAGAAATATCAGTGGAAATGGACAAAATATCTAAGATTTAAAATTGAACAGGAAAATCTCAAACTTAGAATTAAACAGGATGCATTATCCAAAAAAAAAAACAACAAATTTAGACTTAGCCAGAATACATAATTAGATAAATACTCCTTTAGAAGATAAAGAACCATAGGCTAAAACCTTCATCTTTATAAAGAGAAAAACATTAATATGAATTATGAAATGACCTAACACAAAGAAAAAACACTTTCCTCCAAGAATGTGATACAAAAAATAAAAAAGAAAGTGAAGCAACTCTCGTAAAATTGAAACTGAGCATTCAGAATCTGGGATTAAATGGTAAAAATAAAGGAACAAAAGGTTAGAAGTAGATAGGCATTATGCCCAAAATCTCAAATTTAGAATTAAACAGAATGCATTATAACCAAAATTTTCACTTTTAAACTTAAACAGAATGCATAATTATTTAAATACTCCTTAAGAAAATTAAAGGGCCATAGGCTAAAATCTTCATCTTTATTACAGAGAATAAACACTCATATACCATGACCTAACAAAACAAAGAACATTCCCCACCAAGAAAGCGCTGAGAATCACAACAAAAGCGAAGCAAAGTTGACAACAATTGAAAATGGGGATCACAATGTTAGGATAAAAACAGAATAAATACAGGGCAACAAATTAAAAGTAGGAAGGCTCACTTCTCTAGCGATGTGTTCCTAGCCACATCCTCTGATGGTAGGTTAACGAAGTGGAAGGGAGAATCGATGTGGTGGTTCTCCGGAAGTTTCCACTCCAACGAACGAGGAAGCCAAAGACCGCCCTCTTCCGCCTGCTCGAAAGCTCCAAAGAGTTCCGCGAGAGACTCAACCTCCGGCCGGCGATAGTCCAACAGCCGATGAAAGAACACGCACAAGAACCACATCTCCCTCCTCCCTCTTTCTCGCCCAAGATGCTTCTACAAAATATAAAGATCACGAAAACAAACCCCCGATAGCGGGAGGTGTTTCTGGCGCTCTGTGCGCGGTCCAAGAGTCTCTATCTGTTAGATTCTAGCTCACACAAACCGTTAATGAATTATATAAAGTCAAAATGAGCTTTAATAAAGTCTCCCTTCACTTTGATAGTATCAAAAAAAAAAAAAAATTAACCTCTAATCATAAAAAATTAATCTTAAATAATTTCTCATATATAAATAACAATATAAAATTTATTCAATTTAATCTCTAAATTATATAAATTTGATCTTAATTTTATCCTTAAAAGACTTTTTTGAATTTATTTTATATAGTCAATTTGAAATTAATTTGAAATTAATTTAAGATTAATTTGATCATGTGTAAATAGTGGAAGATCATTTTAAAATTTAGCCAACAGTAAACATGAAAGAACATTGCAGACTTAAATAAAAATTGAAACTCATTTTTCAACTATATTCTTTATTATTAATAATTTGTATTGATTCAATTAAATTAAATGTAAGTTTTTAAGTGTACATTTTTAAAATTAGAAATACTGCCGGATCAAAAAAAAAGGTAATTAAATTCTTGATTAAAAATATTTTAAAACGTTGCATTGGGATATCTCAATCGGATTTCCATCAAAATAGAGCTTATTGCTCTTGTATTTGTGTTGAGATTATTACACTATAGATTAAGATGAAACACTAATCTTAATGCAAACTTAAGGGCAATAAACCCCATCTAGATAGAAATCTTGTTAGTATATTCAAACACATTTTCTTTGCATATTAATACACCCTATAGTTTTTGCATATCTTTTATGCAATTTCATGTGAAATAGTATATAATAAACTTAGAATTTTATAAGAATTTATCTATTGTACTTCACATTTAAATCTAATAATATGGGATATGATGAAAATGTTAAGGCTATTAGATATGTTTTGTAACCAAAAGAAAAAAAAAAGAAAAATTTACATACATAGCACACAATTTTTATATATTTATATATCTAACACTTAAATTTTAATATTTACAAATATAATATCTTTCCTATGCTTCAAAAAGTAAATTTTACTTCAAAAAATTAAGAAAAGAACTATTTCTGTTATAATAATAATAATTTATGTGCTATATATATATGTAAATATTTATATTTGAATGTTAGATATGTAAATATATATATGAATTGTGTGCTATGTATGTAAATGCATCATGTATAACTAATTATACAAAAAAAAAATGTGAGAAAAAGTTGAGGAAATAAATAATTTTTATTAGGGAAATTTACGTACATACCACACCACGCAATTCTTATGCATTTACATGTTTTACATCCAAACTTTAATATTTACAAAAGTAACACTTTCCCTATGCACAAAAAAAAATGATTTAATTTAGAAAAAACAATGATATTTTGATGTAATAATAAAGATTTATGTGATATTTAAGTAAAATTTAAAATTTGGGTGTGAAATATGTAAATGTATAAGAATTGTGTGGTATGTATGTAAATCTCCCCTTTGATTATAACAATAAAGTTTATAATAATAATTCGATAAGAAAATAGCAGCACTAACGAAAGAAATAATTATTAAAAATAAAATAAAATAATGATAACATAAACTAAGACTAGCCAAACAACAAATGAAGGTACAAATATTAGCAAACACCAAACAAATGTTCTCAGCAGGCATTGGATGCAAGTAAACTACTCTACCAACCAGTAAAATTCTCACTACCTTCCATCCATACACTATAATTCAGATATTCTGACTCTGATTACTTCTCCACAGTGACAATCAGCTGTGAAGGCTTTGGTGTCCCAAGCTCTTACCATGGAAGAGTGCCTGGATAAATGCCAGTGCCACAGTAGCTGAACAAGCCTTTCAGCTCAGGGCAGCCTCCAGGATAGGGAACAGACCGATGAAATGGATCCCTTAAGCCTCTTGTAGTGAAGAGCACCTGTACAGCCATAAGGATCGACTTGGAACTGAGCCCTGACCATGGCTTCCCATGGCATGCGTCCTTCGAATCAGGAGTAGTTGGGGTGCCAAAGAAGAGAAATCTTTCTTCTGGGAATCTGATTGCAGATCGGTGCAGGTCGGAAAACCTCTCTTTTTTGAAATCATAGCTCACAACCTGATATCAGAAAAAAAAAATGGAAAACGTTTCAAGTCAAGTCTGTAGAATCAGATTTAGTAAGTCGCGAAAGAATTAAAATCTGAACATTATTTGGCATGAAAATTACTAATTCTTTGCTAAATCCTTATAATCTGCTTAGTTATTTATTTTAGAACTTGAGATTTGTAAGATGAATCTAAAACAGTAAAATCATCATTTCATAATGATCAAACTGCAACTTTGCTTTTCATTTTTTTTCTTCCAGTTGAGGATATCAACTATGAATGTTTGAAGTTCTGATAGTAGTTTCTGTCATCTGTAATATATATATATATATATATATATATATATATATATATATATATATATATATATATATATATATATATATATATATATATATATATATATATATATATATATATATCTCCAGGTTTTGTTACAAGCATGCAACTCAAAGACAAGAATGATAGGATTTTCTTGTTAAATAGGATCAACTTTGGAATAGCATGCCAAAATAAAAGGCTGAGGCTTTAGTTTCGTCAGATGACACTGAAAGAATAAAGTTTTAGCTGTTTAGTGTGGTTAAGGCTTCGTTTGGGAGCTTTTTGCGTGCTTTTGAGAGCGTGAATTTTAATTTTGATCTTAATAGCAATAACTGAACAGAAATATCTCATGAAAATGTTTAGCTTTTTAAAAAAAAACAAAATACTTGTAATATCCAATTAATTTATTCTATTAATTTTGTTCATCCTGTGATATAGCTCAAGAAATACTTTTAAACCTTTTTTTAGCCAAGTTTTAGCCAAACTAAGCGAAGTTTTATTTGAGATTATTTATCAAATCTATTGAATCCATGTTCTTTGCATGGTTAATTGCTTATATTTCTCATGATCAAGGGACCCCTAAATTCATTTTCAACTTGAATTCCAGGTAGTGTCCAGAGTTCAGATTGAACATGGACTGCACAAACACTAGCATCCTCAGATGTATGTATTGGCATGTTACCAAACAACTATTGACTGGGCTTTGTGTAAAGCACTTGCTTGAACAAAAACATATGTAGGGCCTGTTTGGGATCAACTTTATTTTGTGTTTTTTATTTTTGCTTTTATGGTATTTTTAAAAACATGTTTATTTAATATATTTTTTAAGTTTTTTTTTAAAACATCCAAATAATTTTTAGATATTTTGAGTATTTTTAAAAATAACTATCACACCAAATATATTTTATTTTAAAACAAATTATAAATAAAACAAATATATATATATAAAATTAATCTAAAACTGCCCCTAAACTTTTCAAAGAGCGGTAAAAGAACTCACAGTAATATTCTGAGGATAAGAACCAGTAAGTTCTCGAAACCTGCATACACTAAAAAGAAGATTCTCAAAGCTGTCCCTGGCATGCTCTTCTGTGAGTGCTCTATTTTTCACACTATTTTCTTTTCCTGCGCCAAGTAAAAGAGCAGAAATTAAGCAAAACAAATATGAAGAATCAAGTTTCCTGAAAACCTACTTGCTTATGATCTATGTTTGAATGAGGCCTGCAAAATAATCTAAGCTATCTAGAGGTATGCAATCACCGATCGCTCTTGCATTTCTTTATTGTCATAAACTAAAACGGTTCTTTAAAATTCCGTGAAGCTGTAAATTTCTTCCATGACGATTGAAAAAAATAAACCTATATATGACAAAAACACAATACCAATATATATAAATAAGCAAAAATGACTAAACATAAACACAGCAGACTGACTGAACACATTCTACCAGTAAGGATTTCTAGTAAAGAAAAATAGTAAGAGCAATGAACAAGTCATTGTGCAACTGTTAATGACATATCAACACCATCTAGAACAAGAAGAAGAGAGAGAGAACTAATAGATAAAACATAAACAAATGATTTCAGGATATAGGTTCTATGAAGTAAAATGAATTCCCTCGAAAGCTTAGCTGAGAAGTGATTGCTTTTTTCTCCAATAGCTCAGCGTTGGGCCCAAAACTGAATTAAAATCAAACCACAAAACAAGCAAAATGATTTTCATCAAATAAGATCAAGTTCTACCGATCAGCAAAACAAATATTGTAATGTTCACCTTCCCATAATAATAGAATCACACAGGACCTCAAGTTCAGTGAAATCAGAAGGATACTACGTCTCAAGTAATACAAGTCTATAAGTTCCCCCCCGGACATTATATAGTCTCCACTTTTACAACCAACGTATTTGGCTCCCCCTCTCTCTAACAGTTCTAACTCAAGTTTCTAATCTGTAACAAAAGTGAGAAGGCTTAAGTTTCACAATGCAAAAGAAAAAAAAAGGATCGCTTACATTATTAGTATTAGATTCCATCATGGTTTTGGTCAGCTCGTATGCCCACTCATGAATATCAAATTTGGTTCATGTATGTACCCAAAAGGCAAAATTTTTAAATTAGGCTTAATGCTAATCTTAATTAAGAATTAGAATTTAAAAAAAAAATTAACAAATAAAATTTTCGTCCGTTGAACGGACATACGCCAACGCATCGCAAGATCGGCCGTCCGTCAACGGATGAGACGACGCTCTTTTATTTTATTTTAAAAAAGCGGGGTAGCAGATTTTTGCAGATCATCACGTCTGAATCGAGCTTTGGTATCGTTGGAATCATAACGAAATTTTTTTACAACTTTCATTGGTCAAAATTTACGAATGTAATACGCGGTTTTTTTTACGAATCGCGCAAAAAATTGCGGCCGAGCTGAAATTTCGGAGAGTCAGATTTTGCACGATCGAATCATTCTATTGCCGAATCGAAACTTAGTATCGTTGAATCGAATAATTTTTTTACAACTTTCAGTTTTGAAATTTACGATTGTGGTCCGACACGCATTTCTCTTATTACAAGTATTTTTTTAATACTTTTTTTTTTCTCGTTAATTATAGCACAATTATTCTAATTTTTTTATATTAACCGTTAATATAATTATCTGCTTTCTTTCTTCGTAAATGAAATGCTAATTATGGCATGATTAGTTAAATAATACATTTAGATCTCTTTAAGGATGATGTTATAATAACGTAAATAATTAATCTTTAAGGATTAATGAGATAAAGATGTTATGTATAAAACATCATTGAAGTAAGAGACTAAAACATTTTTATTTATTGTTATAGCATATATATATATATAGATGAGAACGATAGACGACGTGAAACCGCGAACAAAGTTTCGCTCGAAAGAATTTCATGCATTATCGCAGATCGGCTACAATCAGAATTACAACCACATAAAGCCAAAATTTCGCTACTATTCCAACAATACCAAGCTTCACTCGATTCCAACAATCAGATGACTGATAAGAAAATACGCCGCAAAAATTTCATCGATGCAATCAGAGTTTTATGCGGTATTCGAAAACTACCGCTACAGACGCCACAATCAGAATTTCACGTGATCACACATCAGAACTAATATAAAATAATGAAAGTTCATAAAGGATACGTCCATTCAAGATGACAGTTAATTTTTTTTTTCAATTTAAATTACTAATTAAGAAAGATAACAAACAACAACAACAAGTATCTAATCCCACAATCTATAATCCTTCTATCTCCATTTAAAAAATTCTCATTTAATTCAAAGATAAAGGCCATTTTTATACATCTAACCAAGTTTTTTTAGTATTATTTCTAACATGAAATCTAATACTAAAGATTAGCATTAAGTTTAATTTAAAATTTTGCCTACCCAAAATTAGGTACTAAAGTCTAGCTGTTGAGACTGTGACTGAAGGATAAAAAGATTAAACTAACTGTCAGCCAAAATCAGGTTAGCAATGTGGATTACAATAAGTTCAGCTAGATTCACTCAAAGGCCAAAACCCCTTCAATAGCATTGAATCTGCTTGTCAATATGTGGATAAATCCTCTTAGCTAGAAGGTGAGATATTTAATATGAGAATTTATTCAACGGGAAAATGAACAGTCATCATAAAATGGTGACCATTCATTATTTCCATTCAAATGAATGGAACTTTCTAGCATTAAGAGGTGTAATGATTCAAAGGGCAATGGTTATGAAAAATAAATTCCACTTTGAGACATTCATAGGAGGATTAAAAAAGGGGGTCGATCAGAATGACAAGGGATCTTTCACATCTCAAAACTATAATTTTAAATAAGAGGACTATGATCAACTGTCTCTCCTCTATCACAAAAAATTAACCAATTTAATTTGTTGTCTTGTCTTCTTGTTTTCTCTATTATTTACTCTTCCTATTCATACTCAATTCTCCAAAAAGCTATGAACTTCGAGGTTCCAAGATCTCATCATTCACATTTTAGTGCCTTTCTTAAGATACATTGAATTGTGTTGTTCTCAAGTGGGACTTTTTTCTGACAAGGAACAAGGGTGATCAGTTTGATCTCATTGGATTGATCTTTTTGCTAACTTTCTCCCTTTATGGGTGTTTTCTTCTCAGACAACCTGCTAGCTAGCAGACAAAGGGGGAAAAGGCTGGCGATAGAGCCACATATAGCAAGTGAAGCTAAAGAAAGGGCTATAAGCCCCAGTTTGAATGAAGCCCTTGGTTTGGATGATATTGAATTCTAAGATTTTCAATAACGGCAAAGATAAAGACAGTAATGGTTATTGGGAGGCGGATTCAAACCTTTGTATCTTGACGTTAAATGCTTCCTAAGAGCAAGAAATTTCATGGAACTTATCCTAAAAAATGATATTACAAAGCATCACAGCAAAAAGTCAAAGATGTAGTAATTTCTCATTTAAAAATCTACTTTTGGTATAAAAAGAATTTAAAATGATGAGGAATAAATGTGGGCAGTAAGTATACCTACTAACAAATATCAAATCAAGGCTGCACATGAGTCTTAGATTGGGCGTGTCATAAGAATAAAAATTAATCATCAAGAAGAATCTAAATAGCAACATAAATGATAATTCGCTTGACTAAGACTCACTCAGATGTCAAAGTTCACTCCGATATCAAATTCACTCTTTAACATGGGGAATAATTACTCTCAGATATAAAGTGAAAAGACAACAAAGTATTCGATGAGATACTTAATATAAGAATCAGTTCAATAGGAAGTTGAAAATTCATATTCATTGCATCCGCTCAATGTTGAGTCAAAACATAAAGGTATTGTTGATTGGTGCAATGATTCAAAGAACAACAATTCTGAAGACTTGATTAATTCTCCTTTGAGATGTCTAGGAGGACAGGACAACTTGAAAGATAAGAATTTTTTTTCTCAACATTTCAAAGCCACTTCAAATTATTATGTTTCTTCTCCTCATTCTCTCTCATTTGAGTATATCGCTAATTCTCTAAAAATCTATGAACTTTGAGACATTAAAAACACAACATTAACAATTGCCAAATCATTTAATGCACAAAAAGTTCAAATCACCTAAGATGTGATCATATGCCTTCTAAAGATAATTTTCTAATTGGAGAAGTGAAATATTTCTTGCATTCTTACCTTAAAGTATCTAATGCTTAGCTAAGCTTATCCTTAACGCTTAATTGATTGCAGCTGTGGTGCACTGGATAAAAATTCCATACAGGAGAAATCGTAAAGAATTCTGACCAAGTTGAATGTAACTTGTTCAATATGAATTTTTTTTTAAAAACAATCAATCTAGCAGGCTTATGAGACATTTCATAACTTTCACGTGAAGAACAAAATAGTTTAGTCTATGAATTGCAGATTAATAGGTCTGGGGTTCACCTATTTTGATATCACATTGATTTAGCATCACAATTCCTGATATTAAATAAGGCTGCCTATAGAAAGACATGATTTTTTTTTAACTCGAAGCAAGCCAAAACTATTAATTCTGGAAAATGTTTTTAACAAACAAAGTGGAAAATTTATGCTCATGGAGCTACAAGAGGCGAAAAATCACTATAGGCAGCACTCGGCATACTATGATGATCACTTGATGTCGATATGACGAACTTACAAGACTCATAAGAGAGAATCTTATCAAAAGAAAAAAGTTACAGCCAGACCTATAACTCCAGCTTAATAGCTAAGTATCTTATGAGAATCAACGAACAAGTTTTATTGTTTCCTAAGCAAAAAAGGAAAAAAAAAAAAAAAAGAAAAAAAAGAAACTGACTTTGCTCTCTAGAAGGTAGGAGTTGCAACAACAAACAGGAATACTTGAATAGATAAGAAGTTAGTAACTTTTAATTCATTCAGCACAAAATGCACACATCCATTAAATTATAATTGGAGAAAATTAAAACAGAACTCCAACATGTGAATATTTCATTCATACATCAAACAGGTTGAACAATTGTGCTAGCATTAATCAGTCTAATGATATCTTCCTACATTTCTTGCAGATGCGTGAATATTTCATTTAGTATAATTCTTATATTAGAAACTAATTTTTTCTCAAATTTATCATAAATTTCAAGTTAAATTAGAACAAGTAAGATGGTGCAACTATAGGAACCAAGAAGTCAGAAAATTTACCAAACCACCCTTCTGCCTCTGCAACAGACCAGTAACTTTGGGCCTCACTCCGAGGACCAGCATCGTTGCGAGTTTCCCCTCCACTAAACAAAAGAAGAGCACTCTCATCTTGTACTGCAATCTCCACTCCCTCCTTAATATGAGCAATAAAGGTAGAAGCTTGGCCTGGATGCTTCTGATAAGGTTCCAAAAACCATGAATCTTCACTATCAAACTTCCCACAGCTGCTACTAATGTAAATGGAATGTCCAGCTACCATAACAAGATTATGTAAATTCTTCAAAGGATAAGAGTCAGAGGCTAAACCTAATTTGCCATTTTGGTGCTTCATCAGCTGCAAACTACTTTCATACATGGACAGAACAATCAACACAGCTAAACCAAAAATTAACGAGGCAATGAAAACTGCAAGTGGATGCAACTTATAGAAAAAGCTGATTTGGTTTCCGATAGACTTGATCATTCTAATAAATCTGGACACTGAACTTTTTGGTTTTCGGGGTTTTCTAAAGTTTCCAGATTCCAAATCAATGTCCCCTCTAGAATAAGCATGAAAGGGCTTGGGGCTTCCTGGCCCAAATGTGAGATTGTTCATGATTGCATTGATTTACTCTGTACAGCTGAAGAAAGAAATCATGCATACCCATAAATCAGTCATGATTTTGAAAGGAAAACAAAAGTTGATTTCTGTAGAAACGATGCACTTCAAGTACAGATCTCGAGTTGAATCAAAGTGTATTAGAGGATCCAAACTAATTTAAATTTCAAACAGAGCGAAATGCCTAGTCTTGAGGTGGCGCCGGCTAATCCAATAGACCCAACGCAAGTAATTAAATCGCACTGTAAACAGAAAGCTTGCATTTAGAGGATCCTCCAAATCAGCAGAAGGGACAAATTTCTCACCGCATGCACAGTACTCTGAAATCCGAAGATGCACAGAAATTCTGCAGAGAAAATACATGCAAATATCCAAATAATTAGCTATAGAGACAATCAAACATTAAAAAAAAAAAAAATCACAGTTATCTAAATAAAGCATGAGCAAACAAACCAATGGTGATCAATTTCAATAAAGCACCGAAAATCTCAAACATAAAAGTACCAATAAAACGCTCCGTAGTCGATCTAATTCTTTGACAATTAGGACCAAATCCGTTGAAAATTAAAAGATAACTTGGAACGGAAAAGAGGACAGAATAAGCTCTAGGGTTCAGGAAAGTAACCTACATGTTTGAATTCATAAGAATCGAGCCAGGAATCAGGAAGACTACTGGGAGTGGCTGAAAGACGAAGAGAAATGATGTAAAAAGGAGAGATTTTATTAGCGACAAAGGAACGGGAGCATGGCAAACGAAATACTCTTCAACGAGCAAAGACTTTTCAATTTGTATTTATATGCATTAAATTATTAAATTCATATATATATATATATATATATATATATATATATATATATATATATATATAACATTTAAGAAAAGGATATTTAAATACATAGCATATAATTCTTATATATTTACATATCTAATACCTAAATATAAATATTTACATATATAATACCTAAATTTTTATTATTATAATAAAAATAGTACTTTTCTTAGTTTTTTTGAAGTAAAATTCACTTTTGAAGCATAGAAAATATATTATATTTATAAATATCAAATTTTAGGTTTTATATATATAAATGCATAAGAATTGTGTGCTATGTGTGTAAATTTCCCTTAAAAAATTTATTCTTATATATCTCATAATACACAAAATTATATATATATATATATATATATATATATATATGATAGATGTCATATTTTAAAAAATTATTGAAATTTATTTAATGATAAATTACATTCTCTTTTAGCCATGAACTTGTTATTCAAAAAAATGCGCCAAGTGCATATAAGATTCCAAATAAAATTCTAATAAAGTTCGAATCATATTTTAAACTTTATTTGAACTCAATTTGAATACTATTTAAATATATTTGGAACATCATTAGAATATGATTTACATAGAATTTATTTAATCCAAATATAACAGAGTATTCTAACAGCTTCAATGCCATAATACAATCTTCAAAACACAGAGTACAATCACAATAACATAATAGTATATAATATAAAATTGTGCAACCTAAGAGTTATTACTCAATAAAGGGCAATTTAAGATCTACAACAAAAAAAGTGCAATCCAACAATTATACAATAATAAAACTATCAATATTTGTAACATAATAGAGCACAATTAAATAATTATAATATAAAAGAGTATGACTAATAACTACAACACATTAATGAATAAATGATGCATCTAAGATAATCACCAATTTAAGAATAAATATTTATAATATAGATAAATAATCTATATTAGATCAATCAAGAAATAAATGAGTATAAACAAAGATATTTATGCAATCCTATTTTTAATGGATCTATATTTTTATGAAAAAAAATCTACTTTTAGATGGTCCATATTGAATTGCATATAATTAAATGTAACTTTCATTAGATTTTTTTTAATCAAAATATATGATGTATTATATTTTATTTACTTCATAGTTGTTATTGTAAATAAGTCATAAAACACTCATATGACCATTTGTGAAAGTACTACTTAAAGTATTTTTTTTTTTTTATTTTTTGCTAAAATTTGAAGTAGCTTCTTATGGGGTAAGAATATCATTTAAATTAGACATCATGTAATTTTAAGAAGCTTTAGAGATGAAAATTTATTGAGCAATCTACAAAATTACTTGTATAATGAACTCATCTACAAGTTCTACACTAAAGTGTAAAGGTGGTCAAAGTTAAACAATATTATAAGTTATACATGTAATCAAATCTCGCATATCATCTAATATACTTTGTTCTTATTTATTAAAAATATGTGAATTCTATCTCGGCTTAGAAGTTTTGGAGTTTTCCCTCCTCTCTTATGGCATGCACCTTTATGCCATTTAAAGTAGCCCTTCTTTTTTAACTTATTAACAATAGAGATTTTTGTCTAAAAAACTAATTAAATACTTTATTTAACATAATGACGCCTAATCCAAAGGTCATTGGTTAGTGTCATAATCGCACTTTTACTATATAATAAAATGATCTATATACAAAAAAAAAATCGAAGTGAGTGTATTCAAATATTCAAGAACTCATATGGCATCAATAAATAAACAAATTCTATGACTTACTAACTAGCCATATTGTAAAAGTATTTAGCTATCAAAATAAAAAAAATGCTTTCATAATATACTCTTATCTCTTCATCTTTAGAGTTATTTACTAATTCTAACATCCAAGATTTGAAGAGAAATAGTCACTCCACTTTAATTGGTCAGGAGATCAGTGAATGAATTCATGAGCTCATGTCTTTTCAAATGGATATATGAAATCCTTAGTCAAAAACTTTTAATCTTTGTGATGTTTTAGTTTGATTCATAAAGACACCACGCTAGATCTTAGGGAGGTACTTATTAAAATGATATGATATATAATGGTGTACTATCTTAAAGATAGACTACCTTACAATGGATCCAATCATATAATAAGAGCTTCTAAGGCAGATGGGTTTACGTATGTATCAAAGATTTTTCCCCTTCTTTACATGTGTGAAGTAAAGTAAGGTTTATTTTTTGTCAGGTTCTTTAGTTCTTTGTGGAGGCAAGTCTCCATAGTTATTTGCATCATATGAAATGATAATTTCTTAAAAATACTCTCGATTAAAGTTGTCAATTAATGTCTCCAAAGATTTCAAATCAAAGAATTGACAATTACTAAAAATCAAGTTGGAGGAGTTCGAATGGGAAGAGTTCTTAATGGATTCCGAAGGAGGATGAGTAGGAAGCATCCATAATACTAGAAAACTTAGTGAATATTTCAATCCATTCCATAGTGAGGTTATATATTTTTTGAAGGAGATAAATTATATTTAATTGAGTTGAAAGTTTATTAGAAAGCTAGGACTTAGATTTCAACAACCCAAGATTATGGACATGCCTAAGAGGTGATGACTTACACCCATAGCAAAGGAGAAACAAGTAGATCCTGAACCTATATAAAGTGCTCTAGCATAAGTTAAGAGCTCGACCTATATCTACTCGAGGAAGATAGGATGTATTACTTCTCCCTAGAAGAGTGAATCGATCCGACTCTTTTGGGATTACAACTAGAATGGTACAACTAACACCTCCTACGATTTAAAACTATACGGCTAGTCTTATGTAAATGCAAGATAGTTGTATTTTTATTAATTAGAAAATGATCTAAGAATCCTAAATTCACTCTCTACATGGATCATGTTTGGTGTGCAATTCATGACTTAGACTAACAAGATAAAACTTATAAATTTTTATTTTATTTTTGACTCATTATTTTTTTATTACTTAAAAGTTTATGCCTAAATGCATGATGAAATTAGAACATGGGCTAAATCAGAGAAAGGGTGTTCTCTATTACAAGAGGCTCTCATAGGTCAAGTCATTATCCTTATTACAAGAATGAAGACTGTTTATTTTCAGGAGTGAGATAATATATATGTATTATGTTAAAATATATAACCATGCAGCTAAGGGATTACTATATCTTTTATTTCTTGATTAAAATTCTAGGGTTTAAAATTAGATTATGAGTTGATTAAAATTTAATTGAAGTTACTAGTTGGGGTAGAGAAGTTAATATTTTTCCTAAATAGTCTTTCTCATCTAGGCCACACATCAAACAATCACATTTTAAGAAACTTATGAAAAGTATGCCATTATTATTGCATAATCAAAGTAAACACAATAATCAAACATTAATCTCTTAAAAGAATAAAAGATTGGTGTGGCTGGATACCATCGTACACCCCATAAAATAAAAAAAAATTAGGTAGCCAAGCTCTATCCTTATATAACTCAGATTACAATTAAATTTACAAATGAAAAGAAGCTATGGGGGTTTTTATTTCTTCCTCTTCACCTTCACTCCATGGATTATAATACTCCATACTTCACATGGAATCTCAGGTCTATGCCTTCTGGCCTTTGCTCATCCTACACCCCATAGCTCTAATCCTAATTTTATTACAAAATTATATTTTTATAAAAAAATAAATATAACTCCACCTGCAAAATAGAAGTTAGCTTAACACACATACATACCAAGCAGTTATATTTCATGCATTTGGACTTAGCACCTTGCCTTGGGTTACCAAGCCCACCTGTCATAATGGATTATGCCTAAAGACTTAAGCATCACCTACAAGTAAGAAGCATTCATAATTTTATTTATTATTACAATGGTTTATTAAGCACAATCCCCTATAGAAGACATCATTAGTCAAATATCGCCCTAACATCCATACCACGCACAAACAATCCTAACATCCAGTCTAAAATAGTACATTGCAAAATAAAATATCACATCATCATAACAATCACTGTCCTAACTTAAGACTAAGATCGGTGACTTAGCATTTTAAAGTGTGTGCAAGGCTTGGTGTGGTATGCCTTTATTGGCATTTAGAATTATGAATTTTTTTTAGTACTAAATCTTTAAATTTCTTGTTAAGAGCGATTACACTTTACATGATTAATATTTTAAGATGAATGTTAAATGTAAATTTTATTTCCACATTTCATTTTTGAAATGGTGGGGTTGTAAAGAGAAGGAAGAATGGGTGAACTCCTGCCATCCATACCATTAGATTGGATCTAAAAGGTAAATTTTATAACATTTAATTTTTTTATCTTTTTTTGTGTTTGGACTTAGCTTAAAGGATTGATATTAAATAGTACAAGCCAACCTAAGATTAATAAACCCAAGATATGATGGATTTAAAGATATGATATTCATATCTTTTAATATTTATTTAATGTGTATATAGAATCTATCCAATTATGTTATACTAATGTATGCATGAATGAATATAAATTTAATTATTGATTATTTAGTGTAGGTTGGAATTACATGATGCATGAACCTTTTGGAAAAGAGATGATTTCTTTTTTATTTTATATTTTCTTAGCCTTATACTTACACACATACATGAATAAAATGAATACTTGTAAGTACATGCCATTGTTGAACCATGAAAGTGAGATAATCAGAGACCTTCTTGACCACTTAAAGTCTCATGTTCCCAAAATATTCAAACAATATACTTGCTAATCCATACATACATGTACACATGTGTAAGCATAATGATGGACTCGTAAAATTTTCCTTGAATTTTGTTAATGAAATTAATTTATCTCTATCATATAATTCATCACAAATCTCAAGGTATAATTTGTTGAAAAAGTGAGGTATTCAAAGACCTCATTGTATACTTAAATTCTGTTTAGATGTCTAAACTATATATCATTTTGATTTATGATTCATACATGTAGGAAATTAACATTTTAATAATTTGTATTCATTTACATACAAAATATTGATTATCTTTTAATTAATTCAGAGAAAATGATTTGAGATTTATTAATGATAATAGCCACTCTATTTATTTCAAATGCATACAATTGATATAATTTTCTTGTATAAAATAATTGGAGATAAATTAATGATAATAGTCACTCTATTTATTTTAAATGTATACAATTGATATATTTTTTGTATAAAATAATTTAAGATTTATTAATGATAATAGCCACTTTGTTTGTTTTAAATGCATACAATTGAGACAATTTTCTCGTATGATTTCATTTCAAAGATATGACTGCATATATACATAAGATATGAAAGTTTACAAATAAGCTAAATAAAATAAGTGGCACTTCATCTAATATCATACTTGGTAAGGGCAATTGCATAATGCCCCTAAACTTCATCAAGTTTATTAAGCTTTGGTTTTAAGATTGTTGAGTTGCTTAAAAGGAAGATGTTAAATCATTAGGATTATCCTTACCCATCTTTGTTCATTAATTAGTTTAAGATAAACTTAAGCAATTTTTCAGCTTAATTAACTTCCAATCAATTACTTAGTCACTTAAACCCTCAAAATAAACTTTTAATTTAATTAATCCTTAAGCATGAGACTACAAATCATGATGAAATGGTTGAAAATAAATGAACATAAAATGAGTAATGCCCTAAGGATTCTAAGGCAACTAGGCTCATAATTAAGGGTTAATTAAATTAAGAAAATCAAAATTTTAATTAATCAATTACACTCAAAATTCTCCACACCAATGGAGGATATTGATTTCATTGAAGGACCTTTATATTAGCTAAGCACATAAAGGATTTTAAATAAATGAAATTTGAATTGATTAATCTAATTATTATAAATTTTCTAAGTCCTAAGTTAATTAAGTGTCTTAGTTAATTAATTGATTAAGCACCCTTAAGAGTGATTTTAAAGAATAATTAGAATCAGAGGTCTTAATTATTTTCTTTGGTCATTCTTACTGTCTTAATAATTAATTAATCCTCCATAATTAATTTTAAAATTTTCACAAATTTTAATGATTATTAAATGTGTAAAGTAAGCAATTAAGATTTGAAAAATTGATTTTCCTAATCCACTTGGCAAATTAACCTAAGAAAATTATGGGAGGCAAAGGTCATTTCAAGAGTTGATCGCACAAAAATTTAAGTTAATTAGCCAAATAATTATGGCTTAATTAACATAATTATGTAAAATTTCAAACCCATTAGTCAATATTAATTGAACAAAACTTGATGATTTTATTTTATTTCCTTATTCTCCTTTATTGAACTTTCCAAAAGAGTTTATTTGTAGTTTTAAATTTTTCTACAATTTGTTATGAATTTTTAAAGTTATGGCTAATTAAAACACATTTTAATTCTTAATTAATCCATTTATATTTTCGGCATCGAGTAGCCACTAACGCGGTAACGCTTTCCACAAGGCGTCACGGGATTGGTCACTTAAATCGTCCTATGCTGTTGTTGACTCAGTGACGTAGAACATGCTTTCATCTTAGTCATTCAATGACAGATCAAACAATGGAGATTAATCTTGTAATTTTAAAGGATTGAATCAAATAAATCTAATGTGATTAATCACGGCCATCCATTCTAATCATGTGGAATGGACGACTGATGATCCATCATCTACATGCAACAAGCGACACATCCACCTTCGTTTCAATGAGCTCATCGGAGCTTGTTCGATGATAGATTCGACTCTAAAATATCAAGGAAGATTTCTAAGGGGATCTTATGGTGGAATTTGCATGAAATACATTTTTTCTTCATGAAGGACCAACACCTAATGGCCGGAGCTACGATTTGTAGAAAATACCTCACCAAAACTAAAGATCGGCAGTTTGTCAATTAAGGTAGCTTCTTCTTGAAGAGTAAAAGCCCTACTAAGAAGATCCTCTCTTGCCTCCTCACCGATTGCTTTTGAGACCAAGCTCCACCGTGACTCGTCGGACTTTGATCGAACTTGGACTTCATGTGGTCGAATCGATTGGACATCGATTCATTCTAAATCACTGAAGCTAGGGGAAGGTGTGGGAAGAAGTAATTTAGGTTTGGTAGAGTTTTGATGAGGTTAGTTGGAGAGGGTGTTCAGTTTGGACGTGTGGTTGGTCTGTCTAGTGATGGGGTGCTCAAATTGCTCGAGAGAGGCTTAGGGACTTATGGTGAGCCTTTAGTGAATGTGTGTGTTGAGTTTGAATGGGAGATGAGGGGTATAGTTTTCTCCCAAAGTGAACCAAGCCATGAGATTGGTTCGACCATTGTGATCGTCCTGTAGATGGTAGATGGCAGGGGACTGCTGAGGTGGATGGCCTTAAGTGAGAAGTCTGGTGGCTTTCCATGGGGTGTACACCTCTTTTGAGGTGAACCAATGCCTGGCCAAGGGGAGGATATCCTCCCCTTGGTCAATGATTGAACCCATCAGCCATGGGTTAAGTTGGGTCAATGGGCTTATGTCTAAAGAGAGCCAAAGGTGGTTGCCATAAGGAGGTGGGTAGGTATTTCAAATGAGGATTTTATCATATTTGGAACCCTTGGTTCACTTGGATTGATCCAAACTAGGTTCACCATGGGTTGGGTTTGGACTTAGTTTGGTTGAGTTTGACTCAATTTGACCTATATAGGTCAATTTGAGTACAAATGGGTTAGGTTGATCAATTGACTAAATTGGGTCAATAGGGCTATTGAATTATGTTCTAATGATCATTTGGAATGTATTGGTACAATTAGTTGAATTAAATTTGAAGTGGATTTGGATCTGGCTCTAACTCATACGGGTTCATTTGGGCTAAATGGTGAAAGTTGACTAATTTGGTCAAATTGATTGAATTGGGATGAGTGAAGGGTTGTTTCATGTTTGATTTATCATTTAAGAGTGATTAGAGATTTTGATTTGATTTGATTTGAGATAGTTTTAGCTCACTTTGACCGCTTAGGTTAGCCTCAATGGATCAATTGGATTGATTTTGTCAAATTGGTTCCAATTGATGATTAAAGGGTGTTCAATAATTAATTATGATTGATTAGAGACATTGGTTGTAATCAATTTGGATTAGAATGAGGTTTGGCCCAATTTGGCCTTTAAGGTCAACTTGGGTCAAGAGCTCAAATTGGCTTGGTTAGGCTCAACTGATTGCAATTAGATGTTCAATGGTGATCAATAATAAATTAAGAGGAGGTTGAGTGTATTAGATTGATCCAATTTGTGGTGAATTGAAATTTGAATTAATTTGATCTTTTAGGTCAAATTAGGTTTGGTGAGCCAATTTGTTTAATTGGGTTCAATTGAAGTCAATTAGACATTGAAAAATATTCAATGATAAATTTAGAGTTGATTGATGGCTTTGATTACAACCAAATTGAGTTAAATTAAATTTTGACTCATTTGAACCTTTTAGGTCAAATGGGTCAGCTTGGGTCAAATGAAGCAATTAGCTTGATTGGATTGATTGGAGTGAATTGGAATGTTTGATTGGATGTTTGGAATAAGTCATGAGGCTTGGATCAAATTGAATTGGGTTTTGACCCCATATAGTTCAAATGGGTTGGGTTAAGGGCCAACTTGGCTTGGTTTAGTTTGATTGGGTTAAAGTCAAGGTTTAATCAAGCTCTATTAAGGTTCAAATGAATTTGGGTGAGTTAGATTTTAATTGGATTGAGGTTTATTCTAGGTTTGGCCCTCTTGAATCTAAATGAGTTAAGTTAGGTCAACTTGATCACTTAACTAAATTGAACCATGATGGATTACATTAAGCATAGAATAAAATGGTATTGATTGAGGTTTAATTTATAGTCATTTAGTTTAGGTTTGAGAGATTAGTTGAAGGTGGGGCTCTATCTATCCTATGTCAAGGTATAACCCTAGAGTTGAACCTTATGAGTCATTAAGCTTGGGATTAGTGTTCTTCTAACCACTAAGAGTGTCTTAGCACTAGGGATGTCTTAGTGCCTAGATGAACCCTAAGTCTAAGAAATGGATAGTAAATCTCACTCCAAAAGTGAGATCAATAATATTTTACCTCTTTCTTCTGTAATCTACAAACATCACACCATTTTTATTTATAATAACAAAAGATGAGTTATTATCCTCTACTTCTCTTTATTTAAACATAAAATAATAAAATATTAGTCAAAATCCCTTATCTTCTTTGTGCCTCTTTCCCTTCTCTTTCCCTTTGCAACATCATCCCCAACCTTAAAATAACCAATCTTTGAATCAACAATAAATGTTTTGTTTCTATCTTCCATCTCCTTCCTTTATATAAACTTTCAATATGATTTATCAAAGCTTTTAATTTTTATTCTAACCTTATTTTATTATTCTCTAACCTAAGATAATTGCTCTTTAGCTTTTGCATAATAACAAAAAGCATATTTATCCCTTTTAGAAAGGCATAGATGGACTTATAGGTTATTATGCCCTAGCTCTCTTGCTTGCTTTATTCTCATAAATGATGATGCTTATTTTCTATTTTACAACTTTAATTAAGATCAACTAAATGAATGTATGTATAATGGAGTTATAGAAGTCATCCATGTTAGCTCTATACACTAACTTAGGTAAATAATCATCAACAAAGAGTAATTCTAAAAAGGTGTGTAATTTTCTTATAATGATAATAACACCAATGTATCAAATAAATATAGTATTTTTCATAACACTTGCATTTTTTTTTAACAATAAGCAAATTTTTGCTTGTGAGGATTTTACTGCTTTCTAACTCAACAATTTGGTGCTCTCTCTTTAATAAACTTAATATATTTTTTATCTAGCTTTGGGATGGTATCATAGGCCTAGTTCTAGCATTATAATGATATGCCATATCTAGCTACATGTAATGGGTTGAGACATTTCTTTCCTAAGAAAATATTTTTATTATACAGTATACCCTTTTTCAACCCTTTCAATGTCATCTCATATGCATCCTACCTTATGGGTATCTAAAGAAAACTTCTTCATCTTCAACCAAGCTAAGCATCTTAGTAAAAATAGTACTTATATTTGTCACAATCGGGGAGAACATTGTCTATAACATAGCAAAAATCCAATTTTCACATATCTTTTCTCTCAGTGCACTATATAAATACTTTTTCGATGTTGGCATCCTCAAAATTTTTTTTCTTCATCCAACTTGTTATCTATTAGACCACTTTCTATTCCCATCCTCTTAAAATTCTCTTTAGATAAAAACTCTCATGAATCTAACCTAGTCATTAAAACAAATTCAGATCAAAAACATATTCTTATATCTAATATTAAATATAATGAAATATCTCTCATTCTCATCAATTTTCATTAATAACTTAAAGAATTAGGTTTTAAAACTATGATTCATATGTTTTAAAGAACTACTAATGGGAGATTCTATTGGCTATGCCAATGAGATCTTTAGTCCTAAATTATATATATTTTTTATCACCACATTTCAAACTCTATATATGATGTGTGCAATATAATGCCTTTCCAAGTATATAATTAAAGTCGATATTTGCATACGTATAAAATGGCTCAAATGAGTCAATTCTATAAAAGATAATGATAAAAAAATAAATGACTAATTAAATTATATTTAAATTATGTTAGAACTATAATTGAATCATGTTTGAGCAATGCTAATAATGTTTAAATCTTATTTAAACATGACTCGATCATTGCTTGAATAATGTTCAAAGCATTGAAATATTATTGAGCTTATTATAATAGTTTTAAGTCATTTTTGAACTATGCTTGGATTATATTCAAATCATAATCAAACTATATTCAAATTATACACAATTCTTATTCGAATATTACTTGAACCATATTCAACATTTCTAAAATCCTATTCAAATTTTATTCAAATAATTTATGGAGTTTTTTAAAACCTTGTGTTGAGCTCACTTTTGGAGTGAGCTCTCAACTTCCTCATCATAGATCTAGGACTCTTATAGAAACTAAGAGTTCCTTAGTCTTAAGACACTTCTAGTGATTAGGTAAACATTTAACTTAACCTAGAGACTTAGAAGAGTTAGTCATAGGGATAGGTTGTGCCTTAGGGATTTAGGAGGACTTGCCTGCCCTATAGCCCAAACTAAATCCTTGCTTCCTTCTTCTAAATCAAATCAAACTATTAAATGATTGAAACCCATGATTAAATTCAAACTCCAAATCCATTCCTAAGCACTTTTATTTTGTCTTATGGACTTAGCCTTAACCAAATTCAAATCAACCCCAATCCAATTGTTTTCTCAATTATCAAATTCAATCTCCAATCAAATTCTAATCATAAATCAAATCTAAATATCAAATGATTGAAACCCAAATCAAATCAAATTCCCAATTTTGGCCGTTTTAGCCAAATTCTTGAACTTGGCTAAATGATACCCGAACCAATTCAAAACTCATGGATTTCTTCATGATTCAATCATTCCTACAATCATTGAACTAAATATAAACATAAACCACCATTATCAAACCAAAAAATCCAAATCAAACCCCAAGTTAACCCTTTTGACTTGAAATTGTCATCATATGAACCAAAACCAATTTGGCTCCAAACCACTTGCGATTGGATTTATATTTCAATCCTAGGCTGATGTGTGAGTTCAACTAAACTTGAATCAAGCCATGATCAAACCAATTAATCATTTAAGCTCACTTGACCCAAAGTGGCCTAAAGAATCATTTTTTAGCCAAGTTCTAATCCAACCCAAATTGGATTGAACTAAGCCCATCAAACCCATAACCAACAATCACCCTAGGGTGATCAATTACCTTAAATTGATAAAACCAAGTCAAACTAGCCTTTGACCAAGTCAACATTTAGCCCTTGAAACCCAAACTAGCCAAAATCCACCATATGCAAAATTAATTAAAACCATTGATTCAAATCAATTCATAATCAATGATTGAACATGACCAAACCCTCACTTGAGCCAAACCAAGCCTAATTGGCGATTTGACCCAAGTTGACCCTTGGCCTAAAAGTCAAAATAGGTCAAATCATGATTTGATCCAAATTGATTACAACCAATGGCTCAAGTTCACTCCAAATTGATTATTGAACTTGACCAAAGCCATACTTGAGCCCAACTAATTGACTAATTTGACTCAACTTGCCCAAATTGACCTCAAATTAGCCAAAATCTAAATTAATTCAAATTAAATCAAACCAAAGCCTACAAATATTTTCAATTAGCCAATTGAACTTGACTCAACACCTAACCTAACCCAATTTGATCAAATTGGTTAAATTGGTCAACTTGACCCATTTGACCTATATGAACCTAAATGACCCATAATAAAATCCAAAGCAAATTAAATCAAACCAATGACACCAATACACTCCAATTGGTCATGTGAACTTAACCCAACCCTTGGTTTAACCTAATTTGACCAATTGGTCAACTTGACCCAACCTAACCTAATTTGACCTAAATAGGTCAAATCAAGCCAAATCAAATCAAATAAACTCTAAAACACTTGAAATTTGGGCTAACCCACTTTTGGCCCATTTCAAATCTGCCCAAATCAAACCCATAGCCAAATGATCATTTTCCCTTGGCTTTAGGGCATCCCATGAGATAAGACACATGCACATTATGTCATTTTCTCCCCTTAGCCACTTGACACCCATTCATAGGTCCACTTAAGCACCTAAGACCATGGGCTGACCAAGGGTTGGGTGATGACTCATGGGAGGTGAAATCACCTCCCATTCCCATTGGAACACTTGAAAATCCATATGACACCCACTACTCCCATGATAGCCACTCTGCACTCCCTCCTCCAAAAGGCTAACATGATTCTCTGCCCAAATTAAGCTCCCCATCTCAGTCATTGATCCAAAAAGCCAAAATAACCATTGTCATTCGATCCAAGGAATGAGGGGGTATACCCCCTCATTCTCACTCAAACCCATAGGGCCACACTCGATTCATCCCTAGCAGCCAAGGAGAGAGATCCCAAAGCAATTTCCAAGGCTTCTCGAGCTCCTTAAAATCTGCACTCTCAGTTTTACATGAAACTGAAATAGGGAAGGTCACCCATGATTACCATTTGCTCAAACCTCCACCAAAGTGTAATTAATTTTGCACACACCTTCCTTGGAGCTAGACGAGCGAGAATGAATCGTTTCCCATCATCTCCGACCACCGGAAGTAGGAGTTCGACCAAGATCGAACACCTATGTGTCGTGGATTGGCCTTCCAAGCAAACTACACCAAATCAAAGCTCATGCGGGTCAACATAGGTTCATTTCTATCAAATGAAGCTTTCTCAATCGTTAGAACCGCTGGTCACAAGCTTCGGTGAGGTATGCCATTAAAATCAATCCTTGAATGAAAAAACTTGGTCCTTTGTGATGTGATTTTGACCATTAGATTTCCTTATTATGCTTCCCCGATGGTGTGGGATAAGTTTCATCTCCATCTGAGCATGGGTGAGCTCAGATTGAGCGACAATCGATGGACGGTAGCCATCATTCTCCACTCGGAAGGACATAGATCACGGACCATCCATTCCACATGATTGGAATGGACGGTCCTGATCTGATCACACATTGAACCTCTGATTAATCCTTTGAAGCGTGTTTAATGGTGGCGTCGATCTTAGGTCGGATGATCCAGCGGTTACCACACTACCATCGAGTCACCCCTTTGGATGCTGACACTTAAAAGCGAATCCCGTCATGCCACATGTCAGTGTGTCGTGTCAGCGCACCGCGTCAGCCGCCATATGGCACGACATTATTAAGACTTTAAATAGGCTTAATTATTTTTTTTTAATCCTAAAACATCCTAAATTCATAACTACTTCTAGAAAAATTTTAAAAATACAAACTTAAGCTCATTTTAAAGATATTTCATAATAGAATATAGGATAATTATTATTAATTGATTTTGAACCAAGATTTTCAATTAAGGTTTAATTAGAAATATAATTAGCTTAATTATTTCTTAATTAATCACCCAATTGATCTCCAACTTTCTATGAATGTTTAGGGGGATGACCTCTACCTTCCCTCATTTTTTTGGGATTTTATTGATTTCTTAATTAGGAAAATCAATTGATTAAGCTTAATCACTCTTCTAATTTAATTAGTGATAATTAGTGAATGAACAGTAGTTTGATTAATTATTTAAGCCTAATTACCTCTGTTGAAAAGTAAGGGAGTTAGGGAATGTGGTTGGGATACCTTTCCTAATTAATTTTCTAAGTTTCCTTCACTTTTTGGAATTTAATTAGTTAATGATTAATGATGTAATTAATTGCTTAATTAATTAATTAATCTCCAAGATAAATCAGAACCTAATTAAGTGTTTGAAGTGACTTAGGGGTTAAGGATTGAGGCCTTATCCTCGATCCCTTTTTCTAAGTTAATTTCATCATTCTAATAAAAATATAATCAAAGAATTCAATTAATTAATTAACAAACTTAATTAACTCAATCTAAAATTCACTTCATACCTAAGCAACCTCTAATTAATCTTGGGTAGCTCTTTGGGTGTCCAATAATCCAAAGGGGGAGACGATGAAATTATGGTTAGTTTACATGTGTGAGAAAACCATAAAAGTAGTTAAGTGAGATCCCTTAAGCCTAATTAACTATTAATCATGAGCCAATTGCATTAGGCCCTTTCATTTCTTAGGAGCATTGCAAATTTACTTTTCATGTTGTTGCATATCAAATTGGATCATTATTAATTAGTTAATTAACTTAAGGTGATGTAGGTAAGGGTTAATTAATTGGCTTAATTCATACCCTAACCTAATTAAACCATAAAATCAACTTAATTACTTCTTCATTAAACTAAATTAACTCACACATGGGGAATGAGATTAGGATCAACAAACTTCTTTCATTTCCTAAATCAAATCAAACTCAAAATTGAAAATATCATTAAAGAACTTTAGTTTATTTTAAGTAGCTTTATTTAGTATGATTATCCTAAGGAATTAATTAGAATGAATGAGATCATATGCTTATGTTCCTTTATTTCTTTCCAATCATGTTAAATGTTGCTTGCCATATGTAATCATGCATTCATTTCTTTTAAAATTAACTAAATGAAATAGTTTCTTTTATGTCAAATTGCATGTGATGATTTAAATTAAAAATATGTGAGGCTATTATTACTATTAAATCAATAGTTATCTTTAAAAGCCTACAGATCAATTATAATATATGGAATGATGTTAATTACAAGTATCTATAAGTTATGTGTTGATAATATAAAATATGCAATATGAAGCTCTCTTTCCTTATCATATATGGATTTGCATGGGATTTGTAAATGTATAATTCATTTGAAAAGAACACAACATTTGTCTAAATCGACTCATATACATCTCCATGCTAATACTTAAGAAGAATTTCATATATGTAAATCATATAATCAAATCAAATATGACTTCTTGCATGACTTTTCATTCTTTTTGGTTCTTTTTGTACATTCACATGTATTTGAGAAAAGTGCCATATTAGTTGGACACTCGTGTGAGGCTTTAAGTAAAAGTAAGTCTTGTACCTTATGGTGTAGAATAATGGCATACTCACTTAAAACTCTTATACATTTGTGTGTATGATGTGACCAATGAATAAGAATCATAATCAAATAAATCAAATACAACTCTTGCATGAGTTTTTCTATCATTGTAGTTGTTTATACATCTATATGTATTTAAGAAAAGTGGTATATTAGTCTGGACACCTCGGGCTGTAAGGCTTTGAGTAGCCCTAAGTAGATATTATACCTTACGCCCCTAGTGCAGAATAATGATATTGTACTCACTTAAAACTTTTATACATATGAATGTGTACATAGCTAATGGATGAAAATCCTCTTTTTCTATTAAAAAGACATGCATTCATAACTTAATCAAATAAAGTATTTAAATTTTAAACACACTTCTTTGCATTCATCATTTAAGACATACATTGTATGTATAGGTATGCTTAAGATTATTTCATATGTATTATATACATGATGGAGAGAAATGAATAAACATGTGTTATGTGATAGTAATTCATTCTAATTAATCTTAAGATGTCTTTCTTATTGAATAAGGTCATTTAAAGTGAACTTAAACTTAGGATTGATTAAAACTTATAATAAGTCATTCACTAAAGGAAATTGATTAATTAATTTTCTTTAGAAGTGACTTAAGATAGGGATGAAAGAAAGATTCACTCTTTCTTCTCTTTATAACACTTATTTGTTAAGTGTAGACCATAAGAAATAAAAGAAAACACTAAGTAAAATCTTCAAATCAATTAAATCACTTAAAGAGAAATTAACCCTTTATAAATTAAATCCCTCATACAACTCTAAAGCCTAGTAAGGATATACCACATAACACATGGGCTTTGGTTACCCATGTGTGGGGTGCTAAGTCTAAATTATTCATATAAATGCTTGGGTCGTATGGTGTGTTTAGCTAATATTTATTTTACGGGTATAGCTAGATTTACTTTCCTTATTTTAATGTAATTTTGCATTAGGATTAAGATGAGTGTTATGGGGGATTAGGATGAGCATTGATTATAAGACCAAGTCTATGTACCATATGATGCCTTTGAAGCAAGCATATCTAAATCAAGCCAAAAGGAAGAAAACAAATGGAGCAAATCAAATGAAGAAATGGAAGATGAAGAAATGAAGAAGAAAGAATGAAGAATGAAGACCCCATAACATTCATCATTTGTAATTGTAATTATTCTCTTATAATTCAGGTTGTATCAGGGTAGAGCTTGGCTAACCACATTTTTTCGTGTAGCAAGATGCACCACATCGCCTTTTATTCTTTTGTGATAGTTTATAAAATTATTTGATGTTTGTTTAGCTTGTGCATTAGAAAAACCATGCCTTTTCATAGTTTATTTATGATTGGTGATTATGGCTGGATGCGATTAAGCTCCTAGATAAAAATTAATTTTTCTACCCAAACTAATAACTCATAACTAAACCTATGAAACAAATCATAACCTCATATAAAAGCCTAGGCATTAAATCAAGATAATAAAATTTTTAACAACCCCTTAGCTAGATGTCGTATGTTTAATATTATGCACAATCATCTTATTTCACTCTTGTTAATAGAGGGCTTCCATCTTTGCCAGATAGTAAGGGCTTCACTTTGAGAGCCTATGATGGAAGAACACCTCTTTCCCTTTCATTTGGCCCATAATGAACTTCTCATGCATTTAGGCATACAAAATCCTATGGCCTATGTCAAAATAAAGAGTCTCAAATTTAATAAAATTTGACAAAAATTTGTATTAGATTTAAATCATTATTCATACCCCTCATGCTCTCTTAGGGAGTGGGTTTAAGGACTTAGTTTATTTTTTAAATTATAATATCCTAGCCATCTTACAAAAATATATGACTTTCTTACATGTATTTAAAGCGTAGGAGGAGTTAGCTGGCTGCCACTCCATACGGTAATAAGTCCAGCAGTTAGGTGGTTTACTCTCTTATGGAGGTAAACCATATACCCACTTTCTCTTTAGATTTAGGTCATGCTTTGGCCCTCATTAAAGCTCCCTAGATTTAGGATCCGAGGTTGTTATTTCCCTTTGGGGCTACAAGAATAAATCCTCACCTATTAGGAATTTTCATAATCTTTTATTGTGAAATTATAAGTCCTAGATTTTTAATAAAAGTTCAACTCAAATAAATAAATCTCCTCAACTTCAAACATATAAAGCCCAACCATAAGATAGATTGGAGTGCTCACTAAACTTCCAAAGTATCATGAGCACTCCCTACTCATCTCCTTTGGTTTTTTTTAATAACTCTTTCCTTTTGATCCATCCCACTTGATCTTCTAAAATAGAACTAATTTATTGATAATCATATCTTTGAATTTTTTGGAGACAACAATTGCCCACTTTAATAGAGTATTCTTAAGGGATTCATTTTTCTTAAGACGTAATTAACTATGAGGGCTTGCCCCCATAAGAAACTTTAGAATTTGGTTTAAATAAACCCTACTTTATTCATCCATGTAAAGTAGAGAAAAAATATCTAGTATATTCGAAGACCCATCATGCCTTAGGAGTCCTTATTAGGTGATTAGGTCCATTGTAGGGTAGTGACTTCTATCTTTCGAGATAGTATACTATTCCTCAATATTATACCCAATCACCTTAATAAGTACACCCTTAGATCTGCATGGTGTCCCCCCCATACAAACGAATCCAAAAATAAACACCACAAATTTTTCTGGCGACTCCACTGGGGAAGGTTCCTCTCTTCATCTCTAGTAGACGATTGTTGTCTCCAAGCATCGATAGTGGACTTGCATTTTATGTAAGTCCGTCACTATCTTTCCTTCTATTGGCACTTAGCTTTTTTTTCATTCTTAAGCAAAGTTAGCCAACATCTTTTAGGTTTTAGGACCTCACTCCGTGTAGGTCTTGAAACCCCATTGGGCTCCCCAATTGGTAAAAAACAAAATTTATCAATAAAAGGAGAGAGAATAAAAATCTAGGACCTCCTCACCACTAGCTTGGTAAGGCAAGGTTCATCATAAATTTAAGAAAAACAAATTCTTTCACAAAATGACACTTTCCAAAATCACTTTTTTGGAAATAATCACCTTCATTCAACATACACAAATTTGTTGAATGAAGATTCTATTTTCAAATCATAACATAAAATTGAAACCCACTTAACATATTTCACATATGCTAGAGTGGAAGTTTCTCTCTTTTCAAAATCTAGAAATCACATACATGACATCAAAATATATCATTGAAATTTATTTAACATACTTAAGATTTGTTAAATGAATTTCGTATCTATTTTGGAATCTTATTTGACATGCCACATTTGGCAAACAAAGAATTCTTCTCTCTTTCCAAAAAAAAAAGAGAAGAAGAGCACATCAAATACATTTGATTCCCACTTAAACATATCAAATTTGTTAAGTGAGAATCTCATTTTCATATTCATTTGATTCCCACTTAGCATGTCAAGGTTGTTAAGTGAGAATCTTATTTTCATGTTACATTTGATTATACTTAGCATGTCGAGGTTGTTAAGTGAGAATCTTATTTTCATGTCACATTTGATTCCCACATGTCGAAAGTTGTTATTTTCATGTCATATTTGATTACACTTAACATATCAAAGTTGTTAAGTGAGAATATCACTTTCATATACATTTGATTCTCGCTAACATATTAAAATTGTTAAGTGAGATTCTCATTTCATGACACATTTGAATTTCACTTAACATATCAAACTTGCTAAGTGAGAGTCTTATTTTCATAAATTATATTTGATTTCACTTAACATACCAGATTTGTTAAGTGAAATCTCATTTTCATGACATATTTGACTTCCCACTTAACATACCGAATTTGTCAAGTGAGGATCTCATTTTCATTGCACATTTGACCTCAACTTAACATACCAAATTTGTTAAGTGGGAGTCCCATTTTCAAAACATATATCAATCACATTGGACTTTCACTTAACATACCAAATTTGTTAAGTGAGAGTCTCATTTTCAATACACGTTTGATTCCTACTTACCATACCAAATTTGTTAAGTAAGAATCTCTTTTTTCAAATCACATCACACTTGGGCTTTCACTTAACATACCAAATTTGTTAAGTGAGAGTCCCATTTGTAAAGAAAAGCAAAACATAAATCACATCACACTTGAGCTTTCACTTAACATACCAAATTTGTTAAGTGAGAGTCCCATTTTCAAAGAAAAGCAAAACATATATCAAATCACATTTGGCTTTAATTTAACATACAAAAATTTGTTAAGTGAAAGTCCCATTTTCAAATATAAATCAAACACATGTGGCTTCAACTTGACATATCAAATTTGTTAAGTAAGAAGCCCCATTTTCAAATCAACATTTCACTCATCACAAGCAAAAGGTATTTCAAAAAAAAATTTCAAACAAACAATCACAACCACTTCTTAGCATACTCAAATTTTTTAAGTAAAAGTTATTTCAAATCATCAATATTTTCAAACAAGATACAAAATATAAAATATCTAAGAAAATCTCTCTCAAATTTATGAACCCCACCCAACCTACTTAATTTGATAATGGGTTCTAAATTCAAAATCAAATGGAAAAAGACTCTCCCAATCTCTCCAATGAACCCCACTTAACATATTTGAATTTGAGTGTGGGTTCAAAATTCAAATCTATATTACTCTGGGTATTAAAGCAAAAAATATGACAATATATTTCAACATGCAGATCACAATATATTAGCAATCACATCAACACATTTCACTATATTTCAATTGGGCTAGATTAAATCGACTACCCACATACTTTCAATTCAAGCATTTTACAAGGTAGATCTACCATATTGGTGGCTACAGATAATCAGATTCCACTGATTTGCCTCATTGAAGAGGAAGTGGATGCCCATGCCATGATAATTTAACCCAGTGTCTCCATTACTCATGGCTACTCGTTGGTCACCTTGATGGGGAAGACTATCTCAGATAGTCCTCCACATCAAGGTGGAATTAGCTCACCATTCCCTACCATTACTGATTTGATTTTGACAAGGAAAGCAACTGGTTCATGCCCATTCAATTCTTCAGACTCTCCATTTCCGCCATAAGTTCCACCTCTCTACTCTAGAGAAGAAGATTACTTGTTTTATAAGATGGTCACCTAATGAGTTATCTAATGTTCCTCACTTTAAGTGTTATAGATGAGGATGCTTAGTTTGGCTTTACTCATGATACGCAAAATGAGCATGTTCAAAAATAAAGATGATAAGATTAAGAGTAGAGATGGTCACTGCATCAGACATTAGAGGCATTAGATTTGCATGTTAAGAAAGGTGAGGAGGACTTAAGAGAGGTCTCTCAATTAAATGAGAATTTGCCCGACACAATGGAGATGAAGAACTAGAAGATTGCTCTACTTCCACCATTAGCATATTATGAGACAGGAGGGGAGCACGAGCCCTATGCCTATCTGAGGAGTGAAGATGCCTGAGCCCGAGTCCAGTTATTTGATTTATGATCATTGATCCATAGGAATGTTGGGGTCGATTCATAGGGAGAGAGTCATGGAGGCTTGAGCATCGTCCAGACAGAGAGAGAGGTAGGTAGTTGTAATGCCTCCATTATGATGGATTTTCATTGTACATCATTCAAATAGAATTATTCTATTGGTGCTACCTCGCAGTGAGATCTCTGCTGAGGGATAGTATGTTACCTTCACACCACTCCCTCATCCACCATCACCCGCAACCACATCCACCACGGCCAAGATCAAAACCCCCATCTGGGGAGAGACCTTCCCCTTTGGTGATCCGACTATGGCCTCGGGATCCCGCTCCCTCCATCCCACCTGTTGAGGTGAGATCAAGCTCCCTTGTTCAACCCTCAACCTCAGCCGTGGTTCGACAGGTGTGGCGACCCCTGGAGCATCATTATTGCACCACCACCACCATTAGAGCCAATGGCAACAGTAGTTACAGAGGGGGAAGGTGACAATTTTATAGTTTCCATGGTAGTGAATCTTTCCAGGGACACCACTCCACTGACGAGAAGTCATGCACGTATCTCTTCCAGTGAAACATGTGTTTATACTGGCACAATTATACTGCTCCTTAGATGATATTTTATCACAGTACTTTGCCGAAAAGAGGGAACTCTTAGGCAGTGATCGCGCATACTTGGAGAATGAGAGGGTAACCTTTGATCCCGATGAGGATGACCTTCTTGAGGATTTGACCGAGGTCCACATGGTCGATACTAGGAGCTCCCTCCATAGAGATCAGCATAGTTAGGAAGGTGTTATAGTTGAAGATGATGATGCCATCCATTCAACCCAACACCTCTGTCAGTAGCTTAAACAAAAGGATGATTAGATTAATCAGATGGATAAGAGGATGCATGACTTGTTAGCAGTCCTCCATGCAGTTCAAAATCAGGCCTCAGTCCCGTAGTATATACCGATAGATATAGATCATCCCAAGTTAGTACATGTTCTGGATTAGCCCAAGTGTACTTCTCTAATAGATCAGAATAGTGGTATCTTGCATAGAAAGATGGTGGATAACACCTCCATGCATGAAAAAGACATTATGGCGGAACAGTCGGTGAGGGATGTGTTGGTTCAAGCCAGATGTAGCTCATCCGTTCCAAAGGGTAGACCCTACCCGGATGAATTTGATGTTGTCCAATACCCTAAGGATTTTGTGCCTCCTTCCTTCAAAATATTTGATGGCAGTGGGAACCCTCGCCAGCACATCACACCCTTCAAGGTCACCGGTAAACACCGAGGCGATGCTCTTCTTTCGATTGTTGTTAGCAGGTATGCATTTGATTGGTATGACCAACTTCCCAGCCAAGAAGACATTTGCCGAGTTGGAGCACTTCTTCATCAAGAGGTTTGTCGGAGCTCAACAAAGGGTTAAGCGACCTCCAGACCAAGCAAAATTCAAATGAGTCCCTTGTTGATTACATTCTCAGGTGGAGAAACTTGAGTATGAAATGTGAATCACATCTGTCTAAATAGCATGCCATTGAGATTCTACTCAAGAATATTCATGGCCTGGTTGCTTTGATGCTTAAGGGGCTTACAATCAAAACCTTCGAGAAGCTAATCAACAAGGTGGCTAGTCTATAAGAGGAAGCCAAACAGTTGCCTTTCCATGACTTGTCAGCCAAGCCCAAATCTTAGAAGGCATTTGAGAAGAAGCCGGGGCAATCACAACAGTTGATAAGGAGAAGTAGCCAGCTAGGGTTCAGTCGGATAGGTCTTGATCCTAGCAGTCTCCTTTACCACCTCCTTTGCCACCACCTCGGCAATCATACTAGTTATCTTAGTTACCACAGTGGCCTCCACCAGTACCTCCATAGTAGTATCCTCATCAGCATCATCAGCAGTAGTATTCCAACCCGCCACTAGATAGTTAACATTTACCTACTCTTATCGATAAATTGAATAAATAAAATTCATTCAAGAGGGAGGTAGTCAGGAAGATCTTTAAGAATCTCTTAAAGAAGCTTGATTTCTAGTTACCAGAGCTTAGGAGGCCGGAGGAAATGGGCAAGAGTCATGATCCAAACTATAGCCCCTACCACCGCATGCTAGGACATGTCTTAGAAGATTGCTTTTACCTTTAAGGACCTATAGTTACAAGTTAGGTGTCATTGTCATCCCTAAGGAATATCTACTAGAACAATCTAGTTATGGGTAATCCTTGGGGATACACGATCTTCTTAAGATAGAGAAGGTTGGGATATCTCCCTATCCCAACCTCCAAGAAAATTATCTCTAAGATAAGAAAGTTACCCTTGTAGGTTCTCAAGTAGCTCAAATCTCCAACTCTAAAGAAGGTTTGCAAGTTACTGATGAAGGAGGTAGAATGCAACGAGCTCCCACTTGCCAGATCTACAAGAGACAACCATTGACTGAGCATTCCACCCATTAGCTATAGTTCCTCGCCTGTCTTCTGTAGCAGACATCATCGAGGGGTGCAAAATCCCTCACACTTTACTTGATTTCTATTTTATACCTTCATCCAAATCTAAGAAATCAAAGAAGCAAGCATTACATCTATGTCACGATGATCTTCCTAGCTTATTTAGATAGCTCCTCCAATCAATAATAACTAGTTTTAATCACTCACTCTTCTACGAAATGGATTTTCCATTTTTGAATCATTCGGGTTCGTCCATTGAAATTGATTTAGAGTCATCTGACTCTGATGATCCCATAGGATATGCTATAGGTGAACCTGATGAGTAGGTAGAACTTTCCACTAAACCATCTCATGAATTCATTGAAGTCAACCTCTGCAATGGCAAAATTCTACCTCCTAAAGTAGCACCTCAAGATAAGGGTAAACAAGTCATTAGTTCAAGTGATCAAGAAGCATCTCCACAGGATGCTCCACCTATGAATATGCTTGTGGTGGACCAACCTAGAGTTGACTACAATATCCTTGCTCACCTAAGAAAGTTGCCAGCTAAACTAAGCATATATGATGCCCTTGACCTATCCAAAGAGATGAGGGAGTCATTGATCAAAGTCCTTCTTAATCTAGAAATATGCTTAGCTCATCTGTTGGAGAGGAGACATGTTATTCAAGAGAAGCCAGTGGAGTTACATTCACCAATGAAGACCTTCTTTTGGGGACAACAAAGCACAACCATCCCCTCTACATCACAGTGGACATAAGCAGATTCAGACTCTCCAGGGTGTTAGTTGATCCAGGTGCATCAATGAACATTATGAGTCTAAAGACCCTTACCTACTTGAGGATTGATATCTCCAAACCAAGGAGATGAATGATGTTAAGAGGATTCAATGAGCAAGGCAAGAGGGCTTTAGGCTCTATAGTGTTGCCATTAGAGATATATGACTAGAAGATAGAAGCCAAGTTCTACATAATTGATTCAAATTCATCTTTAACAACTTTGCTTGATAGGCTTTGGATACATGGAAATAACACGGTTCCAGCCTCTTTACATCAGTGCATCAAATTTCGAAGAGGTGGAATCGAGTATTGTGTCATAAGAGACTTGAAGCCATTCTCAGTTAGAGAGGTTGAGATATATGAGGACGCATCCTACTATCTTCCTCCAAATAAAAAACTTTATTCTTGTGAACTTGGTGAAAGTTCAAAAATAAAAGAAAAAAATAAAAGAAAAAAGAAAAATAAGAAGAAAAGAAAAAGCAAAAGAAAAGAAAAGGAAAAGAAAATAAAATACAAGACAGAATCAGAGGAAGATGTAGAGCAAGATATTGGATTCTGCCCACAGTTCATTCCTCCATATGAACACATAGGTAGGATGACTTGACCCTCACCAGGTAAAGGTAGAGGCAGATCTAGAGGTAGTTCTAGAGGTGGAAGAACTCCTCCCTATTGGCCACCCAATAGGAGTTATGTTCTAACTCATAGGAGTACCCATGCTATCCACATAGACTTAGAATCCAATTCAGAGGATGAGTCTCATTTGGTTAGCATGCCAACCAACCCCTCTCAGCGGGTCCCTTTGGAGGTGACATTGACAACCGATGAAGACCAGCCTCAAGTAAAAGCATGAATGTATCTCAATCACTATTATGTAAACAGACAACAATTATGAACCTTAAACCTTACTCTTTCTTCCAAAGTTGAAGGTTTAGTAGTTAAGAAGGCCCTCAAGTCATCCACAAATGTCAAGCCAAAGAGATTTTTATTAGGAGCATCATCCAAAGTCAAGAAGCCAATGTATAACTTGAGGATAATTCATATAATGATTTAATATAATTATCTTTTGATTGGTATTCTCCTTGTGTTCTTAACTTAGCAAAGAAGGGATTAATCCCACATACTTGGTCTAAACACATGTTAGATTACTTTGAAAGGTTATGGGACTACCAAAGTAGATATTCTCAATCAAGACCAAGAGTAGGATTCAACATAGTGGTCCAAATGACAACCATTGCCTAGTCATCACCACTCATTTGGTACAGGTTCTTTCTCAAATATTTGGCTCTTATGAGGAGGTATGTTTAGAAACTTCAAAATGACCCAAATGAGCTTGAAGTCAAAGAGGCACCTGAGTTTGAAGAAGAGATCGACAACCATTGATGAACTTAAAGAGATCAACTTAGGAACTGAAGATAATCAACATCCGACATACATCAATTCCTTATTGAATGAAGAAGAAACCAATGACTTAGTAGGCTATTATTAAGTTTAAGGACTACTACATGGAGGTTATGAAGAAATGCCTAGTTTATCTCCCGACGTAGCAGTCCATAAACTAGCAATAGAACCTAATGATAACCCTATCAAGTAAGCTCCTAGACGCATGCGATTAGACATTGAACAATAGGTCACTTCTAAAATTAAGAAATTGATCGATGATGGCTTTATCAGGGAAGAAAAGTATCATACCTGGTTATCCAGTGTCATCCCAATTAAGAAAAAGAATGGCCAAATTGCATATGTGTCGATTTCAGGGATCTGAATAAGGCATGTCCTAAGGATGAATTTCCACTTCCTATACCGAGCTAATGGTGAACATTTCCTCATCTCATGCAAGATTCTCTTTATGGATGGGTCATCGATTACAACCAAATCAAGATGGCCCCGTGGATGAAAGAAACATTGCTGAACCCCATCAAATCTATTATTATAAGGTCATGCCTTTCCTTAAAATGCGGTGTACATACCGGCCATGACTCGGATCTTCAACAAACTCATTCATCATTAAGTTGAATGCTATATTGATGATCTTATAGTAAAAAAGTAAAGAAAAGGAAGACCATCTCTCTGACTTGAGAGTAGTTTTTGAATGATTAAGATAATTTAACCTCAAAATGAATCCTCTGAAGTATGCATTTGGAGTAGCTTCAGAAAAATTCCTTAGATTTATTGTCTGACACCGGGAAATAAAGATCGATCCAGAGAAGATCAAGGCTATCTTAGAAATGCCACCCCCTAAAAGTCTAACTCAACTTAGATCATTCCAAGGGTGGTTGATGTATCTAAGATGCTTCATTTCTAAGCTATCAGGAAGATGCCAATCATTCTCAACACTTGTCAAAAAGAATGCCAAGTTCAAGTGGGATGATAAGTGCTAGTATGCTTTTGAAGACATCAAGCACTACCTGATGATACTGCCAGTTCTAGCAGCTCCTATCCCGGGAAAGTCATTGATCCTATACTCTGCTGCATTAGATGACTCACTTGATGTTTTGTTGGCTCAAACTAACGACGAAGGGAAATAAAATGCACTCTACTACCTCAATCATCATCTAATTCCTGCTGAGACAAACTACCCTTCTATTGAAAAGCATTGCATAGCTTTAATATTTGCATCTCAAAAGCTACGATACTATATGAATTCTCATAAGGTGAATCTGATCTCTAGGATCAATTCATTGCAATATCTCATGACACGATAAACATTATATGGATGATTTGTCACATTTTACCTCCTAAGTGAAAGGATAAGCACTAGAAATTTCTTAGACACTCACCGCTAATTCTCGCCAAGTGATGACCTCCCCAATGAATAAATCATGAACTTAGGGGATAATAGGAGATGCATTTTGATGGTGTGGCTTCCTTTCAAAATGGAGAATAATCACATCTACTCTTCCGTGAAGGTTCTCATATACTCACCAATTCATGCACCAACAATGAAGTCAATGAGGCTCAATTATCGCCGAGTTAATCATTACACTATGATCCAGAGCATCAACATCTTTGGGGATTCTTAACTCATCATCGACCAAATTGCTGGGTCCTACAAGGTTTTAAAGCCTAAATTCCATCATTACCATATACTATGAAATCGAGGTTACCATCTACAAGATTCCTCGAGGGGATAACATAATAACAGATGCATTAGCCAAGCTTACCAAAGAATTGGCATGTCCGGAAGATGAGTCCATTCCAATAAGGGTCAAAATACAAGTCTTATCTCTTGTTGATCGAACTCAAGAGATTCTCTCTTGAAGGGAGGTTACCGCTGCCAAAAGGAGGATATGAGGATTGAGGCAACCATTCATGGATTATCTAAATATAGGCAAACTACCTCAAGAGAAATCACTAGTACACCGTGAAGTAGAGAGCCTTTCACATGCTCTAGTGGCACCTTATACTGACCTTCATCATATATGGTTTCGTTGTTTGGACAAACAAAAAGCCCGTAGGATCATGACCAAGGTACACTCAAGTTTATGAGGAGCGCATCAATCCGTCCAAGATGAAAGCCAAAAAAGACTAGATACTATCGGCCTTTGATGATCACAATCGCATGGATGTAGCTAGATGTGTGGTATACCAACCACCCAACATTCTACATTCTACATTGGCCTTATGACCATTTGAGTGTTGGGGTACCGACATAGTGGGTCCGATTGATCCTCCTTCTTCCAAGAGTCACCGGTTCATTCTAGCTGCCATCGACTACTTTTCCAAGTGGGCAGAGGCAATCCCACACTTAGAGGTCGAGCTCAACAGATGTGCTGTTTTCAAAACCATATCGTATAGTTTTGGGGAGCCTCGATGAATTATATATAGAAATGATACTACATTCAAGAGCACTAAAATCAACAGCTTTTCTTAGAGCACAACATAGATTGGAGATACTCTACCATCTACTACACGAGGGAAAATGGTCTAGCAGAAGCATTCAACAAGACTCTCATCCAAATATTAAAGAAGACACTGATGACAAGACGTGCATGAGCTAGTTGAAATGTGGGCTTACGCACACATAGCTCCAACTCAATCTACCCCTTTCTCCTTAGTGTATGGGTCCAAAGTTCTACCATTAGAAGTCCAACTCCCATCATTAAGGATACCATGGGTAATAAAAAATCACAACAAAGTAGAATGCCAAGCTAGAAGAGCTTGAAGGTTTGAGGAGAGATGCCTCAGGCTAGAACCTCGAAGTTGTACAAAGCCAAAATGATTCAAGCTCACAATAAGCTGGTCCATCCTAGAGCTCTTCAAGTAGGAGAGCTTACTTTAGTTCTAAGGAGATCAATTGTTACCCATCGAAAGATGGGAGGAAAGTTTGAACTCATTTGGGAAGAACCTTTTGCCATCGAGAAGGCCTACCAAGGAGGATCTTATCAACTTATAAATTATAAAGAAGTGCCCGATGCTTCCAATCAATGGGCTCTACTTAAAGAAATACTATCCATAAATCTTGTTTAAAAATAATCATCAATAAACTTCCTTTCATATCAAATTCCATCTCTTATGTGTTAGAAATATCTTTCGCCGAGAACCAATGATGTAGATGTAAGAACATTCTATCCCTCCACTACACAAACACAAACTACAAATAATCCTCTAGTGATATTAGGTTAGGTGTAAGTAAACCCAAGAGGCATCCTTTTTTGACTAGTACAACTAAGTTAGGTGTAAGAGAACCCAAGCGGCATCCTTTCTTGGTAGAGTCACAATTGCCCATGCAGCGCCATTTCATCCATTCTTTTGCATGTTTAGGGTAGGTGTAAGAGAACCCGAGCAGTATTCTATTCCTTCTTCCATAAAACAAAGGAACACATATCTTTTGACTTGAGCTATTTTGATGCAGGAGCACCTTGTCAGTTTGGGCCGATATGCTATCTTATTAGTGTGTCGCCCTAATGGTCACTCGTCTGGCGGATGTGAGTCCCCACGCTTTCTTCCTAACTTGACCATTGCTAACCAATGAGCACCTTGTCAGTTTGGTAGGCCTTACTGTGCAGCTAATAAGCTACCCCATGTTGACTTTGTTTAAAAGGATGTAAACCTATACGCTTTCTTTTTAGACTAGCCATCATGTACTGACTAGGTCGAGTATATTTGAGGTTTAGGGTAAGTCCCCCAGGGGCTCCTTTCCTCCTGACTACTTCAAGCTTGGGTTTAGTCCTTACACAAGACTCCCTGCTTAGTAGTCGCCCTAGGTCAGATAGTTCCCGTCGAGCCGAAGATAGACTATCATGTTGATCAGTTTGGCTTTAAAGAGTTGTAAGTCTACATGCCTTCTCTCTAGGCTGATTGTCGCACACCGACGGGCACCTTAGGTTGGTTGGTTATGGCCATGCTAATGATGATCCACCCGGTGGATACACCACCCTTGGCATATGTGAGTTCCTGCGCTTTCTCCTTGAGTTGACCACCGTATAATTATAGACTTTCTTTTACAGGGTTTTGGATAATGCCCCTAGCAGCACCTCCCCTGTGGGCACTCTATTTGAATCACGTCCTTAGCGAATCCATTTAGACACTACCCCGGTTACTCTTAGATTAGACAATTCCACTTTCCTAGTAGCCACCCCTATGGTTGGAGAATTTATCTTGTGGATATGTAGATTCTCCCTTGGTCCAAGTCCGAGATAAGACTCTTGATATGAGCTCCTTTGTGGTGGTCCCTCATAAAACCAATAGGGTCCACGATAGCATAAAACAAACAAAATATATTTTCGCTTGTGGATTAGGAATTCAAGCCCCCAATGGCCTCTTTCCCAAGCAGGCATCCTATCGTTAGGGCAGTATCAACATAACTCCTTATAGGAATTGCTTGATTACTTTGAGTTAAGATAAGTCCCTGAGTCTGCACTCTCTTAGTAGTCGCCCTTAGGTCGGGTTCAACTTGTTGTGCCACCAATGAGTCACCCCGGTGATCGTCTTCACTTTGAAAGATATAAGTCTATTATGCATTCTTTCCAAAGACGCTGTCCACAATGAGCCTTAGGTCGGTTCGATTTGTTGCAAAGCAATCGATCACCCGGTGTTCCTTGAAGATATGAGTGCTGCTTTCTTCCTAACTTGACCATTGTAGACCAAAAGACACCCCTAGCTCTACCCCACATTATAGACTATCCCTTTGGATTTGTAAATCTAAGACAGTAGCCGATATAGCTCCATCACACACCGATCCATCCATCACATCAAAATAAATGAAATTAAAATAAATGCAATTCAATCAAATGACATTATCCTGACTACTTTTGAAATATAAGTCTCCCACATATTCATTCAGTCGCTTGTGGTTTGATTTGTTGCATCCAATGATCACCCCAGCTTGTCCCTTACTTTGGAGATAAGTCTATGCTTTCTCCTAGTACATCCATTGTACATCAAAGGCAACCTCTTAGTTCTACCCATGTGGTTGGACTACTTTGGATTGGTAAATCTGAGATAGGCCAAGGCCGACATGGTTCTTTCCCAGTGCGGTCCAATGCAAACCAACGGGGTCCATCTCAAAATTTAATCTTAAAATAAACAATCAATCATCTTCTCCATGGTATCAATCATCCCAACGCCCCCCAGGAGTCAATTCAAACCAATTCTTCAAAGTTCACCTCAAAAGAAATCTCATCAAATCCTTATCCCAAGTGGATAACTAACTGCTTCTAGTTCATTTATCCCTGGTGGGTTATACATTCTAATCCCAAGAGGATACTCTACCCAAATCATATCATGCATTCAAATCCAAACCCCTTATCCCAAGTGGATAACATGAACCGCTTCTAGTGGAAGGTTCACATGCTTGATCCTCGGATCCCTTCTTCCTCCCTTATGCCCTTGCATGAGCGAGTTATTGCACTAAGATCTTGATTCCATCTACATCTCGGTTTAGAAGTAGATCATTTATTAATGTTTGCATCTTGGTCATTGTTGATCATTCTCAACACACGTGTGGTGTGCCTTATCACACCACACCTATTGTTTTGTTGACCTCACTTTTTGGAGTGAGCTCTCAACTTTCATCATGGATCTAGGACTCTTAGACACAAGAGTTCCTTAGTCTTAAGATACTTCTAATTAGGTGAACATTTAACCTAACCTTAGAGACTTAGAAGAGTTAGCCATAGGGTTGTGCCCAAGGATTTAGGAGGACTTGCCTACCCCTATAGCCCAAACCAAATTCTTGCTTCCTTTTCCAAATCAAATCTTAAATTCAAATATCTAAAATCAAATCCAACTATCAAATGATTGAAACCCATGATTAAATTCAAACTCCAACCCCTTCCCGAGCCCTTTGATTTTATCTTATGGACTTAGTCCTAACCAAATTAGAATCAACCCCAATCCAATTAGTTTTCTTAATTATCAAATTCAATCTCTAATCAAATTCCAAATCATAAATCAAATCTAACTATCAAATGATTGAAACCCAAATCAAATCAAATTCCCAATTTTAGCCCTTTTAGCTAAATTCTTGAACTTAAATGATACCCAAACTAATTCAAAACTCATGATTTCTTGATTCAATCATTCTACAATCATTGGCCTAAATATAAACATAAACCACCATTATCAAACCAAATCCAAGCTAACTCAAATCAAACCCAAGTTAGCCCTTTTGACTTGAAATTCTCATATGAACCAAAACTCATTTGGCTCCAAACCACTTGCAATTGGATTTATATTTGAATCCTAGGCTCATGTGTGAGTTCAACTAAACTTGAATCAGGCCATGATCAAGCCAATTAACCCCTTTAGGCTCACTTGACCCAAAGTGGCCTAAAGAAACATTTTTGAGCCAAGTTCTAATCCAACCCAAATTGGATTGTACTAAGCCCATCCAACCCCTACAACATAACCAACAATCACCCTAGCATGATCAATTACCTTAAATTGGGTCAAACCAAGTCAAACCTCTTGAAATCAATATTTAGCCCAAATGAAACCCAAACTACCATATGCCAAATTGATTAAAACCATTGATTCAAACTAGCTCATAATCAATGATTGAACACCAAACCTCACTTGAGCCAAACCAAGCCAATTAATTTGACCTAAGTTGACCCAAATTGGCCTAAAAATCCAAAATCATGATTTGATCCAAATTGATTACAACCAATGGCTCAAGTTCACTACAAATTGATTATTGAACTTGACCAAAGCTATAATTGAGCCAAAGTTGACTAATTGGTCAACTTGACCCAACCTAGCCCAAATTGACCTAAAGGGTCAAATTAGCAAAATCCAAATTAAATCTAAATTAAACCAAACCAAAATCATTTTAATTAGCCAATTGAACTTGACTACACACCTAACCCAATTGGTCAAATTGGTCAACTTGACCCATTTGACCTATATGAACCCAATGAGCCATAATAAAATCAATTAAACCAATGACACCAATAAACTCCAATTGGTCATGTGAACTTGACCCAACCCTTGGTTTGACCCAATTTGACCAATTCAACTCTTAACCCAACCAATTTGACCCAAGCCAAATCAAATCAAATAAACTCCAAACCACATGAAATATGAGCTAACCCACTTTTGACCCATTTCAAATCTGCCCAAATCAAACTTATAGCCAAATGACCATTTTGTCCTTGGGTTTAGAACATCCCATGAGATAAGACACATGCACATTGGGTCATTTTCTCCCCCTAGCCACTTGGCACCCATTCATAGGTCCACTTAGGCACATAGGACCATGGTTGACGTGACCCAAGGGTGGTTGGGTCAACCATGACTCATGGGGTCGTGAAATCACCTCCCCATTCCCATTGGAACACTTGAAAAGCCATAGGACCCATTACTCCCATGGCATCCACTCTCACACCCTCCTCCACTCAAAGGAAGCCAACTAACATAATTCTCTGCCCAAATCGAGCTCCCCATCTCAGCCATTGATCCAAAAAGCTAAAATAGCCATTATCATCTGATCTAAGGAATGAGGGGGGTATACCCCCCTCATTCTCACTCAAACCCAGAGCCACACTCGAGGAGAGAGATCCAGCAATTTCAAGGCTTCGAGCTCAAAATCCCCATCGCTTTACGTGAAATCAACAGGAGGTCACCCACAATTGTCATTTGCTCATACCTCCACTAAAGTGCAATTAACTTAGCACACACCTTCCTTGGAGCTAGAGAGAGTTTCCCATCATCTCACCAGGTAGAGTTCACCAAGACCGATCACTACGTGCATGGCCTTCAGCAAACTACCAAATCAAAGCTGGGGCTCAACAAGGCTTTATTTCTACCAAACGAAGCTTCCTTAATTGTTGGAATCGGCAATCACAAGCTATGAGGTATGCCATTAAAGCTGATCCTTGAATGAAAATAACTTGGTCATTTGTGAAGGAAAGTGCTATGTCATGTGATTTTCACCATTAGATTTGCTTGTTATGCTTCCCCGAAGGTGTGGGATAAGTTTCATCTCCATCCGAAGCTTGGGTGAGCTTAGATCGAGAAACAATCGATGGATGGCAGTCGTCGTTCACTGTTCGGAAGGAGATAGATCACGAAACGTCCATTTCGCATGATTAGAACAGATGGTCCTTATCTGATCACGCATAAAACCCCTAATTAATCCATTGAACGATGTTTAATCTGGCCATCCATCTTACGACGATCCATAGAGTTACACAATATCCGAGTCACCCTTGATGTGATAATATAAATCCATCGCACACGGAAAGTCGCCACATAATGGCCGATGGGATTAAGGCTTTAAATAAGCATAATTAATTTATTTTAATCAAACTTCCTAAATTAATACTAATTCTAGAAAATCCAAAAATACAAAAAGGCTCATTTTAAAGATATAATAAAATCTAGAAAAATTATTATTAATTGGTTTTGAATTATGATTTTGGCTTAATTGGAAATCTAATTAGCTTAATTATTCCTTAATTAATCACCCAATTGATCTCCAACTTTCTATGGATGTTTGGGGGGATAACCTCTGCCTCCCCCCATTTTTCTACAATTTTATTGATTGCTTAATTAGGGAAATCAATTGATTAATCCTTAATCACTTTCTTAATTTAATTAGTGATAATTAGTAAGTGAATAGTGATTTGATTAATCATTTAAGCCTAATTACCTCTATTGAACATTAAGGGAGCTTAGGAATGGTTGGGATACCTTTCCTAATTCATTTCCTAAGTTTCCTTCACTTTTGGAATTTAATTAGTTAATGATCAGTGAGGTTATTAATTTCTTAATCAATTAATTAATCTCCAAGATAAACATTAGAACCTAATTGAGTGTTTGAAGTGACTTAGGGGTTAAGGATTGAGGCCTTATCCTTGATCCCTTTCCCTAAGTTAATTTTATCATTCAAATTAAAATATAATCAAAGAATTCAATTAATTAATTGACAAACTTGATTAACTCAATCTAAACTTAGGTAGCTCTTTGGGGGTCCAATAACCCAAAGGGGGAGACAATGAAATTATGGTTAGTTCACATGTGTGAGAAAACCATAAAGTAGTTATGTGAGATCCCTTAAGCCTAATTAACTATTAATCATAAGCCAATTGTATTAGGCCCCTTTCATTTCTTAGTATTGCAAATTTACTTTTATGTGGTTGCATATCATATTGGCTCATTATTAATTAGTTAATTAACTTAAGGTGATGTAATTAAGGCTTAATTCATACCTTAACCTAATTAAACCATAAAATCAACTTAATTACTTCTTCATTAAACTAAATTAACTCACACATGAGGAATGGGATTAGGATCAGCAAACTTCTTTCATTTCCTAAATCAAATCAAACTCAAAACTAAAATGTCATTAAAGAACTTTAGTTTATTTTAAGTAGCCTTATTTAGTATTATTGTCCTTAGGAATTAATTGGAATGAATGAGATCATATGCATATGTTCCTTTATTTCTTGCCAATCATGTTAAATGTTGCATGCCCTATGTAATCATGCATTCATTTCTTTTAAAATTAACTAAATGAAATAGTTTCTTTTATGTCAAATTGTATGTGGTGACTTAAATTGAAAATAGGTGTGGGTATTATTACTATTAAATCAAAAGTTATCTTTAAAAGCCTACAAATCAATTATAATATATAGAATGGTGTTAATTACAAGTATCTATAAGTTTGCATGTGTTGATAATATAAGATATGCAATATGAAGCTCTCTTTCCTTATCTTATATGGATTTACATGGAATTTACAAATGTATAGTTCATTTGAAAAGAACATAACATTTGTCTAAATCCACTCCTATACGTCTCCATGCTAAGACTTAGGAAGAATTTCATATCATATATGTAAATCATATAATCAAATCAAATATGACTTCTTGCATGACTTCTCGTTCTTTTGGTTTCTTTTTGTACATTCACATGTGATTATGAGTACATTAAGTAAGTCTTGTCTTGTACCTTAAATAATGGAGTCGCACTCACTTAAAACTCTTATATATGTATGATGACCAATGAATAAGAATCATAATCAAATAAATCAAATACAACTATTGCATGGGTTTTCTATCCTTGTTTACATATATATATGTATTTAAGAAAAGTGGTATATTAGTTTGAAGCCGTGACTTTAAGTAGCCCTAAGTAGGTCTTGTACTTACGCCCCCGTGAGAATAATGGCATCACACTCACATAAATTTTTTTACATATGAATGTGTACCTAGCTAATGGATGAAAAATCCCTCTATAAAAAGACAGCATTCATAATTAATCAAATGAAGTATTTAAATTTCAAACACACTTCTTTGCATTCATCATTTAAGTGTGTTAACACATACATTGTATGTTTAAGTATGCTTAGGATTTAATCATATGCATGATATATATGATGGAGAGAAATGGATAAACATGTGTTATTTGATAGAAATTTATTCTAATTAATCTTAAGATATCTTTCTTATTGAATAAGGTCATTTAGAGTGAACCTAAACTTAGAATTGATTAAAACATATGATAAGCCATTCACTAAAGGAAATTGATTAATTAACTTGCTTTAGAAGTGACTTAATGTAGGGATGAAAGAGAGATTCCCTCTCTTTCTTCTCTTTATAACACTTAGTTGTTAAGTGTATACTATAAGAAACAAAAGAAAACCCTAAGTAAAATATTCAAATAAATTAAATCACTTAAAGAGAAATCAACCATTTATAAATTAAATCTCTCACACTTAGCAAATTATAACTCTAAAGCCTAGTTAGGATATACCACACAAGCTTTAATTCACACACATTAGACTAAGTCACCATTTCTAAGTTTATGTTAAGACGGTGTATGATTCGATATATACTTATTTTATGATGTATTATTAGATTAGGTGTGTATGTGTAGTCCGGATGTTAGATATTTAATTATACTTTCTAGAGGGTTGTGCTTAAGGGGTTGTTAAAATAAAAATATAAATGCTTTTTATTATGTAAGTCGCTTAGCCCCTAAGCATTACCCAAGTTAGGACAGGTGGGCTTGGTTACCCATGTGTGGGGTGCTAAGTCCAAATTACTTATATAACTATTTGGGTCGTATGGTGTGTTTAGCTAATATTTATTTTATAGGTGTAACTAGATTTACTTTTTTCTTTTAATGAAATTGTGCATTATGATTAGGATGAGTGTTATGAGAGATTAGGATGAGCATTAGTTATAAGACCAAGTCTTATGTTCCAAGTGATGCCTTTGGAGCAAGCATATCCAAATCAAGCCAAAATGAAGAAAGAAATGGAGCAAATCAAATGAAGAAATGAAAGATGAAGAAATGAAAAAGGAAGAATGAAGACCCCCATAACATTCATCATTTATAATTGTAATTATTCTCTTATAATTCAGGTTGTATAAGGGTAGAGCCCGGCTACCCATTTTCTTTTGGGAGACGGAATCAATCGCCTTTTATTCTTTTACAATAGCTTTATAAAATTATTTGATATTTTGTTTAGCTTATGCACTAAAATAAGCATATAGTTTCATAGTTTATTTATGATTGGTGATTGTTGTATGGCCTCGACGTGATTAGACTCATAGGATAAAAATTAATTTTTCTACCTAAATTAACAACTCATAACTAAACCTCTAAAATAACTCATAACCTCATATAGAAGCCTAGGCATTAAATCAAGATAATAAAATATTTAGCAACCCCTTAGCTGGATATTTTATGTTTAATATTATGCAAAATCATCATATTTTACTCTTGTTAATAGAGGGCTTCCATCTTTGCCAGATAGTAAGGGCTTGACCTTTGACAGCCTATGATGGAAGAACATCTCTTTCCCTTTTGATTTGGCCCATAATGAACTTCTCATGCATTTAGGCATACAAAATCCTATGGCCTGTGTCAAAATAAAGAGTCCCAAATTAAATAAAATTTGATAAAAATTTACATTAGATTTAAGTCATTATTCATACCCCTCATGCTCTAGTCTCTTAGTGAGTGGGTTTAAGGACTTGGTTTCTTTTCTAAATAATAATAACCTAGCCATCTTGCAAGAGCATATGACTTGCCTACATGGATTTAAAGCATAGGAAAAGTTAATTGGTTGCCACTCTAGGTAGTAATATGTCCAATAGTTTGTGGTTTACTCTCTTAAGGAGGTAAACCATACACCCACTTTCGCCTTAGATTTAGGTTATGCTTTGGCCCTCGCCAAAGCTCCTTAGATTTAGGATCCGAGGTTGTTATTTTTTTTTTTTTGGGCTACAAACAAAATTCCTCACCTCTTTGGCATTTTCACAATCTTGTATTATGGAATTATAAGTCCTATATTTTTAATAAAATTTCAACTCAAATAAATAAATCTCCTCAACTTCAAACATATAAAGCCCAATTATAGGATAGATTGGAGAGCTCACTAGGCTTCCTAGTATCATGAGCACTCCCTACTCATCTCTTTTGGTTTCAATAATAACTCTTTTCTTTTGATCCACCCACTTGATCTTCTAAAACACAATTAATTTATTGATAGTCTTATCTTTGAATTCTTTGGAGAGAACAATCATCTTTAATCGAGAGTATTCTTAAGGAATTCATTTTTCTTAAGACATAATTAACTATGGGGGGCTTACCCCCATATGGAACTTTAGAACCCGATTTAAATAAATCCTACTTTATTCATCCATGTGAAGTAGGAAAAAAATCTATGGTATATTTGAAGACCCATCATGCCTTAGGAGGCCTTATTAGGTGATTAGGTCCATTGTAGGGTAGTGACTTCTATCTTTTGAGATAGTATAATATTCCTCAATATCGTGCCTGATCACCTCGATAAGTACACCCTCAGATCTATGTGGTGCCCCCCCATATAAACAAATCCAAAAATAAACATCACACCTTATTTGAATCATATTTGAACATTATTTCAAGCTTGTTTAAAAGCTTGAGCAAGATTTGAACAATATTGAAAGCTAGTTTATTCATAATATGTTTGTGATGTCTATCATCACTGTGGTGTTTATTTTTTGGAATATGGGTGGACATCACGCAGATCATAGGGGGTACTTATTGAAGTGCTCAAGTACAAAATTAAGGTATGATGTACTATCTCGAAAGATAGAGACATGACCATACAATGGATCTAATTACCTAATAAGGACTTTTGAGGCATGATGGGTCTTTGAATGTACTAGAGATCTTTCCCCTACTTTACATAGAAAAATAAAGTAGAGTTTATTTTAAGTCAGGATCTTAAGTTCCCAATGGATGCAAGCTTCCATAGTTAATTACATCCTAGGAAATGAGATTTTCTAAGAACACTCTCGATTAAAGTAGTAAATTATTGTCTCCAAAGAATTCAAAGTTAGACTATCAAAGGATTGGTTATTTTAGAAAATTAATTGGGAGTGTTCAATTGGAAGACTTATTTTTAGAATCTAAAGAAAAATGAGTAGGAAATGCTCATGATACTAGGAGGCCTAGTGAGCATTCTAATATATCTTATAGTGAGGCTTTATATGTTTGAAAGTGAAGAGATTTATTTTGTTTGAGTTAAAATTTTATTATATTATCAGGGATTATAATTCATCAAAATAAGATTATGAAAATGCATAAGAGGTGATGATTTATGCTCATAGTCTGAACAAAAAAAAAACCTCATATTCTAAATCTTGGGAGCTTTAGCATAAGCTAGAGCATGACCTAAATTTAAACAAAAATGGGGACATAAGGGTCTACTCCATAAGAGAAGATAAACCTGCCCGACTATTCTAAACTTACAACTACCTGGAGTGGCCGCCAGCTAACACCTCCTACAATTCAAAACCATGTAGTCTGGTCTTCTGAAATTGTAAGAAGGTTAGGCTTGTTATTTAATTGAAAAGAGACTAAAGTCATAAACTCACTCCCTAAGAGACTGGAGCATGAGTTGTATTAGCGTATGACTTAGTCTTAAAATGTAATATTTTATAATTTTTATTTTATTTTGACACATTTATTTGGACAATGGCTTTAGTATTTTATATGTCTAAATGCATGATGAAATTTGATTGTTAGCTAAATCAAGAGAGAAAGAGGGTGAATCTCTACTATAAGGGGTTGCTCTCATAGGTCAAGTGGTCCATAAAGTGCAAAATGAGGACCCTCATTTTGCAAGAGTTATAATAGATGCCATATATGATATTAGACATACAACATATATCTAAGGGTTACTAAATATTTTAATTATCTTGCTTATAACCTAGGATTTATGATGAAGTTAATAGTTTTTTTAAAATTTAGTTATGAGATGTTAGTTGGAGTAGAAAATTAATTTTATCCTAAGAGCCTAACGCATCCAGGTCACACATGCAATCATCAAACATACAGAAACTATCAAAAAGATGTAATTGCTAAAATAAACTAAACACAGCAATCAATGCAACTGAACGAAGCAAATAAGAGATCGATGCAGGGTAGCCAGATACCCTAGAAAAGAGAAAAGATGGGTAGCCGAGCTCTACCCTTATACAACCTAGAATTACAAAATAATTATAATTATAAATGAATACATGTTATAGGGGTCTTCACTTCTTCATGTCTTCTATCTTTTTTATTCTTTGATTTCCTTCTTTTGATTTGCTCCAAGCCATCACAGGGCATCCCATGATGAAGCCTTCTAGCCACTACTCATCATAATCCTAATTTCTATTGCAAAATTATATTTATATGGAAAAGTAAATCTAACTACACATGCAAAATAGATGTTAGCTAAATATACATACAATCCTAAGTAATTATATTTCATAATTTAGACTTATCACCCTATACATGGGTAACCAAGACCACTTGTCCTAACATGGATTATGCTTAGGGGTTTAAGCAACCTACAAGAAAAATATTTATATTTATTTTTAAGTGACCCCATAAGCATAATCTCTTATAGAAAATATGATTAGACTAGCAACAGCCTAACATCCAGTCTATGAAACATACACCCTAACATTCAGTCTAAAATATTACATTAAAAAATAAAATATAACATCACACATACACCATCCTAACTTAGGACTATAAGTGGTGGGTTAAATCTAATGTGTGTGTTAAGGCTTCATGTGGTATGTTTTAACTAAGCATTAGAGTTATAATTCTCTAAATCTCAACATTGTTTAAGTTAACACGATGGTTGGTTTCATTTCAAGTTGATTTGTGAATTTTAATTTATATTTTATTTTGTTTCATTTGATTTATACTTAGAATCTACTTGTTATAAAGAGAGGAAAGAGGCTATCCTCTTTCATCCCTACCTTAAGTCACTTTCTAAAGCTTATTAATATGATTTAGTTTTCTTTAGTGAATGGCTTATTAAATGTTTTATTAATCCAAAGTTTGGGTTAACCTTAAAGAATCCTATTCAACATGAAAGGCATCTTAAGATTAATGTAATTGAATCATTATCACACGGAATATGCTAAGTTATTCCTTTCCATCACCCATAACATGCATATGATTTAACACTTAGTATACATATACATACAATATATTTTGGCACATTTAAATGATCATGAATGCATACATATTTAGTGAAAAAGGGGAATTTTCATTCATTAATCAAATACACATACATATGTATAAAAGATGTGAGCAAGTATGTCATTGTTAATGTGGAGGTGAGATAATCAAATGACCTCCTTTGAGATACTTAAAGCCTAGTATTCCTGAGATGTCCAGGCTATATACTTGCTATCTTAAATGCATACAAATGTATACACAATCATAATGATGAAAATCATGCAAGAGATTTATCTTTTATTTGATTGAATTATTTACACATGTAAATTTTAGCTCTATCCAAATTCTAATACAAATGTACATAGAAATGAAATTAAATAAGTACGTGTCTTTGTTAACCAAGAAAGTGAGGTAATCAAATGACCTCCTTGGGGATACTTAAAGCCTCATATTCCTGGGATGTTTTGACTATATACTTATCATCATCCAAACTTATATAAATTTATATATAAACATAGAAAAAGACTATCTTTACATGTTATGTATTTTGGATATATTGAAATGGTTATGGATGCATGTATTTGTAATAGAAAAGAGGATTTTTATTCTCTAATTAAGTACACATGCACACATATAAAAGATGTAAGCAAGTATGTGCTGTTATTTAAACCAGGAAGTAAGGTAATCAAATGACCTCCTTGGGGCTACTTAAAGCCTCGTATTCCCGGGATGTCCAGACTATATAATTGCTATCTTAAATACATATAAATGTGTGTGTGTGTATATATAATTAGAAGAATATAAATCATGCAAAAAGTTATATTTCTTTTGATTGAATTATTTATACATATGAGCTAAAGCTTTAACTAAATTCTAATACAAATGTACATAGGGATGAAATTAAATAAGCATGTGCCTTTGTAAACCAGGAAAGTGAGGTAATCAAATGACCTCCTTAAAGTCTCGTATTCCCGGGATGTTTAGACTATATACTTATTAGCATTCAAACCCATGTAAATTTATATGTGAAAATAGGAAAGAAAGCTTCACATTCACATGCTTAAGCTATAAACACATGCAAATACTATATGTATTCATAACTACTATCATTCCAAATATTCCTATTAATTTATAACCTTTAGAAAATAAATTTAGATTTATTAGTGATAATAGTCAACATATATTAATATTAAATCAACACATGCTAGCTTATATAAATAAATTTTATTTGAGTTATTTGAATTTTAAAACACGAATGCATGAGATCATATGACATACAATATTTAAAGTGATTGAAAAGGAATAACCAAACACAACCATATGATTCATTCAACTACATTAATTTCTAAGGACAATCACATTAAATAAAATCACTAAGGAAAATCAAAGCTTCTTATTAATTTTGGTTTTGGGTTTTGATTAAACTTAAAGAGAGAAATTATTTGTTGTTTTAATCCCATTCCCATGTTGGTAATCATAATTGGTTTACAAAAAAGATAAATAAATGAATTTATGAATTAATTAAGTTGGATCATTAATCAAATCATTTAATTACCATTTCTCATGATTCTTTAATTTGATTAATCATTTAATCATGTGCCACAAATGATATGAATATGGATAGAAATAAAATTGCAATGCTTCTAAAATTCCTAATGCAATTGGCTCATGATTAAAAATTAATTAAGCCAAAGAATCTAATTAAGTGCTTGTGGTGTATATTTTTAGATATATATGTATATAGGGGAGACACCATGTAGATCTGAGGGTGTACTTATTGAGATGATCGGCTATGACATCAAGGAATAGTGCACTTTCAAAGATAGAAATCACTATCCTGATGGACCTAATCACCTAAGATTCTAAGGCATGATGGGTAATATGAGATTTTCCCTACTTTACAATAAAGTAGGGTTTATTTAAATCAGGTTCTAAAGTTCCCTATGGTGGCAGGCCCCCAAAGTTAATTGCATCCTAAGGAAGGTGAGTTTAGGAATATTCTTGATTAAAGTAGATAATTATTATTTCTAAATATTTGATGTGATTATCAACAAAATTGTATTATCAGAAGATGACAGGAGATACTTGTAAGTGAGAGATATTGAATGAAGGATATTGGCTTAAAATTGAAGAGAATTATATATTTGAGTTTTATTAGATAACATGATAAAGGATGAGAGATATATGCACCTAGAGAGGATGTTTTTGGAGAAAATGGGTATATTATTTATCTCGGGAGAGGACCCGCTAATTTATACAAAGAGTGCCAGCCAACTAACTCCTCATACATTTTAAAATCATGTGGTCAAGTCATATATTTTGTAATATGGCTAGGCTGTTATTATTTAGAAAAAAGTTGAAGTCCTAAACCTACTCCCTGAGAGACTAGAGCATGAGTGGTATGAATAATCACTTAGTCTAATGCAAATTTTATCAAATTTTATTTGATTTTGAACTCTTCATTTTCACAAAGGCTATAAGATTTTATATGTCTAAATGCATGATGAAATAGACTTGTTGGCTAAATCAGAGAGAAAGAGGTATTTTTCATCACAAGGGAGACCCTCAAAGGTCAAGTCTTCCCCTATCGTGCAAGAATGGAAACCCTCTCTTAGCAAGAATGAAACAAGATGATATGCATGGTATTAAACATACAACATTTAGCAAAGGGGTTGCTAAATCTTTTAATTATCTTAATTTAATGCCTAGGCTTTAAATGAGATTATGAGTTATTTAGAAAATTAATTATAAGTTATAGTTGGGGTAGAAAGATTAATTTTTTTGTAAGAGCCTAAGTGGATCCAGGCCACACATTAAATCATCATATATGAAGAAATAAGAAAAATATATGCCATTTCTATTGCACAATGTAAACAAATCATCAAACAATTTATAAACCCAACATAAAAGAATAATAGAATGGTGTAGTCGGGTACCACCGTACAACCCGAAAGAAAAATGAGTACCCGAGCTCTACCCTTATACAACCTAGTGTATGAAAGAATAATTACAAGTTATAAATGATAAGTGTTATGGGGGAGTCTTCAAGTCTTCATGCTTCCTTCATTTCCTTATTTGATTTACTTTATTTGATTTGGTAGGCTTTTAGGAATCACATAACACCTCAAAATTAAACCTTCTGGCCAATGTTCATTCTTAACCCTCATAACACTTAACCAAATTCCCAATACAAAATTACATTAAAAATAAGAAAAGTAAATCTAACTACACCAACAAAATAAGTGTTAGCTAAACACACCCTATGACCCAAACAGTTATATGAATAATTTGGACTTAACACCCTGCACATGGGTAACCAAGTCCAGCTGTCTTAATTTTGATTATGCTTAGGGGTTAAGCAACCTATAAAAGAGAGCATTTATATTTATTTTGAGCACCCCTTAAGCACAATTTCCTATTAAAAATATAATTAGGCTAATCATAACCTAACATCCAGTCTATGAGAACATACACCCTAACATCCAATCTGCAACACTACATCATAAAATAAGCATGCATCAAATCATGCACCGCCCTAACATAAAGCTAGAAATGGTGACTTAATCTAATGTGTGTGTATTAAGGCATGTGTGGTATATTCTAACTAGGATTTAGAGTTATCATTCTCTAAGTATGAAGGACATTTAATTATAAAGGGTGGTTTTACTTTAAAATGGTTTAATTGATTTATAAATTTTACTTAATATTTTTCTTTGTTTCACTTGGCCTACACTTAACAACTAAGTGTTTTAAAGAGAAGAAAAGAGATGATCACTCTCTTTCATCCCTACCTTAAGTCACATCTAAAGTAAATTAATTAATCAATTCTCTTTATTGTATGGTTTAGTACATATTTTAATTAGTTATAGGTTTAGGTTTACTTTAAATAATCTTATTCAATAAGAAATGCATCTTAAGATTAATTGGAATTAATTACTATCACATAATACATTTTTTCATTTCTTACCATCATATATAACATGCATATGATTAAGTCTTAAATATAACTATACATGCAATTTATATCTTAACACACTTGAATGATGAATGTAAGCAAATGTACTTAGAATTGATATTTCATTTGATTGAATTATTTATCATATTAATTTAAAACTCTATCTAAATTCTTATACAAAAGCATAAGAAAAGAGCTTCAAATTATATAACTAATCAATTCAACCATTTGAGCAAAGTATGAATGCATGTATTTTTAATAGAAAAATAGGGTTTTCATTCAGTAGCTAAATACACATTCAAATGTATGAAAGTTTTAAGCAAGTATGTCACCATTGTTCTGCACTAGGGAAGTGAGGTAGGAACCTTCTTAGAGCTACTTAAAGCCATGCATCCCCAGAATGTCCAGACTAATATACCCACTATTCTTAAATACATATAGATGTATAAACAACTATAAGAATAGAAAACCACACAAAAGTAGAATTTAATTAATTTAATTTATTTGTGTAAATGAATTAAAGCTCTATCCCATTTTTAATGTCAAAATGTATAAGAATGAAATCAAACAGGTATGTCACCATTGTTCTACACCAAGGGAGTGAGGTAGGAACCTCCTTGGGGCTACTTAAAGCCGTGTGTCCCGGAATGTCCAAACTAATATACCCATTAACATTTGAACTTATACAAATCAACATATGAATGTAAGAAAGAGACTTTACATCATACACTAAGCTTATATTTATATACACCTTTTATGTATATATAACTAAAGTCACAATATATATTATTATTCATTAATAAGCTTTTGGAAATATATTTGAGATTTAATAGTGATAATAGCCACACATATTTGTTATTAAGTCAACATATACAAATTTGACATAAAGGAAATCATTTTATTTAATTAATTTTTGAAAGAAATGAAATGCATGACTATAAGTGGCATACAATATTTTAACATGATTGGAAAGAAATAAAGTAACATAAGCATGTAATTTTATTCAATCCAACTAATTCCTAAGGACAATGACATTAAACAAGTTTATTTAAAATAAACTAAAGTTTCTTAAATAAATTTTGCTTTCATGTTTGATTTGATTTAAGGGATGTGAAAGAGGTTTGTTAATCCTAATCTCATTCCCCAAAGGTGAGTTAATTTAATTTAATGAAAAGTAATTAGATTGATTTTATGGCTTAATTAGGTTGGGGTATGAATTAGATCAATTAATTAAACCTTACCTACATCACCATAAGTTAATTAACTAAATAATGATGAGCTGACATGATATGCAACCACATGAAAAGTAAATTAGCAATGCTCCTAAGAAATGAAAGGAGCCTAATGCAATTGGCTCATGATTAATAGTTAATTAAGCTTAAGATTTAATAAATTATTTTATAATTTTCTTACACATGTGAGCTAATCATAATTTCATTAAATTTTTTAAACTATTAAATAACTAAAGAACTAACCAAGGTTGATTAATCAAAGGAATGAATGGATTTTAAATTAATTTAGTTAAGCCCTTAATTTATAGATTAAATCTTTGATTATATTTTAATTAGGATAATGAAGTTAACTTAAGAAAAGAGATCAAGGAAGAGGCATCAATCCCAATTCCTAAGTCATTTCAAATGATCCATTAGGCTCTAGAATAATTAAATTCCCTTTTCTTTTAATTGAAAATTAAGTGGCTAACTAATTAATTAAACTTTAATTAATTTGAAACAAATGAAGATGCTTAATGAAATGGTCACAAGCAGTAAACCTAAACCATTTCTCTAAGACTTTTCACTGTTAACAGATGGCAACAAGCTTAATTAATTAATTAATTCACTATTTATTTACTTAATTAAGGGAGAGTAATTAAGGCTTTATTAATCAATTTCCCTAATTAGCTATCTAATAAATTACAAGAAAAATAGGAGAGGCAGAGGTCATCCCCCTAAACATCTCCGAAAAAAATTTGAAATTAATTGGATAATTAATTAGAGGGTAATTAGGCTAATTAAAACTTTAATTAAACCATAATTAAGTTGAAATTACTATTCAAAATTAAAAATAATAATTTTCTTGGGTTCTCCTCAGAAATACCTTTAAAATGAGCCCTCATTTATATTTTTTTTGGATTTTTCTATAATTTGTTATGAATTTTAGAAGTTTTAGCCTTAAAAAATTAATTAAACAACCCTAATTAGACCT